>JACATO010002186.1:0-535000 GCA_018389105.1 Nautilus pompilius | reverse complement strand
GGTGAATGTAAAGTTTATTAATGAAAGTAAGATCCAACATAATCAATACATACACTTCTGCCAACGAGATACAAGCACATTTATACCATTTTGAAAAAACTCTGGATTTCTGAAGTCGATAAACTGTTGGAAGGCAGATTCATTTGCTGCTTGGTCAGAGAAGGATTTTATATGGAGGAAGCTGTCGAGGTGGTAGTCTGTGGGAGAAAGGTCTGGTGAATAGGCTGGGTGAGGGAGAACTTAGTTCCCCAACACGTTCAATTTCTGAAGAGTTGCTTTTGTGACATGAGAACAAGCATCATCATGGAGCGGATTGGGCTTCTTCGACTCATCAATGCCAGCTGTCATTGGAAGAGTTTCTGATGAACAACATTTAATTCACAACAGTACCTTCCAGGTGTGATGGTTTCACCAGGTTGCTAGTAGTTATAGTGTATGACACCAGTTGCAGTCCACCAGACAGTGACCATGACCTTTGGTTGGAGGCTAGATTTTGGAATGTGGTTAGGCCCCTTATTCCTGTTGAACCACTGTGCTGATCATATGCGATTGTCGAAAAGGATTCATTTTTCATTACACCTAACTATTCAGTCAAGAAATGGGTTGTTTTTGTTTCTTACGACAAGTGAAGAGCAGACCTCCAAACAACGATTTTGTTGTTGTTCATTCAGCTCATGAGGCATCCACTTGTCAAGCTTTTTCACCTTGCCGATTGCATCAAGATGCCAGGAAACATTTGCAGTGCTTATGTCAAGCTCTCCAGCAATTTCTTGCACTGCTTTTCTTGGATCAGCTTCAACTGAGGCTTTTGGACGGTCGTCGTCATCACAGCTGGAAGGACATCCGCTACATTCCTTATCTTCGAGGCTCACATCTTCTTATCGAAACTTTGCAAACCATTGTTGTACTGTGAGCTCATTTGCTGTGTCCTTGTCCCATTCTTGCTTAATGTTACAAGTTGCCTCACTCACTTTGTGGCCTGGTTTTGACTCGTGAAGCAAAATGACACAAAATCTTTTCTATTCATATATCCATCTTATGATTTTTAAAAAGGAAGGTTTGGCTAATGTAATCCAAAGCACTCACTACAAAACGATATATAACTTATCTACATACACCTTCACAAGCATGCAAAAAATGAACCCCAAATTAACATGATATAAAAACTGACAAAAGTTTTCTAATTACCTAATACTAACAAATGTTGTTGCCAGTATTGTAGTACTAGTAAAAGATAAAATTTATATTTTAAAAATACTCATTTTGCATTGTGCACTGGGGTGAACTACAAGAAAAACATTCAGTCCACACTAATAACTCATGCACACAAAAAAAAAGAATCTTTCAAAAGAAATTTTTAAAAGTTGTAATTATTTAACTCCCAGAACAGCATTCCAGTACATTCTGGCCCATTTCCACTGCTGGCCATACTACCATTTAAATGATTGCTTTCTTCCAAACTTTTGTTGGAAGAAAAAATCATGTACAATGTCATCAAAGTCAGTTTCCTGCAATAATTTATTAGAGAAAAGGATATCATGTCAATTATAATGTAATGTAGACGGCTTACCTGTGGAATTTTCAATTAATTATTGATATTTAAATATTTTATCTCTCAAGAAATAATGAAACATAATAGTACAATTTTTGATGTACTTTAAACACTTGGAAATTGTATTCTGTCATTTGTTAAATAAAAATATTTAAGTTTTTTTTTTTCCACCACTGGAGTAGCGTTAAAGTAATTTTTTTCAGGGTTCTATAATTGGCTGGGTCCCCTGAGCCTAGGCATTAATCCACCACTAAGGTATCCATTTTAACCTGCATTGTCAAACATTAGTGGCGCATATTCAACAAGAAGGCAGTGGATTTGTGACGACACTAACTCTGAGAAAGCATGTTCTGTGCTCATGTACCATCACTGCCCATAGGTATAGCTGTTATGTTTCCAGTGATAACAGCAGTGGCATGCAGACAACTCCTCACAACATAATGATGTGAGGCATAAGTTTCTTCCAAGTCAAGTCAGCCCATGTTTGTACACTTTAATGTTGTTGTACCAGTGGAAACTATTCATTCGTAGTTTGTAACCCTGAGGCACTTCCTTTTATTCAAGAAAACAATCATTTATTAATATTTATTTTGATCATTATTACATTTTTTCATGATTGACTTCATAATTGTTTGATATATGTTTCCTTTTGCAGGGACTTTATCCAGAATCTCATGGAATTGTGGGTAATAAAATGTTTGATCCTTCGATTGGAAAAATGTTTACCCTCTACGGCTCTACTAAAAGTGACCCAGCCTGGTGGAGTGGAGAGCCGGTTGGTTTTCAGCTATTAATTTTGAATGTTTGTTAATCAGATGTCAGTCTTGTCACTATGTGTACGCACGCATGCACACGCACACACACACACACACACAGAGAGACAGACAGACAGACAGACAGACAGACAGAGAGGCATTCACAATTATAACCACCATTTGAAATCACTTATACCTTTTTAACGCTTCATTTGTGAAAATGCATTTTAACAACAAAAAATTACGATAAATTGGATGGAAAAGAACAACAGTTGTAATAATTTGGACATATCATTAGCTTTTTAAAATTTTATCTTTTAAGTATCCACAGATCCTTTTTGCAAATATTTCCAAAGCTGATTGACATTGGTTACTTTTTTCTTTGAGTTTTCAAACTAGTTCATCCCACACAATTTTAATGGATTCAGATATGAAGAATGAGTAGGTTTGGAGTGGCAAATCATGGTTTCAGAAATCTCTCCATTTATTTTCTAGCAAGACATTTTGCACTGAATTTTTCTGTATGCTTTGGTTCAGCCTCTAGCTGCAGTATAGACCCAACATCTATCCAATGATGAATACCCTAATGGAATCACATGGTATTACAAGATATTGTGTTATCTCTCCCTCATCAAAATCTCATCAATTTTATTGACTCATCAGTCAAATAAATAGCAGAACAACTCCATATTTTCACATTTCCAACACTATACTTAATTATAGGGAAAGCATAGCATATCTGGTACTTTCTCTAGCTTTTCTTCCAGTATGTTATCAAAGTCAATTATCTCAAACTTGCTCTTATCTGACTTTTGTATGTTGCACCATTTTTCTGAGGTGTAATTCTGATATTTCTAAGCTCAGTCAAGTTGCTTTATCTAATTACTACATCTTAGCAAACCATTGCTTGGCTAATTAATTAATTAATTTTTAATTGTCTTTTGGTGTTCAGAAGCTGACTACTAAGAAAATATTTCCTCTCTACTTTCAAACCAGCAGCTCATCTTCCCATTCTGTGGGTTTTAGCATTCTTCTGTTGGCAGTAGCAAGCTTTAGGTACATTTACTCCATATGGAATTTTATTTTTAGGTTCCATTTTCATTTGCCAAAACAAGTAACCACAGTCATCAATAACACTGGAAAACAATGGTTTTGCCATATCTGTTTGCTTGGTAGTGTTCTGTACACTGATTTCACATCTAAAGACCATTTTTCTCTAGGACGTCACGTTTTTTAGTTATGGCTGGTATTTTAAAAAAATTACTTGAAAGTGGTACCCATGACATGGAAAATCCTGTTCCGCTTCCTCCAGCAGCTCCTGCTCGAGAAAGTGATGAAAGTTCAGATGTCAAGTGCGATGATACTGCTATGGATGAGCCATATGAGCCTGCATTGGATGAGGAAAAGCCACACTTGCTAAATCAAGAAGAGCTCAATGATTTGTTGAGAGATTTATCACTGTCAAAGGAGAAGGCTGAAGTATTAGGCTCTAGATTGAAGGAATGGAATCTTTTACAAAAAGGTACAAACATTTCCTGTTTCTGTGATCGGCACATGCTGCTTTTTTTCAAATAGAAAATGGTGTTTGTTTCTGTATTGATGTAAACGGTTTCATGAGTGAACTGGGATATAAATATGTGACTGATGAATGGAGGTTATTCATCGACTGTAGCAAACTAGGCCTTGAAGTTATGCTGTTATGTCATGGTAACCAAAAACCTTTGGTTCCTTTAGCTCATGCAGTTGGCTTGAAAGAGACATACAAGTCGATGGAACTCCTTTTGAAAGTGATGAATTATTCAGATCATAAATGGAAAATTTGTGGAGTTATTTCTCTCCTCCTCTGATTGCAGCTAGGGTACACAAAACACATGTTTCTTGTGTCTTTGGAACAGCCATAATGATGTCAATCATTACACTCGAAAAGACTGGCCTAAGCAACAGGAACCTATAGTTGGCATGTAAAATGTGCAAAATATGCCATTGGTAGACCCTCGGAATGTCTACCTTCTGCCTTTTCATATTAAACTTGGCCTTATGAAAAACTTTGTCAAAGCCATGGATAAAGGCAGTGATGGCTTCAAGTACCTAAGAGAGAAGTTTGGTGCTGACAAAAGTGAAGCTGAACTCAAAGGAGGAATTTTTGTGGGGTCCGAAATTCGAGAACTCATGCGTGATGACGGGTTCAAAAATAAGCTGAACCCACTGGAGTCTGCAGCATGGGAAGCATTTATTTTAGTTGTACAAAACTTTCTTGGCAAAAATAGAGCTGAGCACTATGCTGAGTATGTGGAAAACATGCTAATGGTGTATCAGCGAATGAGGACCAGGATGTCTCTAAAGATGCACTTTCTGCATTCGCATCTTGATTTTTTTCCAACCAATCTAGGGGTTGTCAGTGATGAGCATGGTGAAAGGTTCCACCAAGACATAAAGGCAATGCAAAGTAGATATCAGGGAAAATTCAATCCCAACATGATGGGTGATTACTGTTGGTTCCTCCAAAGGGAGACTGATACCTCACATAAGCGCAAGAACGAGTGTCTGAAACATTTTTGAACATTTGGAATGTACCTACTATGTAAGTTAAATGTGTTCCATATCTTCCATACTGTTTTCATCAGTTTTTCTCATGCATCTGTTGTCTGATCATGGCAAATATGTTTCACATTAAACATTTGAATACCAAATATTGTTGTTCAAGCTTTATATAGTTCATATAACAAATCATAATATAGTGTTAATGGTGAAATTCCACCTTATGCATATCTCAAAATCCTGACATTATAGCCAAATTCTGACTGCAGATATGAAATCAGCACCCAAAATTTAGCTAAGATCATTCACATTTTGGTTGGTGGCAGACAAGGGTTTCGTTTTGTTGTCCAGTGTAATGAGGGCCATTAACATTTATACACAAGTATGACATGAGCTAATAATTATTCACATCAGTTGTAAGGAGCTATCTCAGATAAATACAATAACAACATGCTTTTGATATGAGCTAAATTCAGCATTCATAAATATAATTTGCTAGGTCCATAATTATGTAAGAGTTTTAAATGTCACTGCCAACACCCTAATTAATGGTTTATATCTTCTGATACATGGGTCATTGAATTTTTAACTCTTTTAATTGAATTAATAAAGTGTTATAAAACCTGATTTTGGTGCTGCTTTCTTTGGACATCCTCATAATTTTGAGTGCTAGTGTGTGTAGATGTGTGTTTGTGCAAAATTATTTAACCACTTTGAAAAACAAGACATATGAAATTTAAATATTCAGCATAGGTTTAGTTTTATGCACATTATATTGTATTAAAAATTATAGTTTATATCAAAACTGATTAAATAAGATTTCTTCAAGATTGATTATAAAATCTGAACAGTGTTTGCTTTGAATTATTACAATTTTCACAGTTTAAGCAAAGGAAAATTGTGCTTGTTTATTTACATTATGGACAGTGGTGGGTTGAAATGCTTTGACTGGAAGTGGAGAGAAGGAAAATTTCTGTAAAGAATGGGCTAAGGACATCTACTAGCTCAAGAATGGCCACAAGAGGAAAGAAGAACCAGGGACGGTATCCTTCATTATCAAAAAGTTCCAGGCAATTGGCAAAATGGTTGGTCAACATGGATAAGATCTGCTTCATCAAAATTTCCCACCTGTGTGACTGTTTTCAGACATTGTGAATTGTCACAAATCAGTGGAATAAGTCCAGAGGTGCTGCCAAGAAGGTGAGATGACCTCTTCTAAAACCATATATGAGGCAACAAAACTGAACTTGATCAAGAAGCACAAAAACTGGACTATTAAAGTGGTAGAATTCTGTTATTTTTACCAAAATGTCCAAGTTTGAACCAGAAACTGCATTGAAACTGTTTTTAATTAATCAAGGGTGAGAAAGATCAGTGCCTAGGGTTTGTGTCTGCTATACAAGGAATTATTATGACATTCTTGTTCTGCATACTGTTCTTCAGTGGACTTAGATTGATTGGAAAGGGTTGTATCTACCAAAAGGTGAATAAAAGCAAACTTAGCTCAGATTTGTTAAGAACCACTTGACAGAAATGTAGCAGAATGTCTTAACAGTAATGGATGGAGTAACTGATGTGAGTCTTGATCTTAAAGATTATGGACAATATTTGAGACCACTCAGAAACCAAGATGTGGCTGTTATTGATGGACATTTCTGCAGGAAAAGTAGACTATCTAAGACCTCTTATTGAAAATATGCCAGAGCACTTTGCTGCAGTAATACACATAACAGATGGCACATTGCAGAAATGATTGCATACTTTTTCATTTTATAGAAGTAGCAATTATTTTCTCAAATAACAAATAGTTATTTCATATGCACTAAAAATATATATTTCAAAACCACTGATATATGTTTTCTTAATAAGTGATTTACAAATGTTTTATACTCAACCAGAGACCACTTTATTTTAATACTTGAGAAATAATTTTGACAAGCATTAGTGCTCTTCCATAATTTGGCCACCTGTTGTTATTGCTACTTAGTTTGTTGCAGTAAAAGACAAATCATGCTAAGCAATAGGGAAAAATTCTTTATGTTAGTACTTGGCTGAGGCACCTTTAGCAGCAGGAAGAACATTTACACTGACAAGATTTTGTATTATGATGTATTCCAGTTCTATCTGTATTTGTGTGAGAGCTTCCTAGCTGATGATTTTGATGTTCTTACAGGTGTTCAGTTCAGTTTATGGCTGGGCTTTTGACTACTCAGAGAAGAAGTTGAATGTCTTGATTCCTCCTTGTGGTCACACGAGATATGTGATATGTAGTGCCATCTTCCTGAAAAGAATATGGACGTCAATTCTCAGTGTGCCTTGTTGTTACAATGGTAGAAAAGGAGTCTTTAAAATGACAATGTAGCCAGTGGAATTGAGATTTCCTTGACAAACACTAGTTTTGTCTTTCCATCATGCCAGATTACAGTCCACACTATGACACTTCCACCTCTTTACCTGACCATGGGCTGAAGACATTGTCATTGAAGGTCTTTGTTAAGTTTTGCCACTTCAAAACCTAGTAACCTCCAGACATGAATTGCTGAAACCCAGACTCATTGGAGAAAGTACACATTGCCAAAACTCAAGAGTTTTGCTAGATATCTACTCTGACCAGACTTCAAAGCCTTTTTCCAATGAACATAAGATGCTTCTTGATAATGTTGGTAGCAGATCCCCTAGAAATGCCAAGATTTTTGACAGTCTGTTTTTGCTTCTAGCCACACTCAGAATGGCCTATAGCATAATCTTATCTAAACAGAAATATTCCAGCATCTGCATGTTTTTAGTGTGCTGTGAATGTGCACAGGTTATCTGCTAGCATAGACATCCAGTATATGCACATATGCAGAATGTAAATTTTGGTCAGATGCATTCTTCTATTCATAGAGATGGCAAAATCAATTTGGCCGGATATTGCGTGTTTGTGTGTATTTTTTATATACATGTAGCTCTTTATGTTTGTGATTAATCATACATGTATTGTAAGTAAAGATTATTATTATTAACTTATTTATTTTTCTTTTATTTGTATAGTTTTAATAAATGGCTCTGCATAGTAACAAACATTTATAACACAACAAAATGTTAATATCATACCAGTTTTGATACCTTTTATTGGTTGCTGGCTGAAGGACCATTACAAGTAGTTTGCATGTAATTTTGAAAATAGAACCAAAGATTATATAACAAGCAAAGTCATAATGAACATCCCAAGACTGGCAATGTTACATTTCTTTTTTTCATTTCACTGTGAGGTATCAGCATCTTCATCAGTAAAAACTACACTTAATATATTAGGGATGATTGAGTTTTAAGTGTTCAAACAACAAAAATCTTGTTATTTTTAAGTGCTAAAAAAGTTTCTTCAAAATCTGTGAGACAGATGGAAAGAAAACAGGACAGAAGAGGAGATAATGTTAGTCATGCAGATATCTGAGGACAGTGAAGAGAAAAAGGGCATGAAAAATAAAGTTTGTGTTTGAATAGGAATTTAAATCCCCCTCACAAACAATTTTGTCATAATCAGACAGTTTTTAATGTTTAAACAACAACAAATAAACTTGTCGCTAAATCTATGCTAATTTTGGCTATGCATTCATACCTGGCAAGGCTCACTTGATGGACCAACTAAAAATGTATTCCAGATTCCAGATGGCATCAGTTAACTTTGCATTATAAAGTTGTCTTTAAGGTTGTTCTCAAGTTCTCAGTTGGTATTTAATGAAATGAAGTTAGCAGGTTTTCTACTTTTGGGATTAATCAGATAAATCTGTTGGCAGACAAGGTGACTTTTAGTGCTAAAAGAAATCTTAAATTTTCTGCCGCTGCACATGTAAACTGACAGTCAATAACGGTGATAGTATTAATCAATTAAAAAATTATATTGATGACCAATTCTCTTCACTGGTTTTCTGTCTCCTCCTAACTTTTAAACTAAACTCTAGCAGTAAGCATAATCAACACTGAATTTTTTTCTTTCTTTCTCTTGTTTTTACTCTCCAGATTTGGATTACAGCAAAAAAACAAGGTAAACGGTCTGCTACATACTTTTGGCCTGGTTCTGATGTCAACATATCAGGTAAAGTAAATAAGATGAGGTACCTGTGTGTGTGTCTCATTCTTTTATCTTTTTAAAACAAAATTTTAAAAATACCTTAACCAAAAATTGCTTAGGAAAAAATAAGTTTTTACTGGATGGCAGAAAAGAAGAGAAGTTTTGTGTTAGCTACAAAAATTTAAAGAGTTAATTTGAGGTTTTATTATTTTATTGGTGGTAACTGAGTTATATATAGAACCTACATCTATGCAGTCCTCTGCTGCTGCTGCCATCATCAGGGTTTTGTTTGGCTCTAAAACCAATTCTTAGGACTGAATGTGAGCCCAAAAGATGGATCAGCTATTACTAACAGAGAGATAGAAAACAACCAAATTATTCCTTCTACTTTCTAGACTGAAAACTTTAATATGTTTAGCTGATACTTTTTTCCAACTTAAAAAGAAATTATGGATAAATTTTAAAATAATAATAAATAAGAATTTGTTTTTGCTAATTACAGGATGTTATCCCACTAAATGGAAAAAATATGATGGGTAAGTTTTACTGCTGCTAATGACAAAGTTTGGAGCTAATGTTCTTGAGTATCATTTTTAGGATGCTCTGCAATTACTAGGCTAAGAGCAAATACATATTTTTAAAAATGTTTTCATTAATCTAATAAATTGTTGTTTTAGTTACAATCCACCAATCAGTTATTTTCTTTTAATGCCACCCATAAAATTACCTACTTAGTGTATATGTACATTTGTTATGGTTTCTTTGAATTTGAGCACACTGATAAAGAATAAACTCATAAGCTAACAATATGTACATATGCATACAGGGAATTTAAAACCAGATGCATCTGGTGTATGTTAAAAGGAACCATGCTGAATGGAAACATTTTCTGAGAAGGTAAATTTAAAGTTCTTCCAGAAGAAAAAAATCTTTTAAATAATTCTGAAAACTCTGTTATTATTTCAACTTGCATTGGAGCAAGAAACTATATTTAAGGCTTTTCTCATTCATCAGATAAACTAATTTCCAACTATCCTGTCCAGTAGGGTTGGGGTTAGTAGAAATAGTTCTGGTATAACTGTTCCAGATTCAGTTGTTTCAAATATAAAAATGTTTCTTTTGCTTAACTAATTTAGTTTTTAGATTTAGGTACATCATTGAAATAGCAGGCAGCTGACAAGCCATAATCTGCTCAAAATTTAATGCCATTTTATTTTAAAGAAACTGTTTCAAATTTTTCTTATTATTATTGCTTTACATAGGTCTATACCTTATAAGAAAAGAGTAGATACAGTCATAAAGTGGTTGCTACAATCAGAAGATACCAGATATGACTTTATCTCACTTTATTTTAACAATCCTGATAAGAAGGGACATACCTTTGGACCTCAAAGCCCAGTGGTAAGTTTCAAACTATTAAACAAAAGTCAACCAACCTGCCCTCACTATAAGTGCACCTTATTCAGCATTCATTTGTTTAATATAGTTAATTTCTAGTTATCCAACATTTCAGTGGAGATGTTTCGAGTTCTTTTGTTATTTTTATGTGAAATGTTAGATTAGTTTTTACAATGAGGTAGGAAGCCAAAACAAACCTATACACAGGACCTCCATGGAGGTCTTTCTACCACTGAAGTATGTGCACCAGCACAGATATTTTAATCATATTTACTTATTGCTTGTTTGTGCCTTAGCCATATAGATTTTCCAACTACAATTCTTTCTTATGTGTCCACTCATTCAGTTGAAATTCTTGTAGCTGTCACCATGCAGAGTTAGAATCAGGAGTTCCAAAGATGTCAAGCTACACAGTCATTTCCAAGCAAGATGCTGCAAACCATGAACAACTTACAACATTTAGTTAGGGCACAAAGATTTAAAAAAAAGAAGAAAATATTGAGCATGGATACAACAAACCAAAAAGAAAAAAACAAAACTGATTATGTTATCTACCCAAGATGAGAAAATGGCTCTCTAGGGGTTGTTGAAAACTGCAAGATGCTGAAATAGATTAATAAGACTGAATTTCTGAATGTGTTGATTATGGCCTACAAATCAAAAAAGACAGATGAAACTCAAGGAATAGCAAATTTTTATTTCTACTGGTTACAGAAATTTCTGTGCAAGTATTGGATGGCTTTGTAAATGAAGAATGGCCAAGTTATCTCTGGAAGATGGAAAACTGCTGCCTAAAATCAGGAATTAAAGGTGGAAACTTTCCACTGATATATCATTGGAATGTAACAACTCCACAAGCCATTCAATGTCAATATTTGAAACAAACATAAGACAGGTTTCTACTTTGACCTGCCAAGCAACACAGGATGGAGGCATTAAAGGAGATGGTGAGTAAATGTATCCAGGGTAGTGTAATGTTTCCTTTTAGTTTCACTAGCTTATTACAAGCAGCCAATTATTTTGTAATCAGCTTTTTAAGTTAAATATTCAAGAGGAATGGGATGACCAGATGTTAAATGGAAAGTACATGTAGGGTGAGCATGAGAAAGCCAGCATTGCGCCTCCACTTTCAATGGACCAAGGATGCTTAGAACTTCCTTGTCTTCTGATGTGATTAGGAAACGTTTAAAGATGGGCATATACAAAGCTCTTAGGCAGCCCAGAAGATGATTATGTTCTGAAACTTTGATTCAGATGAACTGAAGCTTTGTCATAGGATTGTGAAGTATCAGGTGCATTGTACGAAGGCACTACACATGACATGAAAATGAAAAGTTAGAACAATAGTGCCATCACAAAGTCTCTGGTGATGTTGGAAAATGATTTAGCAAAGACAGATTCATTGATAAATCTCTGTAAAACTAAGCTCATAGATTTGTTCCTATTTGTGTTTTATTTATTTATTCCCTCCCTGTTTTCAGAGAGACAGAAAGTTTCCAGGACAGTTTGATCTTCAGATACAACAACTGTTAGAAAAACTGCTTTGATAACTTTTTAATGTTTGTTTGTTTTCATTCTTTCATTATATTAGATCCATGCTGTCTGTGATGTACATTCAGCATCACTTGGCCTGTATTGTCATTTGAAGATATTGTCATGTAGTTTAGTTCCTGCATAGCAATGTGTCAATTGTGGCCACTCATAAGAAGGTTTGGGTTTTACTTTTATCAGATTTTGACTTTTTTTGTTTTTTGACTCCGTAATCACCCATTCATAACTTTAAAAAAAATTAATGAGTTTAAATTAACCCCTGGGTGGTAATTAGGACCAGTGTGGTATTAAACATTGAAAACCCTGCATGCTAAGATATTACAAATAAACCCACAGTTTTGTTATCTTGTCATCCACAGGTCACTGAAGTCCTGCAGGACATGGACCAACTTGTTAGTTATCTTCTAAATGAGCTGAAAAAGAACAACATAGACAACTGTGTTAACATCATCATTGTTGCAGATCACGGTATTATTTTTTAATGTTATATTTATATGGAGTTTGTATAGTTTACTTTATATTAAACACAACCATAATGTCACTGAATGATTTTCAGAAAAATCAAAGAAAATATCTGGTTTGATGAAGTGTTGGGTTGTTTGTTTTTCTTAAAAAGGGAGCTTCATGTTTAGTGTTAACTTAATTTAAAAGTCGTTTTGTTGTGTCCTTCACCAGTCTCTACAATGGAAATAACCTCTTCATATAGAAGAGAAGAGGGAGCACTGTGCTGTTGTTAGCTGTTAGAGATTGCTAACCCTCCTGCTCCACAAGGAGCCCAGCACTTTTAATTTTGGCAGGGGTCCTTGTTTATAGATGTGTGAGGAAACTGGAGAAAGCCCATGTTGGCCAGCTGGTAAAGAAGAGCAAGAAGGAACCGTGCTGGCTGGGAGGGGTTAGTATGTTAAACCGACTTTATCCTGACTGGGAATCAATCTTGGTTCTTCAGCAGCATAATGGACTAACTTTTGGGTCCCCTGACCATTTTTTATCTTGTTAATGAATAGTTGTGGACATTTTTTTTGTTTTTGTGTTTTTAGAAATTTTTTCTGAGTTAAAAAACACTTTTCCTTCACCAATTTGTTACTTACCTGGCCACTCATCAGTTTGACACCTGTCTTATTGTTCTAGTTGGTAATGAAATAACCTATTGAAAATTAAAACTCACTTCCTCAACCTTCATGGCGTTTCACACCCAAAAAATACACACTCAAGCTTTTTAGTCAACTTTTAACAGAACACCTAACATGGTATTTTAATCACACAGTAGTTTTTTTTTCCCCTGTCTAAATCAACTTCATCGTTCCAACTGTCCATCATTGCTTTTTTTTTCTTTCTTTTGGGATATTTTTGTTTCTATGCAAGTCTTGATTATATTTACTTACTTTTAGTAGACCTGTCTCTCTTTAAACTAGATTGACATTTTTAGCACACCTGTTGGAGAGGTATTTTTACCCCAAAAGGTAAAAACAGCCCTTTTTGCAGGCTTCACTGTTTGAACAGCAATCCCAGAATTGTTGCTGCTTGGGTCATTTTTATACTTAAAACTTGAACTGCATTATGCCACATTAACCTGGTTAAACCTTATTGTATTGTTGGTGCCAGTCATGGAATTTTGCAGATATATGGCACAAATTTTATTAAGGTAATTAAGTTACTTAAGTGAGCTGTGTTTTTCATTCTTGGATAAAAGCCTCCCTGGTGACCAGCAGTTTGACTTGTTTTGAGATGTCACTCAGATGGCTGTAAACATCCTTCATGATCTTACCAGACTTTCCTGCCTTCCAGGCCTGGACTAAAGAACTGGTCTTGTTTGTTCCCTTTGTTTCATTGTTAGTTTTATTTGCTCTTTTTTAACACAAAGAAACAATGGATAGGTGTTACAACACATGCTAAGGTGGGGATAGGCCTGCTCTCCCACATAAAATAATTAAAATGAGAAGGGAGGGACTGTGCAGCACAGAACTCAGAGCAGTTACTACTCACATAGATGTCACTATACATAGACAGTGGTGATGCATGTTGAGTAATGAATATAACAGCAGTAGTTAACGGGAGTGCATAGTAATGGTAAGTGATGATGTTAGCTCACCACCACAACTAAACGGAAGTGGTTCATAGGGCCAGAGATGGATGCATCTGGTAATTCAATTGGGGCTGATGGCATGTACCCTCTTTGATTGTTACCTTCTAGGTCATGCTTCTGCCAGCAGTCAGACATACACAGCATCTATATTAGACTCTGGGCTCTCCACCAGCTTCAGATTTCTATATTAACCACTGATTGCAGGCATGTTGATGCATCCTTACTGTTAAAAAGGAAATGCTGAATTCTTGTGAAGTACGGCAGTCCCTTAGCATTTTTTTTAAAACTCCATCCAACTTTTAATGGAGATGGTGTATTATTATTATAATGTTCTCCAAGCTTTTATTTCAAGGCAGTAACCAACTTTGATTCAGCCACCTGCAAAAAAAAACCTCTCAATTGCTGTCATTTTGGTTTCACAAAAATTTGAACAACAAAACAAAAGAATTAATAAAAACCCTAATCCTATAAATTTGCAATGCATCTTATTTTATGATCTGTCTCATGTAGTTAATCAGTTAGCAACAATGAAGCACTTCAAGGGATTTATAAACTCTCCTGTGTAAAGTTGGACAATTCTTGCCAGTTTCACATGAACACTATATCTATGGATATTTAACCATCCAGTGTATATTAAAAAATGATTACATCTGCCAAACTGATACTTCTTAAGGCCAGCTTCCTGAATGATGGATACTATATGTAGACATACACAAATGCTAATCAAATGAACTTGCTATAATGTTGGTGTTTTTATTATTTTAGGTATGTCAGAAGTAGGAGAGGACAATGGCATACATCTATCAAAATACATAAAGACTAACAAATTACTAATATATGATGGTGCTTTTGGATCTATTAATACCAAGTTTTATGTGACACGACGTATGGTGAAAAAAAATGAACATGGTAGGTTTTTGGTTCTCTTGCTGTTGTTATTGTTTTGTTTTTTGTTTTTTTTCCATTGACTTTTTTCAGACTGAAAGATTATTTTGACATTAGAAACATTGCTAAAAAAAATTAATTATTTTTTCTTTTCAAAACATTATCCTGATATCTTTGTTAGTTCAAAAATCTTTTCTTTGCAGTCATGGTGGCACATGTTGTTGTTGTTGTTATTACCCCCTTCCCCATTTCAGTTATGCCAGTCAAAGATGTTGTAGAGGCTCTAGAGTGCAGAGATCAGTATCTGAAGGTATTTACCAGAGAGACTGCTCCAAAGAGATTCCATTACCTCAACAATCCCAGGTCTGGAGATGTGCTTCTGGATGTTCGCAATCATTGGTTAGTCTTCCGGTAAGTATCAGGTTCAATGATGGGGTTTCTCTACAGGTGTGGCAGCACCCTTTGATCTGTTGGCATGTTCTTTCTTTTCTGATTTATGTGATGCTGTGATATAGATTGAGTGTGTTCATTGAGATGATGGAGCATGTGAACAAGCTTGTTTAAACTAATGTTGCAGTTAAAATTAGGTGAACTAACATTTAGTGGAAGACATTCAAAGGTCAGCTTCTGAGTGAGATTTCCAGAAATGATCATCTTGAGAAGATCCGTTGGGTAGGAAATGTGAGATCTCTAATAACTTGTGATTGATTTCCACAGATTTTATATACCATATATTTATACATTCATTTCTACCCAAAAGTTTGAATGAAATAAAACAAAATATGAAGACATTTATTAACAAAATAAGTGTAAGCAATTCATTTCTCACCATAACACAGTGAATGTAAAATTTAGTACATAGAAAAAATCCAATTTTGACTTAAACCTACCTTTGTTTCATCAAAACGCCTTTCTCCCTTTACCTTTTCTCTGATAACAGATTTGAAAATCCTGGAGAATGTCAAATAACTTTACCAAATATTTGAGTGTTGCAAAGTTCTGTGGCATCATTTTCCTGATATTTCTGTCAAGTTCATCTCAAGAGTTCATTGCATAAAATATCAGGTGACTGTGATGACCAAACCATGTTCTAGAGGACTCCTGCCTTTTCTTCCTACATATTGTTTGCATAATTTGGAAGTGTGCTTTGGGTCACTATGTTGTTGCAGAATGAATCCTGCAATGACTGTCAGAAGAAAGTGCACATCTTTGTGGAACACTGTGGTAACACTCTTTTGTCAGTGTTTTATTAATTCTACAAAGATCACTAACAATTAGCTCCAAAACTATTATGCTACCTTCTCTATACTTAACTATAGGAAAACACACCGATCTGACAAATGTTCTTGTCTATGCACAAACATCCTACGTTTGGACCTGAACACCTCAAACTTTCAGTTTCAGTCCATAACACTGTATTCCAGTTATCTATAGTACATTGTTCATGTAATTTTGTCTATTGCAACCTTTTCACTCTTTTAAAAGGCTTAAGCAGTTTTCTTTACAGCCACATCACAACCATTTTAAGATACCTTTTTTTACTGTTGTCAGGGATGCTGAATTGTTTTTTGACTATTCAGCCCTGCTGTAGTTTCTGGGGCTGTGAATTTTCTTTTTTGTTTGCTCAACAACGTAATGTATTTGTCCTCTTCTTTAGATGTTACTCTTCTCTCTATGTTTTCTTTCTGTGTTGCTCCCAGTCATTTGGTGTCTTTGCAACATCTTTGTTGGAAATTCCAAGTTTCGTGGCAGTCTTTCTCTATCGGACAGGCTTTTCTTTCTCAAAGTTCAATTAATAGATAAGATCAATTTACTCTCTTTCTGCCATCCTGACAACAAAAAATTTCAATAACTGTAACCTTCAGCATTTGTGACTTTTCTGAAGTTTAGAAACATCTCTCATTTAACCTATAATTTCCACTTGGCTCATTTCTCATCCAATGAAATTATGTCACGTGGATAGTAATATGTTCTGAAAACTTCCAGGTTACTTTTAATATCTCATTGTTTTGAAGCCCAAAGGATTTTTATTTTGATGAAACAAAGATTTAAGTTAATGTTTATTAGATAATCAATTTTTGTGCATCCATTTATTGAATCTTACATTTACCATGTTGTGGTAAGAAATAAATTGGTTTACCATACCATTTTTTTCTAAAATAATTATTGAAATATTTCGTTGCCTGGTTGTGTGTAGGTGACATTGTGATATTTTGGAAATCTTTGCCAAAATTAATTAAAGACTATTTGGTCATTAAAAAAATTATATGTTCTATTTTTTGAATTACCTTTTTAAACTGGACTATCAAAAACTTGTTTGCATAAATCTACTATTCAGAGGAAGGCTTTCTTTTTATTTTGGAAAGGATTTGTACAACCCATTTTTTAAGAAAATTAACAGCAAAAATCCAAGTCAGAAATCCAAGCTAAAGTTCACATTAAACATTGGGCATTGTTAAACTTTGCTTTCTTCTGTAAATTTCCATATAGACTATTTTTTTTTTTCACAGTAACAAAGGGTATAGTATTCAAGGACAACATGGATATGACAATTTGTTCAAAAGTATGCAAGTAAGTAACATAATAAGAGTAATTAAATGTAAAAAGAAATTAAGCTTTTGTAGTTTTAAATTTAATTTAGACTAATAAGTTATTATATATTCACATAATATCTGTTACTGAGCATCTGGCTTTCAAAATGGTGTATATAGGAGAGCATAGTAGGATGACAGTCTAAAGGAATGTAGTAGGATGACAGATGATGATCTAAAAGTGCATAGTAGGATTGCAGAGATGACATGTTTACTGAGCTGCTGCTATTTCCAGACAACACTCAGATTTTGTGAAGTAACATCAGCCATGCCACAAAGTTATTGTACAATATGTTGCTGCTTCTGGTGTCATCTTTGGCTGCTGCCTTTGTGTAGGAGTTTATCATCACGAGTTCTACCATGACTGTTGTCACACATAGCTGTACCATATGTTGCTGCTTCTCCCCCATTTAACTCATGAAGTTGCTCATTTACAGTGATGTGTTTGGTCCTGAGCTTGATTTGCATAAGGGACAGACTCAGTTTGGCGTACTCCCTGGCAAAGCTTTTTCCTGGTTGGCATGTGTTCTAGTCGATAAATGTGGCACTACAGCCTCTCACCAGAGTTGTCTTTTTTTTGTAGTTATTGATACAAGATGACAACAACAACTTACTTGTGCAACAACCATGATGTCTATTTCTGAAAACTGAGTTTTATCTAATTTGTGTCATACTTATCTGTGCAGGACTTGTGATAATAAGATGTTAACCTTTAAGTGTGAAGTTGCTTTTGAGAAAATAATTAATAAATCTCTTTCTCACATTAGAAGAGAAACCGACAATGTTCTTAAATGCACATCCCAAACACATAATGTAAAATTTACCCAGGCTCTAGTATTTCTTTTTATAATTTCATTTTTTTTTTTTAAATGGGTGCATGTTACAAAAGCAAATTAAAGGTACTTTTATCACTTTTATGGTAACTGAAATCTGCAGTTGTGGATGATCCTACTTCTTCCAGTCCAAGTTGGTACAGATTATAGTGAACTACATGAGACCACATTAAAAAAAATCTACTCTTATTTTTTGTTGTTCACCAGTGATAGTCAAGTATTGAAATAAGTGATTATGTGGCACCTGTTAACTTACAGATTGTTTCTAGAATAGTCTTATCAGCATCATATTATTTGGAAAGTTAGAAGAAGTGTGATTATCTCTACTAAACTCTTGGATTAATGGTTTTTGAATCCTAATTAGAGAGTATTTAGCTCTTACACTGCAACTTTGCAGCAACCAAAATCCTTGGGGAGAGTTCTACTTGTTTGTTTGACATGAAATGTCTCCACTGGCATTGTTTGAGAAGATGTGCAAGGAAGGCAGGATAAATGTCTCCATTGGTGTTGTTTGAGAAGATGTGCAAGGAAGGCAGGATAAATGTCTCCACTGGCATTGTTTGAGAAGATGTGCAAGGAAGGCAGGATAAATGTCTCCACTGGCATTGTTTGAGAAGATGTGCAAGGAAGGCAGGATAAATGTCTCCACTGGTGTTGTTTGAGAAGATGTGCAAGGAAGGCCAGATATTTGAGTTGAGCAAAATGATGAGATCAAAAATGCAGCAACACTGAACTAAGCCCAGATCTAAGCTATTCTCAAGATCACCAAATAGTGTAACCTCTGACATTCTAGCATATTTCTTATGAAAAATTACACCTTGACATCTGTTTTGTTTGTTTAAATTTTACAGGCCTTATTTATAGCATATGGCCCTGCATTCAAGTCTACCCAGATTGAGCCATTTGAAAACATTGAGTTGTACAACCTTATGGCAGGTAAAGTCATTGTATTTCTCCTCCTCTGTGTTCAATGATGGTCTTTTCTATTAATCTCAATTGTTTTTTTTTTGTATCTAGATAGTTGTTAATTAAAAATTGTATCTGTCATAAAGATTAAATTAGCAGAAAACTAGTGATGATGGAATGAATATTTTACACTCATGCTCCACTGAGAAAAAGTTATTTTTCTATAGTTTTTGATTGAGAAGAGTTTATCTCCTAACTCTCTATGACAGGGGTCAGCAATCCTTATTGATCAGGGGCCATAAAACACTGATCTTTTGATCAGTGGGCCATGAGTTCTAAATCTCCTAAAACGTTATCACTATCATCAATATTAGCTGTTTTACAAGCTGAAAAAATTTTTTAAAACACATTAAATAAATATATTCGTATTTGTAAAAAGATTTTTTATTAAAGAAGAATTCATGTAATTAATCTTTATCTTTTTTAAATGACTTTATTTAACAAAAAAGGAAAAATGTGTGTTGGTGTGCAGAACAGTCTAAGTATCTTGAATTTATCCACCAGATATTTTGATATTATAGAATACATCTCAGCCAATGTTACCACCAATAAAGACTTCAACGTTAACTTGACATCTTTATATGCAACAGATGGTTGGCAAAAACATTTCAACAGAATTAGATCATATTCCTAATGCAAGACAATCACTTTTAGCTGGTGATTTTAATGCCAAACATCCTTACTGGGGCAGCACAAAGACAAATCAGTCAGGTACAAGATTACAGGAATGGATTAATGATCATGATCTCATTGTCCTCAACAACAAAGAACACACCTATCAGAACCATTCCTCTGGACTGGACAAACAGACTCATTAGATATCATAATCACTAGCCCAGACATGGCGGCCAGAGTCAATGAGTGGAGAGTTCTTCATGATTCACTTGGCTCTGACAATTTTCCTATAGTAACCTGCATAGAATATCCAGGAGTGAAAAGAAATATTCAAGCACAGCCCAAATGGAACACCAGAAAAGCAAACAGGCAGCTATTTAATTCTGTTATTCAGCAAAAAGCAGCTGATATTAGTATCTCAAGTAAACAGCAGTTGAACATTGATGAAAAAGTTGAAGCAGGGGCGTAGCTAATAGGGGGCGGCAGGGGCGGTCCGCCCCGGGCGGCACGTTTTGGGGGGGCGGCATTTTTTGGTCCGAGTGCGCGTTTGTCAAATTTAGTTCAGGACAGTATGTTACATATATAATGTATTTTTTCGTTCTATTTTTCCAGATATTATTTTTTTCCTGAATTTTTCGTTCAATTTTTAATGATAGTTTTTTGAAAGGAAGAAAGTTTTTCTAAAATTTGCTGTAAAAGAAATTCGCTCACTTGAAGTGAGTCACTTCTAATTAATTTTGAATTGAATATCAATATTTTCTCATTATATATTTGATAATTTTTATTTTCTAATAGTACTTTTTTTTCAATAAATAAATAAATAAAAAATGAATTTTTTGGAGGTTTTGAAATTCTACGTTATTTAGAGGGCGGCAAATTCTACGACCGCCCCGGGCGGCACAAACGCTAGCTACGCCCCTGAGTTGAAGTTGTCACATCTTGCATAATCAATGCTGCAGAGGAAAGCTATCCCCTAAAAAGACCCCATATATATCCACCAACGCCGTGGTGCAATGAAGAGGTTGTCATGGAGTGCCAAATAAAAAGGAAAGCAAGCTGAAAGTGTAAAACATCACACTCTATCAAAGACAACAAACTGTAGTCAGAAGAATCATCAAAATAACAAAAAACAGCACATGGAAAGATTTTGTTGGCTCAATCAACTGAAATACC
The DNA here is from genome assembly GCA_018389105.1 of Nautilus pompilius. NCBI lineage: Eukaryota > Metazoa > Mollusca > Cephalopoda > Nautilida > Nautilidae > Nautilus > Nautilus pompilius. The sequence continues at coordinate 514,006 of JACATO010002186.1, read as the reverse complement.
CCTTCATGCATCATCTGGAAAAGAATCAAGGTTATCAATGGTTCAAGTTGACCTATCTAAACAGCTTTGGAGCATGAGGTAAAATTGTCACAGATCTTCAAGACCAGGCCCACTTATTTGGAGAACATTATTCTGAAAAATGAAGTATTTTGGATTTTTCAATCAATCCTAAATTATCAACCAATCTTATAGACCTCTGTCATAGAGAAGACAACATGTGTGATCATTCCTTCACAGTGGAAGAGCTCAATCTTGGACTTGCTGATCTTTCCAATTCACCTACTGGAGATGATCAGATCCACAACCAGATGCTTAGAGATTTACCCATCAATGGGAAAGACATGATACTTTCACTCTTCAATAACATCTGGAAACAGGGAACTTACCCCCTCATCATAAAAGATTAGTAAAATTATTTCTTTGCTAAAACCTAATCAGGATAAGCAAAAAATTAAATCTTACAGACCAATAGCTCTCACATCCTGTCTAGGCAAGCTATCTGAAATACTCATTAACACCCGCTTGAACTGGAGACTACACAAAGATCAAGTCTTCCACCACTCAGAATGTGGATTCCGACCAAAGGCTGGAACTGTTGATGCTCTAATGAAAATCACCGACCAGTGTCACAAAGATCTGTTCAACAAGGATATACTTTTTAGTTGATCTTGAAGGTGCCTTTGATAAGGTATGGTGGGAAGACAGCAGAAATTGGAATAGAAGGGAACATGTTAAAATCAATAAGAAACTTTCTAAATGAAAGATACATTAAAGTTCAAGTATATGATCAAACCTCAAAGCAATTTCACATATGTACTGGCACACCACAAGGTGCAGTTCTGAGTCCAACAATTTTCAATATCATGATGTATGATCTCCCATCCATCACTCCAAAACCCTGCGCTCAAATTACTTATGCTGATGATGGTACCATCACCATCACTCACTGCACTCTAGACTTTATTGTCACCAAGCTTAATCAGTGTATGGCTGCCATTTACACCTGGGTGAGCAAGTGGAAACTCAAAGTCTCCAAAGACAAGACAGAGTACACTGTTATCAACAAAAGGAGAAAACACCCACGACCTAACCCTAACCCTCATTGATAATTTTCAAGCCTCTGTTACACTTCAGTGGATACCAAGCCATGTAGGAACCAATGGAAATGAAAGGACATACATCCTGGCAAAGTTAGCAACAAAAATTGGACCCATCAACAAACCTATGGAATCTATAGCTTCTCTCAAATGTACAGTCAATCAGTCAACTCAATATTTGGAAAAATCATTGGCGAGATGAGACAAGAGGTAGAGCCTACTATTCCCTACAAAAAAAAGCCAAACTCAATAAGATACAGGAATGTCAATAGACAGGAACAAGTAATTATATCACTTTCCTTGCCAGAGCTACGTGTACAGACTCACTTGGCTCCAGATGCAACCTGTCCACTCTGCAGATCCGCAGATGAAACAATCAAACATATTGTGTATGACTGTCAAGAACTACAACACCTCAACATCTTGACAACCAAGACCTCCAAAGAAATTCTTGAGAACAGGAACAATGAATGGGCTGTCATTACATCACTAGTCAGTGAAAGGAAACTAATGATCCATGCAAGGATCATGTTGTCGGAAGCATGATTTACATAATAATGATAATAATTTAACAAAAAAGTACAAGTCCTAAAATTATAAAATATTAGAAATTACCAAAATATATCATCAGTGTGATACTTGATGTTGTTTTTCTACATCAGGTTTCAAGTTGGATGAGGCTAAGTTGAGTATGCCATCCAGATGTGTCTGTGAGTTGTGTGTGCATCTTGTTCTTGGTGAACTTCATTTTTTAAAAAAGTTGCTCACACATGTAGGTACTTCTAAATATGCACACCATCCTTTTTTCATGATCTACTAAATTTGAATAAATTCCATCTTTCATTACATACTTTTGGTAAATGTCAAATAAGGAAACCCCTTCTGTATGGAATTTTGATTTCATAAGTTTACTGGTTTGAAGCTCAATGAGTTCCATCTGAACTTTTTTAGGAACACTGTCCACTTCTATATCAAAAGGTGTAGCAAGCAGCTTTAAATCCCCTTTGTATGACCGAGTGTATGCAAAATGTGAGGGAAACTGAGTTTTAGTTCATGTATAACAGACACATACTCGTACATCAAAGTGTCAGTGGGTTGATTTTTCTGCATCAGTGGAAAGTGAGCAAAATTATAATTTTCAAGCGGACATTCCCAGAGTTGAAGCTTCATCTCAAATGCCATAATGTACTCATAAAGTGCATTCACTAGCTGACTGCATCCTGTAGCTGCAAAGTTAACTTATTTAAATGTGAAGTAATATTCACTAAAAATGCAAGATTTGAGAGCCACGCAGGATCATGGAACTGTGATGCATTCATGTTTTTACTCTCCAAAAATATAGCAATCTCCTCACAAAGTTCATAAAATTGTTCTAACATAGCACCCTGGCCTAACCAGCAAACTTCACAGAAGTACAGTAAATCATAGTATTGACAACTTGCTTCAAATAATAGTTGGCGGAATTGTCGATGATTCAGAACTCGAGATAATTTGAAATTTACTGTTTTCATGACCACTTGCATTACTTCTTGTATTCCTGAAGCCTTAGCGCACAATGCCTCCTGATGAATAATACAGTACAATTTGATGATTTTGTTTTGAATGCCAGTGTCTTGCATATATTTCTCTAGAAGTACTACAAAACCACTTTCTTTTTTTTTTTTTGGATGGGAGAGTTTATTGTCTGTAAACCCTCAATCTTGTTTCCAGCCATACTAAACATTAAACCAGCTCCTAATAATGGTACATGGGGGAAACTTCACAATATTCTCAGAAACCCACCATCTTTAGCGAAACAAATGACCAAGTGGACTTACAGAGAATGTGTACCAGAAAATAAATGGCCAAAGAATTTTGCAGCATCCCTCAACTGCAGTTGCTCAAAGGAAACTGTAAGTAAAGGATAACAATTTTGCATCATTAATGTTATTAGATTTTTTCCTTTCTTGTTATTTACATTTTATCATCTTACATCCCAGATCCAGTGAGATCTTGTGATGCTGTCAGCAAATCCTGCTCCTGTATTGTCAAAGAGCTAGCCACATGTTACACAATTCAGTTTAGATAATAACAAGTTAAATGGATTAAGAGTAATTACTTAGGTCAACCTAAGATTGTTGCAAAATTTTTTCAAAATGTTCTGCTTGGTAGCTGAAGATGAATTGGCTATTCTGACTGCATTTGATCTGTTTGTTTTATTTTTTTTATCAAGAACTTTATTGCTTATATATTTAGATTTAATTTTAGAAAAGCTGTGGATAAACCTTCATCTTGACACACATTGGCATTCAAAATTATGAGCCTGTCATAATAATCACCATAATCAGGTTTTGTAGCACTTTATTTTTAATCATTCAAGCAAAAGAGTTAAAAATCCAGTGACCCATGCATCAGAAGATATAAACCATTAATTAGGGTGTTGTCATATAAAACTCTTGCATAATTGTGGACCCAGCAAATTATATTTATGGATGTTGAATTTAGTTCATATCAGAAGTATGTTGTTGTATTTATTTTATATAGTTCCTTACTACTGATTGAATAATTATTAGCTCATGTCATACTTTGTGTATGAATGTTAATGGACTTCATTATTAATGACAGCTGTTACTTTATTTGGCATATAAAAATGGAACCTAAAAATAAAATTCCATATGAAGCAAATCTATCCATCTATTCCTCTTAATGCTGACTACTCCCAATAGAACAACTATTTATAGAATGAACCCAACTGGCTCAGATATAAGGTTAAAGGGTCAAGGAAGAAAGAGAAAATCATGAAATGGGAAGATAGGCTGCTGGTTCAAAAGTCTAGAGTAAATCCTTTAATGACACATAGCCAATTAATTAACTGCTGACCATAATTCCCTTGTAACTGTCAACATCTCAACCTATACCTCAAAGAGACTTTCAGAAAAGTTGAGTTGATTGGTGGAGTAGCAGCTAAAGAGAGACCTCTTGCTTTAATGTGGTAACAAGAAAAAAGCAACTTGATTGGGCTAAACAGCATCAGATCTACATATTTGATCATGGTATAAAATATTAGGTTCTAAGTGAAAACAGTATGATAGAAAAGCTGGAGAAAAGTATACAAAGAACTGTGTTTTCCCTATGATTATGAAAATGTGAAAGTATGGGGTTCTTTTGCTGGCTATTTAGTTGTTGGCTTGATAAAATTTGATAGGATTCTTATGAAAGAAAGATATCACAGTATTCTGTAATTCCATGCAATCAATTCTATCAGGATATTATTGGAATAGTGTTGGGTTTATATTGCCACAAGAAAATGAACTGATGTGCACTACAAAGCATAGTACATAGTACCTTGCTAGAAAAGAATCAGGACATTTTAAAGCTATGGTTTGTACACCCTTAATCTCCATATCTTAACCCAGTAAATTTGTGTGATGAACAGTCAACAAAAAATGTCCAGCCAATATCAGGCAAGTGAAGAACTAGCAGGATAATTACGATTTTGAAAAGTTATGAACAGAAATGCTAAAATATGTAGAAGTTATTCATATGGAAGGCATATATTTTGATGAAAGAAAAAAAAACAGCTTGAAGTGAAGTAATCACAATTAATTAATAAATTTGAAAAAGTAGTTTCTTCCTTTGTCAAACTAATAATTTTTAAGCTCTTGTTTTGTTTTGTTTTTTCAGATTAATCTTGTTAGTAGAATAACCTCCCCTGACAACTCTTCCTCTCAAGAAATTGAAATGCTGCATGCACCACTGGGTTTGCCTTGTTATAGAACATCTGGAACAGATGAGTGTGTTCTGCACAAACAGAGCTTCATTTCAGCTTTTAGTCATCAGAAATACATCATTTCTTGGACTGCTTTTAGACTCTCAGCCAACAGTAGTTGGAATAAAAAGGTACACAAAGACACTCTTACACCCTGGAATCATCCAATCCTAATTAGGGTGGTCTGTGGTCATAGTTAACCTTGTATGGTTCATGCTAACCTGAAATATCAACCATTAAACTCAGGTCTTGAAACCAAAGGTTGAAGAATTGTTAAAATCAAAAACTATATCAAGAAAACTTAATTTTGGTTCTGGGTGGTTGACTGTTTATGTACAGGTTTATTTACTGTGAGTATTGTTAGTGATATTATAACATTATAGTGATATGAAGATAACTGATTAAATCATCCATAGAGATTTTTTGTATCAATATGTTCCAGTCATGCAGCCTGCCAGCTGTACTATATCTTCATGACAGCGTACCATGAAAAAGACAACCATAAACCCAGCTTAATAAACTTTATTTGTATTCCACACTGCATCTCTCCTGAAGCCCAGAGACCTCACTCGAATTATGAATCTTTCCTGTCTTACACCACCTTACTATGAGAACTATATTCTAGCATCTAATGGTAAAATAAGAAGGTGGCAGAAAATCTTTAAAAATCCCTTACTGTTAATAGATAACACACTACCAATACCTTTTTCATTATTTTGATGATAAAATCAAAAGGGATGCAAAATATTTGTGGAGCAAAGGTTTTACAAAGTGTATGTATTTTTTAAAGTGATACTTATAAGATTTATTTTTAAGGGGAAAATAAACCATATTAAAATAAGTTTATGAACCTTTACAACACCAACAGAACAAAGTAAGGCTTTGACTCTTTGTATTTTGTAGGTTCCAAAGATCATTAGTTTGCCAGCTGAAGAAAAAATCTGCATTGTTCCAGATGAAAGGATGCCTTTCCATAATTTTACTTTGTGTAATTATCTTGAAAATAAATCACTCAGTATTACTACAGGATACATGTTTGACCCAAGTAAGAACTGCACTTTTATACAGATATCATTAATATAATTCACAGAAATAGAACAAGAACTTAGTTTCATAGATTAGGATGTACAAAAGCTTGAAATACTAGAATAAATTACTAATTATCACTAGTTAAGTAATGCTGTTGTTTGCTTCTGTAAAAAATACTTTGTTTTTGTTTTAACAGGATTCATCAATGAGAGTGAAGCTTATCTGGCCTCCAATGCTGTGCCAATGTACACTGGATTTAAAAATGGTACGTACCTATTTATGAAGAGGTTTTAGGTTAGTTCAAGATGATTTCTTTAGGATATTGTTTAACAAATTGTGAAACATATCGTCAAATTGTTAAAAATTTTTTTTTCAGGAATATGGAATTATTTATGGAGGCTTTTGAAAATGTATGCTGATGAATCCACAATTATTGTAACAATGGGCCCAATCTTTGACTGGAATAATGATGGTCTTCATGAAGAGTATTCCAATAAAACTAGGTACTGCAATCATCATCATCATTATCACTGGGTTTCTAAAATACTAATAAATTCCATCTTGGATACATTTTCATTTTGTCCAATATTTTGATTTTTGTACAAAATTAATTTGATATTAGCTAAATATCTTTTGAATGTACTTTTCAAGCGAATGGTTTACAGTTTTATTTATAGTAATACTGTTGCTTACTATTTTTTTTTCTTAACTCTTGTATTTTGCCTGTTTATTTTAAGGGGAACATTTCATGAAACAAATGCAGTAATTTATAAATCTTAAATTTTCAAATAGGCTAATATATATATATATATATATATATATATATATATATATATATATATGTAAGCAATCAAATCTTTTCCTTTGAAGTGCCATAAGCTTATTTAATAAATATTTACTGAAAGAAAAAAAAAAAAACAGAAAAAAGGTTTGAAACTTTTTCTAAGTTGTTTTGCTTGGAATTGTCAACTCTCTACCCTTGAGACAGCTCTGGCCTGAGGGATGCATTTAGATGCCAGACAGCACTTTGCACACCCCATGCCATGCTCAGCACAGAATTTCTAATTGTTAGATGTAGGAGGAAGATGGAATGTCTATAGAAAGCCCACGTGACAGAGCTGGTGAAAAAGAGAGAGAAATAACCATGTCAGGGAAATAATTCAAACCAAACTCAGCATAAAACATGGACCTTTCAGCAGATTAACTGCTGGGTCACTGGCTGCTCTGTCATCTCTAAGTTAATCATTTTATTATAAGTGGCAAAATCTAAATTGCATATTATGTTTTAAATATATAACAAAAATTCTGTGTTCATTGATGCTAAGCATGAGGTTACCAAAAATAAAAGGATAGTTTTAAGACTCTAAGCCATTTTAGTGAACCAGATAGCATCATGAACAATTATCTACTTAGTGAGTTAGTTTATACCCCCTCAACAAAAATCATAGCTTGATTACCATAATTAAAAACTAACAATTGGAGACTGATAACATTTCAAAAGAAAGAAAATTAATTTTAAAAATGAGTCTATCCTTTTTTTAAGGTATGTAGATGCTGATCAGGCTATACCCCTACCTACACATTATTATGCAGTGTTGTATAGATGTCACTACTTACCGGATGAACTACAGAAATGCAAAAGGAAAGAGAATTTAGACATTTTGTCATTTATTCTTCCACATTTGAACACAGTTTCTAACTGCCAGGTGAGTCTCATGAGCCAAGAACTTTCTAACACATCTTTACAGGTAGATAGGCACACTGTCTGTGTATAGTATTACATATATTTGTCTAAAATCCTGCATTTTAGCAAATATAGAAAAACAGCAATCTTGAATAATTTAAAAAATCTTTAAATTATCTTATTAATTATTATTAAATAAAATTTTGAATGTTTTAGTAGAAATAGATTTTATTGGCTTTCTTGTCTTCAAGTAATTTTCTAAAAATGGGTGAATATTTATTGTTTATTTCAAAACAAAAACAAATAAGTAATTTTCTGAAGAAAAATACAATGTTTTTTGATTTGAAAAGATTTTTTTTTTGTATATTTAAAATTTTGTTTTAACATTTTTAAATTGTTTTTTTTCTTCAGAACTTCAAGGAGTACCTAGCAGACAATGTTGCTAGAATTCGAGACATAGAGCTGCTGACTGGTTTGAAGTTCTTTGAAAATCTGCCACCTCTGGAATCCATTGAGATGAGAACATTTCTTCCTACGAAACTCTGGGAAATAGGCAATGTGGAATCCTGGCTTCAGAAGCCATGTCCTTCACAAACACTCCAGTGTCCTAGCAGGTAACAGTATGGCTATGGGCACTTAAGAAATAATGTAAGAATCAGCTAAAAGGCTAATTTTATGCTGGCCTCAACAATTCTATGATGCATTTTCTGAAATATTTATGGTAACTTCAGTGTTAAAGAGACTGTGTCCATGTAGTTCTAACAAGTTACTAGATTTGGTTTCTTTGCTTAAACTACTAATTGCAGATTTCAAGTGCATGTAACTTAAATTTTCTCTTATGCCATTTACTTTAAAGGCTGCCATCTTGCAGAGAAAAGGAGAAGTGCTGATGTTAACTTAAATTTTCTCTTATGCCATTTACTTTAAAGGCTGCCATCTTGCAGAGAAAAGGAGAAGTGCTGATGTTAACTTAAATTTTCTCTTATGCCATTTACTTTAAAGGCTGCCATCTTGCAGAGAAAAGGAGAAGTGCTGATGTTAGATACATATGTTACTATATAGCACACATTATCTTGTACAACCAAACATCTTACAGTACTATGCAGAACTATGATGCAAGGCAAATAAATAAACATCTGACAGGCATTTTATATATTAATGTGGGACATTTAAACAAAGCATTTATAATATTAGCTAAAGTAGTGTTTCTGTGCTTTTAATTTACAGAATTAAATTGTGTGGGTTTTGCTTGAAAGATGTGCGTGGGTGAGAGAGGTTGCAAATTTGAAGTGTTTGTTTGTTTTTTTTTGCAAATATTTTTGTGAATCTTGAAAATTCTAAAGACTCATTTTATTTATTTTTTTTTTGTACATGAGCAAGAAAACTGTGTTGTGTGCTTTAATTTCTGCCATTGTGGCTGCTTTGGTTGTGTGTTGTGTAAACTTGAATAAACCAGTTTTATATTTGTAGGTAAATGGGGTTTGAACATGTTTGGTTTGTATGTTTTTTTAGCCGGCCGCCATTGCTTCTGATTTCTCTTGATGGTTTTCGAGCTGATTATATGCTAAGAAATGTTACACCTGTAATCAGGAAGCTGAGGAAGTGTGGAATCCAGACTCCTTATATGACAGCCATGTATCCATCAAAAACTTTTCCAAATCACTACAGCATTGTCACTGTAAGTACATGATCTATTCTCTCCATAGATGTCTATTGAATTTCTAGTTTCTGAGTGGGAAGATAACTTCAGCTTAGTGCATATCAGAAGTTGAATGGGTTAAGTCAGCAGTGCTTCTGTAGGAAATAGTTAAAAGGAGAAAAGCTATATTTTCTGTTTAAAATATCAAATTCTGTTTGTCTATATTACATGGAATGTTCAAATGGAATCAAATCCAGCTAGAGACCATTAAGCAATGCTATTTTAGCCAGATTTCCGTTGAACTGCCTTAGTATCTTTTACTAGTTTACTATGGAAGAAATCTGGATATATTTCACAGTATATTTAAATTTAAAAATTACTATTTTATTTTCAGATATCTGTACAGAAAAGTATAATTATTTTTCATCGTTGACAAAAATTCAAAAGACAAAATAGAATTTATTTTTTTTCTTTTAGAAACTTTTAAATGGAATTTCATAAATATCTTTGGATAGATACTGGTTAACTAAATTAGCACAAACTAAACATAATCAAAGTTAAAATCAACAAACAAAAAAACAACTAATAATACAGTGATTCAGAAATATGTATGCATACTTTGAATATATCTATTTTTAATACTTATTGCAGTGAATAAACAAAACGTTATTACACACGTGAACATGTGAAAACAACATATATTGTTCATCCTATGTCAAATGTTCAAAAATGCAACGTTGCATACTTCTGGAACAATTACTTCCTGTTTATATAAACCCTCAACATGGTGGACAGAAGAAGGCTGAGTTTCAAACAGAGGGAAAACATTTTAAAGTGGTATTCTAAGCATGAAAATGTAAAGAAAGTACAGCTTGTCTGGTTAAGAGAGCATGGACCATTAGCTCCCACACATTTATCAATTAGTTGTATACATGATAAATTTAAAAAACATGGAACTGTCCAAAATGTGAATAAAATCCAGAGAGGGATAAAAGGGACAGCATGGAGTCTTGAAAATGTGGAAACTGTAATAACCATGTATCAGATTTCTCCAGATAGTCAACAAGGCAGTATGCATGTGAATTGGAGATCAGTCAATCTAACCCTGAATCGAAGTGGAAAACATACATACTTAGGCTTTTGTGTGCTCTGATCAAAGATGATCTGGATAAAGATTACAGTTCTGTGAGTAGTTCATTAATATGTGCAATCATTGTGATGATTTTGGGGACATGATAGTTTGGTCTGATGAGGAATCCTTCAAATGTAATGGGCACATAAATCGTCACAACTGTGTGTTTAGGGCAGTGCAAAACTCAAACGTACTTGGAGAAAGACATTAACCTATCAGGAGTTACAGTGCAAGTTGGGCTCTCTTCTGGCGGCATTGCTGGGCCATTCTTTTTTAATAATACTGTAATGAGTGAAAATTATCTGGAAATGCTATGCAACGATGCTGTTCCTGCTGTATGACATCATCATGGAGGTTCTTAGGTTTACTTTCAGCAAGATGGCACCACCACATTATCACAGAGATGTTTGAGCTTTTCTTCATATGGAGTTTCCTTGGATGCTATCAGGTAGTTGTGGAACTGCTCATGAATATCCTCAAAGGTCACATGACCTTCAACCTCTGGACTATTATCTGTTTTAGGTGGGGTTCTGGAGGACAAAGTGTAGGATGCTAAACCTTGAACCCTACAAGACTTAAAAGATGGAACAGGAAGTATACAATGTCTCAGTTCACGTGCACTATTGTATACTGATCTGTCTCAGAACATTGTGATGCATGTTTGCATGTAAATGGTGGACATTTTGAACATTTGTCTTAAGATGACCATTGCATGTTGTTTTCATGTGTTCACTCATGAACATAAAGTTTTGTTTATTCAGTGATATGAGTATTAAATATACGTAAATTCAAAGTATGTACACATATTTCTGAATTACTCTGTTATAAATATGTATACTTACTGAATTGATGTAGTTTACTGATCTTTTATGGTTTATTTATTACAGTAAAATATCAAAATATTTTAAAAATGTAAAGATCAAACAGTTATTTTAATATCATTATCAGAAGTATCCTTTTCAAAATATATGGTGTACCATCCAATGCCATTTCCTTTATCCAGCAAGAAAAAATTCTTTTGCAAGTTGGCTTCTGTTTTAGATTCCATTGTGGAAACTGTCGTTTCACAGGTTATGAAAAACCACAGTGTGTTTGTATACTTAGAAGAGATTAGAAGGCAATAACTTCCAGGTGCATCAGGAAATGCTTTAGAAACTGCAGTTTGGTTTTAAGAGAAGAAAACAGTGACCCAAACAAAGTTGGAGAAGGGATTCTCCCACAGTTTAAGACTTGGAAACTAAGGATAAATGAAGATGTGCTAGATCTGGAAAATTTCTAACATCAGAAAAGTAGATTGTATTATATTAATTCATCAAGTCAAAGTGTATGGAAGCATTTGATGAGATTTATGTACTGGAAGGGAAAGTGCAGAGGTTAACAACTTCTGATCTCCACAAAAAGAAAATCACAGATTATTTCACTGCATAAACACAAACACATGAAACATAAGCAGTTTTTATGAATGAAATGTAGCTTTCTTCGCCCCCACTTTCTTGTTTGTGGGAATGTAGTTTATATTAGCTTTAAGAATTTCTTTCTAAACTTTCTTTTTGCTTTACATGTCAGTTGTGCTTATTTTAAATCTCACACACATGCACACACACACACAGAGAGACAATAACATTTTAAAAGGGTCTTGATGTTTAGTAGATTTATTCTTCTCTGTTTATAGAGTCAATTTCTGTACATACTCTGTTTGATCCAATGGCTCTCTGTTACCATTAGACTATACTATGTATATACTGTACCCTTTTATGAACCACACACCACATTCTACTGTCATACCTTATCTTGCTCTACTACTTTATACTATGCTATGCCATTTTGTACCATGCTGTACTATACTGCATCTCTGTACTCCACTATACTGGGGTATTCTGTACCATGTTGCGCTTTACTTTAATGCTGGAACTTTAAAAAAATTTTCTTTTACAGTACTAATAATTCTAAATTCCATGATGCAAAAACATTTGCATTTAGTTTGGAAATGAAGAGGTGAAGAATGTTTGTAATGGTGTCACTAGCCAGGCCCCATTGTTTATTATTAAAGGCACAAAACACAAGATGTTTTCAGTGTCTTAAAAATAATTCTTAATGTTTTCAGACAATTATTTTTGTTATTTTGATTTTTAAGAAATGTTGGTTTTGTTGTTTTATATTTGCAGGGTCTGTATCCAGAGTCCCATGGTATTGTAGGAAATACCATGTATGATGAAAAGATTGGAAAAATATTTAGACTGTCCAGTAAAACTAAGATGGATCCTGCTTGGTGGGGTGGAGAGCCAGTGAGTCGGCCATCTTCTCCTCTTGCTTTTTCAATAATAATAATCTTAAATGCTTCAACAGAATTATCAAAATGTTCTATTCATTATTGAACTAAAGACTTTATTTGAAATTAATTAAATTAATTAATTTTTTTTTCCTGTTCCTTAAGATTTGGATAACTGCTAAAAGGCAAAACCGAACGACTGCAACATATTTCTGGCCAGGGTCAGATGTCAACATAACAGGTAAACTTTTTCTATTCTGATAATTAAGAAGAAAATGTATATTGGAAGGAAAAAAAAACTTTCAACCTGGCAACTCTATAGGCTAATTAAACCATCTACTCTATATGAACAATGCTTGCACCTTATAGGGGAGAGAAATTGTCCACAGTTAGCTGACCCCTGCATTCCAATAATCACAATGGTATATGGTCATCTTGTATAGATTGTCTCCTTACACTTAATGTCAAGGCATTTAGTGAAAGGCAATAAAGGTTTCATGCTTTTAGTTTTGAAAATAATTTGCATGCAAGATACTAAAAGAAAAGAAGGCTTATAGAAGTTCTTTAAACTGTAATGGGATTTTTGTGAGGAATTGTTTTAGTAGTTTGTTTATTCATATTGATTACACTAGACAACAAACTGAAACCTTTTGTCTGCCAACAAGCAAAATGTGGATGATCTTAGCTAAATTTTTGGTGCTGATTTCATATCTGCAGTCAGAATTTCACCACTAACACTATATTATGATTTATGTTATATGAACTAATAAAGCTTGAACAACAATATTTGGTATTCAAATGTTTAATGTGAAACATATTTGCCATGATCAGACAACAGATGCATGAGAAAAACTGATGAAAACAGTATGGAAGATATGGAACACATTTAACTTACATAGTAGGTACATTCCAAATGTTCAAAAATGTTTCAGACACTCGTTCTTGCGCTTATGTGAGGTATCAGTCTCCCTTTGGAGGAACCAACAGTAATCACCCATCATGTTGGGATTGAATTTTCCCTGATATCTACTTTGCATTGCCTTTATGTCTTGGTGGAACCTTTCACCATGCTCATCACTGACAACCCCTAGATTGGTTGGAAAAAAATCAAGATGCGAATGCAGAAAGTGCATCTTTAGAGACATCCTGGTCCTCATTCGCTGATACACCATTAGCATGTTTTCCACATACTCAGCATAGTGCTCAGCTCTATTTTTGCCAAGAAAGTTTTGTACAACTAAAATAAATGCTTCCCATGCTGCAGACTCCAGTGGGTTCAGCTTATTTTTGAACCCGTCATCACGCATGAGTTCTCGAATTTCGGACCCCACAAAAATTCCTCCTTTGAGTTCAGCTTCACTTTTGTCAGCACCAAACTTCTCTCTTAGGTACTTGAAGCCATCACTGCCTTTATCCATGGCTTTGACAAAGTTTTTCATAAGGCCAAGTTTAATATGAAAAGGCAGAAGGTAGACATTCCGAGGGTCTACCAATGGCATATTTTGCACATTTTACATGCCAACTATAGGTTCCTGTTGCTTAGGCCAGTCTTTTCGAGTGTAATGATTGACATCATTATGGCTGTTCCAAAGACACAAGAAACATGTGTTTTGTGTACCCTAGCTGCAATCAGAGGAGGAGAGAAATAACTCCACAAATTTTCCATTTATGATCTGAATAATTCATCACTTTCAAAAGGAGTTCCATCGACTTGTATGTCTCTTTCAAGCCAACTGCATGAGCTAAAGGAACCAAAGGTTTTTGGTTACTATGACGTAACAGCACAGCTTTAAGGCTTAGTTTGCTACAGTTTATGAATAACCTCCATTCATCTGTCACCTGCCATATCTAAAAAAAACATTATGTCCTAGGGCAAAATGTTTTTCAGATGTGAAATCAGTGTGCGAAATACTACAAAGTTTGTGTGATAGTGCTCCAGTGGCAAAATTATCATTATCCAGTGTTATACACAACAGATTTTGCTGTTTTTAGGGACCCCCCAGTCAAATGCTTGAATGTTTATCTACTTTATATTGTTACTAATCTGTAATAGAGAGATTTGCTGTTTTTTTTTAAAAATTAAAAAAAAATAAAAATTAAACTGTTGGTAAGTTTGTTTATTTGTATTTTGTGGATTAGTGTAGCTTTGTTATTTAATTTGTTGCTTGTTCATTTCTTACCAGAATTGTAAAACAGTTATATTACCCAATAGTAAGAGTACTAAAAATTACCCTTACATCATGTTTTTTTTAAGGTGTGCATCCTGATATCTGGAAATGCTTTGATCAGTAAGTAAGCTTTTCTCGTGAGCTTTGTAGTTTTACAGTCTGAAAGTTTGTTGCTTCTTCGCAGACTTGAATGTGAGCATTACATGTTTGGCCTCTTCCTAGTTGTATTGGATATAAGAGAGAAGATGTATCAGACATGTCCAGTATAATCAACAACATTAAAACTTTTAACAAGGGAGAATTTATTAAACAAGTAAAAAAAAAAAGTGATAAATATCTTTGTAGCAGGATCTGGAAAGTGGATTTGTTGTGTACTTTGGTGGCCTTTTTTATACAGAATATGGAGTCTTCATTTTCATGAGTTAGAATGTTAAAATCTACTTTCAACTTTCAGTTAACCCTTTGAACCCAAATGGCCATGCGTGACCTGATTATTACCCTGACCCTTTTTACAAACACCAGTAATTATTTCCTAAGTGATTGCTGATTGGTTCCCTCTTGCTCTAAAGACTGTAAATAGATAGCTATGTGCTCAGAGCCTGATATATCAAGCTTATTGGATAGAGTGATATTGGAGTCAGCTCAAAATATTGGGCTAAAATGCTTCAAAGGGTTAAACATTGTTTTGTTATTCATGGACCTCTGTACTAAACATCCTTAATGCAAAAATTTCTTGTGGAGAAGCAACCATGGAGTAATTCGCCAGTTCCCAATCTCTTCCTCAGTGTTACCCCTCCACTAGCACATCGACAAATTCTTGTGAGTGCCAACTTCAACCATAACCAGCTTTGGCTTGCACTCTTTGGAACCCCTCTCCCAAAATGGTGAAGTAGTTCAATTTCTGAATTCTAGGCCACAGAATAAATAACTGCATCACAAAATTTTTGTGTAAAGCTGGGAGGTGAGTGTTGTGTGAGCAGTACACTGGTGGTTCAGATTATACCTCAGTGTGTGCATCAGCAGCAGAGAAAAGATGAAATACTACATGGAAATAATTGTGCCAGCTCCATGGCCACCACTCAAGTAATGTGATGAAGCTAATAAACTAACAAATGCATACTTCACCTTCAGTTTTGTTTTGATTAAAAAATACTATTTTAGCAAAGGAAAAATAAAAATAATATTTAAGTGCACCTAAACAGACAGAAATCTAAATCATTTTGGTTGATGTGTTAGCTTTCACCACCACTGACTTACTTAAGACCATCTGCAATAATAAATCCATATTTTATTCTTTTTATTTTTTTAACCAGTGCAAAGTTGATAAGCTTTTATGAACAATAGCATGGGCTTATCCTTAAAATATATTATTCAGTATTAAATTTTTAAGCTATTGCACAGAGCAGTGGTTTTATGACTGAGTAGTACAGGCTTTTACTCCAAGCTTGGTTGAGCTTTAAAGTGATGGTGAAATGTAGAGCAATTTCAGCAGAAAGCCAACAATATTGACTAAGCCAAAGCTTGTGGTATTAATTTTAGAAATAATTCAGACTGTAGATACCAGCCTATTAGACACAGTTTAATTAGCTTGTAAAAGAAAGAAAGAATTGAAATTGTAAAAAATGAAATATTGTTTGGCCTTCAAAATGTGCAAAATTGAGCTATCTACAGTGACTAGTACTAGGAGCCAGCATGTTTAGGTACCAAAAGATAGTTTGGTTGGTGATTGGAATAAATAATTAACAAGTAAGGTTAGTGGTGACAGGGTTAATCAATTTAAGAATTGTATTGATGGTTATTTCTCTTTAGCAGTGGTGATGGTGGGACCATACATAAATTATGATGGCTTTACACTATCTTTAAACTACTAAAAAAAAAATGGCTGAATGAAAGAGAAGATGCAGTTAAACAGTTAGTTTCCAAAATTACAATTTTGTTTTTTAAAATTTAATTGTCAATTTCTTGAGAAATATTAAACACTAAATTCCACTGTTCTCGTGGGCCACTTTCATATATAACTATTTTTATTTAAGCAATTGTGAAAATGGTGGTTAAGATTAATAACAGGAGCATTTTATGAATTATTTTGTAGTCTGGAATTTTTTTATTTAACTATAAAGATGGCTGTACTAATGTTAGATTTGCTACTGCAACTAGAGAGACCTGTATCAATTAGTCCTTCTAATGACCAAGCATACAGACTCAATTTGACACTTTTGCTGCCAAGATGGTCACTGCAAAATTTCCTTTACTGTGTAAGTATGTGCAAAATGTAGACTTTTAAAAATTAAATTGATCATAATTCAGTTTAAATTAATCATACTGCCAATGTTTATCAGTAATACATACAGGTCTGTACGTGATGGGGAATATTATATTACATAGAGAGTATGCATTAATATTTTTCTCATTTTTCTTTTTCTATCATTTAAAAAAATGTTTTTACTTGCTAATATTTACACAGTTTTGTTTCAGACCTTAAATGATTATTTTTTTCTAATGTAAATCAATTTTAATTCTTTAGTTTTAATTTCCATTTAATTCAAGGAGAGTTAGCTAAGTTTATCTTCCCATCTTTAGATGATCTGAATAAATAGCCATGAATACAGGTAATGCTGTATTAAAGTATTTTTAAAGAAATGCACATCACTACTACTATCTATGATTACCACTCAAATGCACTAGTACTTCAGAGGCCACCATCTTGTGGGATTTTCTTACCTCTTTTTAGGAAAAAGTAAAAATAAAATAGTGATGTTAGAGTCATGTGAATGTGCAAGCACAGAGTTGTTTAAAATCTTCATAACAGGAGAGCTTTGACATCATTTATTTCTGTTTGAAAAGTTCTGGAAGTTCAAATTCCCTAAACTTTTCTTGAAATAAATTATGTAAGTTGTTATAATAAAAAAAACTAAATGTTTTAATTAGAAAGTAAATTAAGCACCTTTGTTAGACTTCGGTGTTTCTTAAACCTTAAATAATTTAATATCTTTTAATGAGATCTTTTAGAAAAACAAAATTAGCGAGTTTTTTTCTTCTTTTTGTATCTTTGTAGCTGAATAAATATTAAATATTTAAAATAATGACTGAGTTAAGCTACACCTTTGTTTATTGAAACAACAGATGGCTATAAGGAATTAGCTAACTGCATATTATTTTCACACTGCATTATGCAGGAATATATGATAAAACTTTGGGGCACTGATGGAAAAAAAACAAACAAAACAGAATTATGTAGTATTGTTTGTTGACATCGCCTGTAGATGTGATGTCTCCATGTTCTTAGTCTGACAGAGACATACAGTCTGGGTTGTCTAAGAGTTTATTTATACCTCTATGTAGATTTATTGATCAGATCCTTCGTTCAACAATTCAGAAATGGACTTTTATTTACAAATCTTTTGGACGGAATTCAGCGAATAAAAGCCTAAATGGTTGAGCAAGTGTGTACATTAGGGACACAGATCAATCAAATGGTTGACTCTTTCAATGCTGAGTTTTTCACAAAGGTAGAAAAAATGAATCAATACAATATTGAGAAGAAAATGTATCTCCAAATAGGATAAAACTGTGTGATTATCTGTTTCTAAGGTCATGTTTAGCCTGGAATGTGTTGTAGGGTTTTCTCTTGAGGAGTTCAGATATGATATGCATGAATGCCAGTGAAGGGAGTCTGTTCCAGGTTTTGATGGTCATTTAAAGGTTGAAAAAAATATTTGTCTAGTGTGTACTTTGTAATTGCGATACCCTCATGACTGTTAGCTGGATGAATAAAGCTCTCCAACTCCAGGAACATGGTCGGTGCTGATGTGTTCTGGAGACCAAGCAGAATGATTCTGATTAAGGAGTAAAAGAAAATGACCTGGAAGAAAGTTGACTATAGGGAAGAAACTGGCTGAACATTAAATTTGCTCAACCTGTCACTGTTGGTACCAGTCTATCATACCTTTCAGTTATATTCATTTACTTAGAGATCAGAATTCAACAAATCTTTTTTAAAAAAGTGAAGAAAAAAGGTTGTTTTTTATTCTGCGTAGTTCAGTCTACATTTTTCAACTCGTTAGGTCTACTTTCAGTTTTGACACTTCTTTGTAAATGAACAAGGGGTGTGCCGAACTGTATCAGGATTAGACAGGCACTACCAAGCTTCCAGTACTCCAACAGTCTTCAGTGTGCGTGGTGCTTACAGATTACCACTACTGCCAGTGTCAATGCTGAGTTAAAGTATTATTCAGTTTTCCAAGATTTTGCATTTTCTAGAGGAAGATGAGGGGTGAGTGAGGATGCTAGCTGCATAATAATAAAACTTATTAATGACAGGTAGATAATTAGCTGTTTTGTCTCAAGTGGTTTCCACTGTTAAGGTGAATTTGTGAAAGATTTTAAAAGAAAGAAAACAATTGGAAATTTTTTAGTTGAGTTGGACAAATCAACTCCCATGAGCTGAGTTGTTGCTTATTGTAGGATGGTTTGTTGTGTTTCAGAAAGGTTGGATTCATGGAACAAGTGAAGACAGTGCTGGACTGGTTGAGCTTGCCATTGGAGCAAAGACCTGACTTCATTACATTATATTTCAGTCAGCCAGATTACCTTGGTCATAAGAAGGGTCCATATGATGTCAAGGTACTTTCCATTTGAGCCTGGTGTCATTCTGGTGGTAAAGTTTACTCATATTGGAATTCCAATGGAGGAGGATATTTAAAAGTTGTAAGAATTGTGTATAGATATCATTCAGGGTATTATAACTTTTCCATAACCTGGTCAATCACCAGACATGAACTTCATTGAGCCCATGTGGGCTATCTTGACTGATTGATCCCTGTGAACCACTTCCCAAGAATTCCTAATACAGATTCTTCACCAGGAATGGGCCACAATCCCATAAACTTGGATTTATGATCTTGTCTACACAATGTGCCAGTGTATTAACCCCACTCATATTTTGCCAGTGCTATGAGTGGCTTCAGAATAAACAGTTGTCCTTTCAAACTTAAGTGTTTATTTACTTATGTCAAAACTCAGTATGTACATACGTACATACACTATTACTTTTAAGCTCTAACTTCTGAGTTACTTTATATATCTCTTACCATTATGGTTTGTATGTTGATCAGAATTGCAGCTCTTTTCAATTTTTTCTGATGATGATTGTAATTTTAAAAGAATTTTCTTCCTAGTTGCTGAATGCATTATGTAGTTTAATTTAAGAGACGTTTAAAATTACTATTTAGTTAACAGTCACAAATTTTTTTTAGCAAGTCTGCAAATTTATGCATATGCAGTATATATGTGTGTGTGTGTATGCTACAGTAAGATTGTGAAACTAGTGATTTCTTGAAATTCCTGAAATATTTAGTAAATTCACGAAATCACTAGTTTTACTCAGATACTTCAGGAATTTATCACCTGTGCCATTAAGTGAATACTGTTTTGTCTTATATTATTATGATGGTTTTATGAATAAAACAATATATACGGTAATATAATTCCTAAATATTTCAGTAAGTCCCTGAGTGAAACCAATGATTCTGAAAATGCTGAATATTTCAGGAATTTCATGAAGTCACTAGTTTCACAATCTAACATATATACTTCCAAATGAAAGTCTGGCTTATTAATTTATCATTTTCAAACTTTCTAAACTCTAAAATAATTAAATAAAGATAACTTCTGATGGTAATATGTTTAAATTCATTTATGAAAAGATGATTTAAAAAAAAAAAACAAACTATTAAGTTCTAAGCATTTGCACTGACAGGTATTGGTCTTGATCGGTCAGTCTCTCTCTCTTTCTCGTTTGATGCAGTGTATTACTGAGTATATACAAGTACTAAACTTAAATGTGTAAAAATAAAAACTTTCTTATGCCACTGTTTAGACGGTTGTAGGCTATTCCTAGACATAAGTGGAATTTAGGGTATGGCTGTCAAAAAATATTTTAGAAAACTCCTGTAAGCTAAAACACCTGCAGAATACAGGGTCAGAATGTGTTGCCATTGGCATTGTGAGTCAGAAGAGTTTTTAATAAATTTGAAGCTTTAGTTGACATGCATTTGGGTAACTCTTGGAGATCTAGGACTGGTCTGAGAATAACCAAACCTCTCACTGGAATTTTTATACTTCAGTTAAACAAAGCTTTACAAATGGTGGATGAATTGTTGAATCAACTTATGGAAGGACTACAGGAGAGACACCTACAGGACTGTGTCAATATTTTAGTGGTGGCAGATCATGGTAAGTAGGGTATCATATTTTAAGGAATTTTACCTTTTTTAATAAATTCAAAGTTGCAATTATCAGGCATGTTTCACAGGGTAGACATTTACTGACAATAGTACCATTGTGCCCTTTATGAAAAACACAGTGAAAATTCATTCCTACATCTTTTATGCAAATGAATGAAAATTTTAAAAACAAATGTGTATTTAATAAAAGTTTAAGGACTGTTTATCTTTGGAAGACTCATTTTGTGAAAGCAAAAGTATTTTCTTTTTAAAAATAAGTTGTCGGATCCTATCTTTTTCAGATAGATGTTTTAATAGTACAGATATAGATTTTCTCTTATGGAATGCATTGTGTTTCTGTATTTTCATGGATTTCGATGGTAACCTATAAACTAGAAACATAAACACACACACAAATCATAAACATGCTGTCCCATGATATCTATTGGATACATACAATCACTGAATTTGACACAGATATGGAGCATGGAAAAGTAAATACTTTAGCATCCAAACACTGAAAGGTGGTACAGAAAATATTAGGAAATGATTTTGGTTATCTTGTAAGTAGAAATTCTTTGCACCTCTGACTGTCTGGATCTATAGTAATATATTGATTTAATTTTTGCCTATAAATAAGTAAAAGCTTTTTTTCTGTATTTTATTCAAGGAATGGAGGAGGTATCATGTGCTCAGGTTATATCAGTCAAGGATTTTGTAAATCTGACAACCTTGATGTTTGATGGATCAGTTGGTAGAATTTACACCAGCTTTGAAGAACTTTCAAATGGAACTGTGGTCAGAATACTCAAAGGTAAAAACTATGGAATGCTACTCTTTTCAATTAAAAAAAAAACTTTTTTAAATGAATAATTTGTTTGTTTTTAGAATGAAAGATCCTGTAATAAATTACTATGTAGAATTAATAAATAAGACACAATGTTTTCTGTTGTTAAATAAATATTGCTGTGATCTAAATTGCTGCTAATAAGGTCTGAAAAGAAGAGAGTGCTCAATTCCTACAATAACTGGACTCTCGCAAATACTAAATTAAATTAAAGATGATAAATTTTATTAATTTTAAAATATAAATTGCAACTGCTTCATCAAACTGATCTTGAGAAGGGCATATAATAAATATAAAGCAAAAAAAAAAAAATTCAAGAACTAATATACATATATATTTGGAAAAAAGGCAGTTCCATCAAGTCATAAAAGGGTTAATCAAAATAAAAAGGTGCAGTAACTTTTGTTTTACTTTAAAGTGGTAAAATTTAGTGGAGTTTAAAACCAAATACGGTAAGAAGCCAAGTAATCTGGATTTAAAATTGTTTCATGGAAAATGGTTAACACTGGAGAAGAAAATAAATCAACCATGAAAAATGAGCGGAAGTCATCCAGACAGATTATTGGGTTTTAGACACTTTATCACAATGTTAAATAAATAATCCACTGTAGCAATCCTGATACAAGGCTGTTGAAAGTCCATAAACAACTTCCAGAATGAAAATTATTTGGCCATAGGTTAATGGTAAGGTCATTAATCAAAAATCACATTGGTGGGGGGAGCAGCTGGACAGCAACTAATGTGAGCACAGAGGTAAGCAAAGCTCTGGCTTCACATGGTCAGCAGCTCAGTTGGATCACCATGGCATTAAAAGGGTAATTAAGTGATACAATATAAAATTTAGACATTAAACAGAAGGACAAATGTAAACTGAGAACAAACATTAGCACCTTCACATAGTGTTGTGTAATTGAAAATGAGCTAATCATGTTATTGCATTACCCAGAAACCAAAATAAGGCATAACTATTACACGGACTGACTGACGGATGGATGGATGGAGAGAGAGAGAGAGACACACACAGACAAACACACACACACACACAGAGAGAGAGAGAGAGGACCAAAGAAAATTCAAATGGTGTGAAAGTTTCCTTCAAATATGAAGTTTCAGAAATAATTGAAAGCAGATGGCAATAAATCATGATGTTAGTTAATTGAGAGTTTTTTGATAAAAATTATTTTTGAATAATTCTCAGCAAACTTTGTTTATTTAATTATTCTTTATTATAAATGTCTTGCAGATATTTAAAAAGAAAAGGTTTGGTTTGTTTGTTTGTTTTTTTTAGATAACTATCTTGAAGAACTGGTTGAAGAACTTACTTGCAAAAACCCTCATATGCATGTTTTCAAAAAGGAAACAATCCCAAAGAGATTTCATTTTGCCAACAATCCAAGAATTGGTAACCTCCTGCTTGAAATAGATTTAAAATGGCTTGTTACTAAGTAAGTATTATTAATGGTTCTGCCTTTAAACTTTTATAAATTTTTTGAAATAGATTTATGTTAGAATATATATCAGTTTTAATTGTTTCTTTAACTATGTTAAGTAATTGTTGTAAGTAATGAATGTTTACTTTTTATCTTTGAAACTAATTACAAAAAAATTGCAATTTATCACACAGGTACACCTGACAATCATTTTCATCTATATAAGGATATACTGTTTCCATCATACTCAGCACCTTTATAAGAATATTTATTATTGTTTTCTTCATCGATGTGTCTTGCCTTTTATACAGACTTTCAAAACATTTTCCCATGCCTGTATATAGAGATTTTACCATCTTTGTATCTTTTCTTCTCCACACCTATGTAAGATTTAAGTATTTTCATTATATGACACATTCCCCGCACCCATTTAAGGAAATTTTCACTGTTTTCTCACATTCTTTCAAGGATTTTTTAAACTAATTTCTTCATATATTCTCCAAAACTATATAAGAAAATGTTACCATTTTCACATATGTTTTGTGTCTGTACTACATGTGTAGTACACTAGCTTTACCATTTTTTTGCCAATTATTACTGCACATTTAATTTTTTTTTGTTTTTTTTTCTTTAGAGATAAAATTAAATATTGCTCAGGAGGTGCTCATGGTTATGACAATGCCAAAAAAAGTATGCATGTAAGTAACTGCTGCAAAACTGACCTTGTCCAAGAGGACCTCTAGAATCTCTTCTCTAGTAACATTAGAATGGATTGCTACTATCAAAATTCTAATGTATTAGTAGTTTCCACAATAGTGAAACTAACTTTGGAATTTGCCAAGTATGCTTAGTAACTGCAACTTTTTCAAGTGTATATGAAAATTAATCACAGAGTTTTAATAAGTTTGGTGATTTTAGCTTCATGTACAGTACATTTTTACATTAAAGTATTTCTGAGACAGATCCAGATTTTTGTAAAGTTTTTTTTTCTTTTTGTTGATGCTGTTGTCAAGCTTACTTTTAAATTAAACCCCATTTTTCTAAGGTACAAGTGTATATACTTAATATTAGCTACCATAGCTATGATTTTATTGGTAGTTTGTTATTCTTTTATGAACTTGTATTTTTTAACAATGAAAGAAAACAAAATAATTCTTTCTTCACCAGGATTTTTCTCTGTAGATGTAAGGTTTCCAAACATTTTTCTTTTCATTTATTGATAGAAATTTGTGTTGCGTTTTTTAAAAAATCAAATCTATCCTATCTATGCATATTTTTAGTTTGTTTCCATAACACAATGAACTGTTAGTAACCTAGTGTATAGTTACAGATGGACAGACAGACAGCTCAAATGCAGAGTTCTTTTTCTTTAAGGACCAACATACAAATTAGGAAACAGCAAAAATATTAAACATCTCAAATAAATGGTTTTGCTTGTTTAATTCTAAAAAAAAAATATTAATAGTTCTTTTCTAGAAGAAAGGGGACATCTTTTTGTTTATACAACAACAAAAACTGCTTAACTTTAAGAAATTTTTTGAGCGGTTTCATGTTTAACCCTACTTTGCTTTCACCCCATAAAAACATTGACTAACCCCAGAAATCTCAGTGAAATGCCCTATCTTTCTTTCTTTCCTTCCCTATCAATGACCTTGAACCTGTCAGATTTAAATTCCCTTTGGGATTCATTTAAGTCTTTTTAGATAATTGCGCAGTAAATAGCTCACTATCAAATGCTAATTAATGGTCTGCTTTTTTATTTTATATAGTAGTTAATCATTATGCTGAGCTTGTACTGTTAAGAAAAGATAGTTACTAAAAGAGACTTAGTTGTTTTTCATCTTAAGGTTCTTTGTGAAAAGCAGCTGATCCTGGCTAATTAAGTGTTTTCCTTTTTTGAATCTGTGCGCCTCTGATTTAAACCAGTCCCATAATTTTTATTATGGATAAAATCATGATTTAATGCAATGCTGAAGCATGCACCATTTGACTTCACTCTACAGTCCTGAATGAGTTTCCCTACTTTTAGGTATATAAGTTCCTGCTATCCCACCTACAGATAACCTTTTGAGTAAAAATTACCTAGTATTATTACCTTGTTACTATTCTGCACCCAATAAACAGGCTTTATTTGTGGCCTTTGGACCCAGCTTCAAGCGGATGTCTGTGGAGCCTTTTGAAAACATTGAGCTGTATAATTTGATGGCAGGTGAGTACAGAGACGATATTTCCTGTCTGTGTTCCTTGTTTTATTGTCTGTAGCAAGTTTCCACATTAAATTCTGTCTGGAATTTCATTTTGATAAAAAATAAAATGGTTGGCAAAAAAAAAAATCTGACATAAAATTAATTTAAGCATTATTTCTTTTTAAAGGTTTTTAACCTGTTATAGAATTTTAAAGAATATTGTTTGGAAAGGGAGAGGGATATTTTAAAATGTAGAGAAAATTTCATTCTTTTCCACACTGAAAGCTAGAAGCTTTTTTGTTTCTTAAAGGTCAGAGTTCCTAATGTAGAGAACATTTACAACTGCACAATTCTGTCTAGCATTTACAGCCAGAGGCTGGTTTAGTGCAGAAATATAGTTTCTTTAAAAATTTGGAACTGAAAATTGGAAAGGGTTGTTGTGTTCTTCAGGCAATGTATAATTACAATGGTTTATTAGGGCAAGTAATGGAGAAAATATACAGCAGCTTTGTTTGTCAACTCTCACCTGCAAGCGTTTTGGAAACAATGGCAATTTATTTTCTGCTAAAAACTATTAATACAAATGGAATTCTTCAGTAAAAAATTAACTTATTCACATAAGGAAATAAATGGAACTGGTTTACATGAGAGACTTGACCTTATGTATCCTGATTCTCTTGGCAAACTGAAGCCTTAACCTTTGGTTTGAGGTCGGAATGGTGAATTTTATGCATCAATTATGCAGTAGCAGTTTACCTGTCTAAATTTGCTCTGCATACAACAAACTTAAACATAACCACATCATAATATTGAAGAGTTTGATACTAGTGGTTAAAGTCCTTGAGTAATGGTGTTGCGTCTGAGTGGCAAGCCTTACTGTGCTAGGTAATTGCAGCAGGAAGTGTACAATGTATTCTAAATTAAAGCTGATAATTGGTGAAATATGTACAATAAGTTTTAAAAACATTTTTTCTTACCATTGATGTAATGGATCATGAACATTGATTGTACAATATGCTTTTTTTTTTTGAATAGACTTATTGGACATTCTGCCTGCTGAAAACAATGGGACATCAGGTCGTCTTAGCCATTTTTTGAAGCACTCCAGTCCACCACCTAACATCACAGCAAACATTGAACATTATAACTGTACATTAATAAAAGCAAACCATACAACTGCTACAAATGACACAACTTGCCACTGTTCTCATACACTGGTAAGTGTCACAAGTGTGTGTGTGTGTGCATATCTTTCTGATGTATGTTAACTTATATTATGCCTTTCCTCCCATATTCGAATAGTATGAATGAAAGACTTTTTCTAAAAATGAAAGAAAAACGTAAGCAACATAAATGCAATTAGCCAAGTTTCTTTTTTGTTGTTGTTTGCTTGTCTTCCTTTAAATATTTGTTCTTGGAGACTCTCTATAGAAAATAAAGATCTGTAGGAGAAACTGTTTTTCTATAAAAACTTGTAATTTGTGTTGAGAAATCATCAAATCATTCAGTCTATCAAGCCCACAGAAATAGATTCTTGAAATAATCTGTTTTCTTCTTGGGATTTTCTTTCTCAATAGATTGAGTGTCACTACCTTAAAAAATTTAAGAATACTATAGGTGTTCAAATGAAACTTGGCTGAAATAACATTGCCTTAATGGTAACTGGCTGGGTTTTGTTTTAACATCTTGCATTCAAGCACCAAATTTATAATTTCATGCTTGACTACGTAGAGATAATGGAAAAATACTTGTTCTAAATGTTGCTGGAAAACATAACCTGTTACTTGCCTTATATCATCCAGGGTGCATTTGCACTTCATTTTTAAATCACTAATATTTGCATTGAACTGGCTGTATATATGGTCAACACATGGGATTTGAGCAATACAGATTTGCCTAGAAAGCTTTAAATTAATGATGAAGGTACTGTGTGTCAGAGCCCCTATGGCTAAACCTGTGCTGAGTAATACAGATATAAAGAGTAATGGGGTCACCTACCTCATGGTATATAGAGGGTTAAAAATGGAAAATGACAGTTTAGAAATATAAATAATGGGGAATTTTATCATAAAAGGGAAAACAATCCACATAACTAAAATGAGTAAAAGTTTTATACTTATAAAAATGAAGATAATCTCTAATGTTTGTCCATATGCTGAAATAATATGGAAAATTTTCATCATTTTTTGTTGGCAGTTCTTCAATTTTACCATACAGAACCAGTCAGAATTAGATCATGCACCCTTCGGTGTGCCCAGACTTGAAAAAAATCAAACTCTTTGTATTGTGAACAGAAGTTCCTACTTGGCTGGATACAGCCATCATTATCACATGCCTCTGTGGATGTCATATACATTAAATAACCAGGTAAGAATTATGCTGTCACATACGTATTTTACACACAGCCGATTTGTTTGCTGCTTCTGCTATTAAGTCATATCAAATAGTTCACCTTTGATTTCAGATTGATTTGTTTTTTAAGCCCAGGAAATTTATATACTTGGTAGAATTAATCAGTTATGTCACTAAACAAACCCGACTTAAAAACATTATGAAACGGTGGCATCACATCACATGCTCACAACTGCTAGAGAAGCCTCTGAACATTGTTTTATCAGTTACAGATGTGTCCACTTGTGGGTATGGAAATGATTAAGGGAATATACAAGTGATGCATGTGCATATGGCATAAACAATGGGCAACTGAGTTTGGTCAGAAAATGAGTATTGGTACAGTTCGTTATTAAAAAAAAGTATGAAAAAAAGTGAATTAGTTGTCCAATGCACTAGTACTTCATGATGAGCTTTTAACCTTACACAGAGCATTCATTCATTACAGTTTTCTTGGTTATCAATGTATGATTGTGAAATATTGCTGCAACTGTCTGATAATGCACCCTCATTTCAACTGAGTATAAGGGACAATTAAATGAAACTCATCCAGATAAAATTATAGCAACTTTCATTTGGCTCAACTTCATTTGAACAACCCCAGTATTTTACATTCAGTTTCTCATGTCAGCTCATACTGTGTTAAAAAGTTCATATCACACTTTATGTTAGTTATGAGTTAGTTATGTTCATTTCAGAGTATAACAAGAAATTTTGAGTAGCTTTTCACACCATTGGCTGTGATACAACCTCAGCACTAACATGGACTGATAGAATTTTGCTTTTTTACATGCTCACCTTATAGTACTTATGTTCTGAAAGCTACAGATGCCTTCACCACACTGGTACTTTGAATAATCTTGTATGTAGGTATGATGTTGGTGTTACACTTATTGATCGAATGACATTATGAAAGTGGAGAGGGAGCAATCTCAGAATATTTGCATTTCATACTCATTTTCTTCAGTTTTATACAATTTCATACCATTATATTAAAGAACAACTTCATACTTTGCTTCATTTGCCTTACTAATGTATCCATTTTTTAATAGAAAATTATTTTTTAAAAAATAGTTGTTTGTACATTTTTTCTCTCTCTCTCAAGAAAAAAAAAACTGATGTTCACATGGATGTGACTATTATAATTAACTAATAATATACTAATAATATATTGTATCCCATCCATAATAATTTTACTACCAAAAAAAAAAGGCTTGATCAGAATGTACATATTTGAATATTGCTGCCTTTCCATGGTAATGACAATGTCAAAAGCACAGGTGGCCAGATATTTTCATGTGGTTGGCAAATGGCTAATTCATAGGCATTTATCTACAGGCTTCCAAACTTTCTCTCTGTAGGTTTAGTTTATCTATTCAGGGAAGAAGAATTAATTACTGTACACCTGTGTTCTGAACATCCTTATACTATCATCCCATATCGCAGAATGGACTACTGTTTGCAAAATTTGCAGTTACTGCCAACAATCCTTCATCTGTTCCAACATCTACATCATGTATCTTACAATAGATGCATCAGCATCCAGAACAACTTGATTTTGAAAGATGGAAAGGACTGCTACAGTTTTTCATTCCTGAGATTTACAGAACTCTGCTATGAACCTCACTGAGTCATATGGGCGCATCTTGGTAGATAGCTAAGAGCCAAATGACTTAGACCAAGTTTGTGTCAGCATCTGAAAGAATTTCTGAACCAGGTTATCATTTTGATGATTGATTCAGTGTCAAGATATCTATAAGTTCTTACCAAATATTGAAATTGACTTTTCCACCAGGCTCATGGCTTCAAACTGTTATGGCTGATGCCTATATTTAGAAATAGTTTATTTCAACAAATACTATTCATGAAATCTTAATTGTAGATTTCCTCTAAGATATAAAAACAAACAACTATCAACCTTTTACTTACTTAGGTCAACAAAACGGCAGTGGGAAAATCATATAAGTGTTTAGTGAAGGATGTTGACGCAACTGCTGATTGTCCCAACTATGAAGATCATCAGAGGAATATAATTGGAGGGTACTTACGTGTACCACAGAAAGGTAACAGAAACATTTCTACCAATTTTGAATTTTAAAATTCAATAAAGCATAAATTAGATTGAAAAAATTAGACATCTAAAAGATGCTTTGATATTATTTCTTTGACAAAAGTTCAATGAAACCTCAGTGGGGTAGAGGGGATGGAGCTGCTAAGAAATTGCTCAAAATGATTCTATGTTCATGACATACATGCAACATCCATTTTGGGTTGTCTGTTATTTCTTGCTGCAAAATGACTCATTTTGAATTGTGAGGTCTATGATTTGATTGCTAATATTTCTCTTCATTGCAGTTTCCTTGATAGGCAATCTGACAAAATCTACTGTTTTACTGCAGTCAAACTTTGTTCCGATGTACAGAACCTTCAGAGATGGTGAGTAATGGATATTTTAATTGTCACAACCTTCAGGATGGAGTTTTTTTAACTTTCTGACCCTCCTCAGCTTAAATCTATCTTTCCCTGTATAAGTATTAGGTCATTATGAACGTTGTCGGTTTTTATGTTAATTTGGTGTTCATTTTTTGCATGTTTGTGAAGGTGTATGTAGATAAGTTATATATTGTTTTGTAGTTGGTGCTTTGGATTACATTACTCAAACCTTCCTTTTTAAAAATCATAAGATGAATATATGAATAGAAAAGATTTCATGCCATTTTGATTCACAAGTAAAAACCAGGCCACAAAGTGAGTGAGGCAACTCATAACATTAAGCAAGAATGGGACAAGGACACAGCAAATGAGCGCACAGTAAAACGATGGCTTGCAAAGTTTTGATCAGGGGATGTGAACCTCGAAGATAAGGAATGTAGATGTCCTTCCTGCTGTGATGATGACCATCTGAAAGCAACAGATGAAGCTGATCCAAGAAAAGCAGTGCAAGAAATTGCTGGAGAGCTTGACATAAGCACTGCAACTGTTTCCTGACATCTTGATGCAGTTGGCAAGGTGAAAAGGTTTGACAAATGGGTGTCTCACGAGTTTAATGAACAACAACAAAATCGTTGATTGGAGATCTGCTCTTCGCTTGTTGTAAGAAACAAAAGCAACCAATTTCTTGACTGAATAGTTAGGTGTGATGAAAAATGGATCCTTTACAAAAGTTGCAAATGTTCAGCACAGTGGCTAAACAGAGATAAGGGGCCTAACCACATTCCAAAATCCAGCCTCCAACCAAAGAAGGTCATGGTCACTCTGGTGGACTGTAACTGGTGTCATCCACTATAACTACTTGCAGCCTGGTGAAACCATCACACCTGGAAGGTACTTTCGTGAATTAAATGTTGTTCATCAGAAACTCTCCCAATGACAGCTGACATTGGTGAATTGAAGAGGCCCAATCCTGCTCCACGACGATGCTCGTCCTCATGTTGCAAAAGTAACTCTCCCGAAACTGAATGGGTTTGGATACTAAGTTCTCCCTCATCCAGCCTATTCACCAGACCTTTCTCCTGCAGACTAACCCCTTTTTAAACACCTCTACAGCTTCCTCCATATGAAATTCTCCTCCAACCAAGCAGCAAATGAATCTGCCTCTCAACAGTTTATTGACTTCAGAAATCCAGATTTTTTCAAAATGGTATAAATGCACTTGTAACTCATTGGCAGAAGTGTATTGATTGTGTTGGATCTTACTTTCATTAATAAACTTCACGTTCAACAATGATATGAAGTCTCGTTGTTGTGATTAAAAAAAACCAAAACATTTGTAACAACCTAATATATTGTACATGTTTTTGT
Source organism: Nautilus pompilius (assembly GCA_018389105.1). NCBI lineage: Eukaryota > Metazoa > Mollusca > Cephalopoda > Nautilida > Nautilidae > Nautilus > Nautilus pompilius. The sequence continues at coordinate 482,361 of JACATO010002186.1, read as the reverse complement.
TTAATACTGTTATGCCTCTAATGAAAACATTAATTTAGGAGACAAAAATTGTGCCGATAGATCTTATCTACTAATACTTTTATAGATAATCAAAATTATTTTAATACTTTTTCATATTAGGACAGGAAACAACTTAAATAATTAATTATTCAATGGCAGCCATAATTGTGGACTCAAGCATGATCTGCTACAGCAGATTTCTTCAATTGTCCAACTTTGCTTTTCTTTGATATTCAACTCTGATTTGGTATATTTTTATTTCTATAGTGTATCTTTTACTCACATTCACAAGTGAGTATAATGTGATCTTGTCTGTATTTAGTTCTTTCTTTGGGAATTAACTTAGTGAGATACATCATTACTAGAATGGATAACTCTTATGTCAAATTCTTTAGACAAGCAAGACATTTTAATGTATCTTTGAAGATGCTGTTGCTGCTGTTTTTGTTTCTTCTGCTTTGGTCCCATCACTGGTTCAAGACCTTTGCAACATATAATGCTGAATGTCCATTTTGCCGGAATGTCAATAACAGTTGTTTCTTCTCTGCTTGTAATGCTGTTGGTTAGCAAATGTTACCAGCTGCAGACATTTCTTTTTTGATTATGGTTGGAAATGTGGATAACATCCAATATGTTTTGCTTTTTCTGTATATATTTGTAATTAATTGATTATCCTGTTTGGTGATTAGCACATAAAGGAGCAAGCAATGATTGACATCCTACACTTCCATAGTAAATTTTATGATTGGGAGTAGACATTCAAGTATTTCAGTGTGTCGCAGCCATATTTTTGATTTGGCAAATGAAGGTGAACAAGCCAAATGTGTGAAGTCTATGATTTAGAAGTTTACAAAGACTGGAGGAAGGAATAAACTCATCACCATTCCTTTAGTCTCTTCACAGAAGCACTCTTCAAATGGGGGAGTAGATAGATTTGATGCAGACTGTCATTAGTTCTGTGATTGTGTCAGTGTTTGGGGTTCTTTCAAGTAAATTATCTTCTTCCTGCAACTTGCTCCTGGCCTCCTGTAATGTCCATTTTTTGGGACTTTAGTGAAAAACTCAGTTTTCCAAAACAGCTTTCAGATACACTAGTGGATGTCACAGTCTCTGATGATATCCACAGAGTGAGTAGAATTTGGGATATATGACTTGGTCTTTCCTGATAGTGCAGTCAGAACTTTCTGAAGATATTTGGTTAGCAAGTGACATGGGGCCTTACAGGCTTTACAACCTTAAGAATTTTGGGAAGTCTTTATGTGTGTGTGTGCAATGGCTTTGTATATGAATAAACTATACTCATAATTTTTATGTAATGTCAGTGAAAGGTTTTAGTTAATTTTTGATTTCTTCTTAACTGATGGTGTTGGCTCTGATGCAATGCTTTTTTACTTCCAACAGTGGAGCTGTTCTCTGATCTTCTCATGGTATTTTGTTTTTGTTATAATTACTGTAACATTAACCACTGTTAGACAGAAAGATTACATTCTCAGTAGATCATTCAGCGATCTTTCTTTCATTTTTGATAATGTTAGGCAGTGATGAACTGATCTTGTTCTTTGCAGGATCACCTTATGTCTTACTTTTAATTCATCAGTGAACTTATTATGTTTTATTGCCATGAGAGTTTCCAAAATGGGAAGTCTTTGAAAAGTCGGTGCATAGTTCAGACCCTTGACTAGTTCTTTGACTTCACCCTGTCATGAAGCTCTTACAGGAAAAGTTTCTTAACTGTTGGTTATTTATAATAACAGTGATGGTAATAAAAGCTTGAAAAGTAAATTGTCAAAATTCCTTAATAATAATAATAATATGGGTAAAATTAGAAGCGAGAAAAAAATTTTCTGTATTAAATAAATATTTAGTGGGAAGATCCATATTTTAAATTATTGTTTTATTTTACCAGTTATAATTGTTGTTTGGTTTTCTTGAATTCACTAAACTTGATAGAGAATTTTGTTTTTAAAACATACTGGTAGGGCTTGCTTTATTGGTTTTTATCACAATGCTGACACCTTCTGAGTAGTATGAAATGTATAAAAGAAAGGCTTTAGGTACAAGAATGGCGAATGTTAATAAACTAACTGGTTTTTGAAAACAGGTAAACATTTCCAGTTCTGTAAATACGAATATTCTCCATACATATTTGGTATGCAAAATAATGATTGTTGCAGTTATAAACTAACCCATTTTGATTCAGAAAGAATATGCCTAGCAGAATCTCTTGGTACTGTTTAAAAAAAGCACAAGGGAAAGTTTTGCCTGTTTAGGCTGCATTGGACCCAACCCAGTCAGCTACAGCTTAGAAATTCTATCTCTGTTTGTCTATATAGAAAAGGCAGCACTGAAGAAACCTTTGTAACAATATTCTGGTTTGTGATATCAATTAATAAGTCAGAAAAAACTTTCGTCCTCATACTTTTAAAAATCAGAACTATTCATTTTCGAGGAAAATGGGCCAGAGTCAGCATCTAGCATAATTCCTCTACCTGCTGTGTTCTGTGCATGCCAAGTGGAAGAGCACTAACCATCAGATAGGTTAACATGCCAGTTGTATGTTTTTCATGTTTCCATACATTGTGTGTTTACTGTATTAAAGAGTTTTTTACTTGTCACATAATGAAATTTTTAATATATTATCATTGAAATACTTTTTGAAAAAATAACTGGAAGACTTCAGAATGTTTTTCTGTCAGAACTTAACTTTTCAGCACATTTATGAAAATTTCAAAAAATAATTTTGCCAAGCACTGTACACACAGTTCAGTTACTTTTGTATTTCATAATTAAGTTTAGTAATATAAGATAATCTTAATTAATACAAAATTTTATTATACACATTTTTGATTGTATAGTTGGTACGATAGGTCAGATTGAGTTGATTAATAATAAGAAATATTATTAATAATTTACAAGATCCTGTTTCTTTGTATGGGCTCCTACATTTGTTAACCCTTTTACTTTGGCATGCTAATAAAGTTATTAACAAGTGTCAATTTTTGTCTAGGAGTAAAGTAAACATTTCCTAATTAACAGTTAAATCCAACTTCAAATAAAATAGTTATTTTAATATGCAGCAGAATCTAATTTTTGATAGGTCAACCAAAGAGAAACTAAAATTATTGATAATCATTAACGTTTTTTTAACAGTTGCAATATTTAGAGTAAACCAAGAGTTCACCATTATTGCTATTTTTTTCATTAGCATAGCTCTTATTTTAAAAATGGAAATTTTGGTTAACCTGGAAGATAATATCATCTAACTTATCTTATATGTGTCCTCTTTGTAGGTATCTGGAGAGAAACAGAGATCCTAATCCAAGAATATGCCAACAAATATGGGCATGTTAATGTTTTATCAGGACCATTATTCGACTACAATTTTGATGGTCTTGCAGACAGCATCAACACAATTTCTCAGTAAGCATTATTCTCTTTTACTTATGAAAATCATCTCAATTTTAACAGTAAATGAATAAAGGGTAGATATTCTGTAAGAAAACAATTTCTACTTAGAATGTTCATAACTGAATTGTACCAACTAAATCATTAATTAAAAACTAATGTTTGAAAAAGTGATAAATCTATTATGAAAATCTAAATTTAGAAATAAAAATTGTTATACATAGCTTTCAACATCCATTTTATCTTGTTAGTCCACACAGATTTTTATTTTGATAATTTGAATACATTTTACTTTCTTACTGATACTTCTTATTTAATTAGAATTTTAATGAATTTAGTTTAGATTCAGAATTGTGAAAAATAGAATTCTGGTGCAGATTCTGTACTGCTTTTTTATTGCATGTGTATGTGTGTTTGTCTCTGTGAGTGGTTGTGTGTTTTTGTTTGTTTGTTTGTGTCTCTGTGTGTGATTGTTTTTGTTGAGTCTCTGTGAATGGTTGTGTGTCTGTTTGTGGATATGCGGTTTATGTGTTTGTGCCTATTTTGTTCTGAATTTTTTTTATCATTTGATGAAAATAGATCATCATTCTAATTAGTTGCTGGAACTTCTGAAGGCGTGAATGTGATTACTGCATATAATTTTCAAATCTAAAAAAAATAAGAGAGAATTTTTTATTATGGGTTATATAACCTTTTATTAATTTAGTTGTTTAATTATTTTGAATTTTTTTGTCTGCATTTCTATCACACAACACACTTATTATTAATTTCAACATACAAAAACGAGCATCTATTGTATTTCAGATTTCCTTGGTTTGTATGTTTTGTTTCCAGTCTGATTTCCTTTGGTTCTTACATATATACAATACATGTATTACAGGTTTCTGAATAACGGCACAATACCGATACCAACCCATTTCTTTATTGTGCTCACTAAATGCCATAGTGCCATGCGACCATCACTGTGTGGCCCAAAGATTGACGTCCTCACCTTCATTCTTCCTCACGTCCAGAGAGTCCCAAACTGTTTAGTGAGTGAAATTTCTTCACCTTGTTTTTTAAATTGATAAATGTCACTGGCAAGCAAATATCAGGCTCATTTACCTACACTGCAAGTCTTTGGGAGTGGATTTGTAGTACAGATAATAATTCGAATATTTTTTTTTAATATTACTTTTCTTCTTTAAAACTCTGTCTAAGTTGTCTGGGGAAAGTGAAAACTGTAAAAGAAGCACGAGCTTTGGTGGCGGCAGACTGGCAACTCTCGAATCTTTGGCAGGTCTCCTTGCAGACGTTTGTAGCAAATTTACATTTGAAAATTGCATGCAGGCTGCTCTTGAAATATAAAAGTTGAACCACTTATGAGTTGGTACAGTAGAGGAATTATGGGTACTAAACTCCAACATTATCATGATATTGCAAATTTAAATGCTAAAATAAATCTATTTTGAGAAAACAAATTTTATTCTCTCCTTGCATTAGTTGTTCAGAACTCTTCAGTGTTTTCTGATTTTTAATATTTAAATTAATGCTGCAATCTGCAAGTAAATTTGATTTTGATTTTTTTTTTCCATTTATTGGAGAAGACCAAAAGCATTTTGTTACTGCTGCATTACAAATTATCAGGTCGGTACAAACATTTTGTCATTTTTTAATATTATGTTAATTTGGGGTTCATTTTTTGTGTGCTTCTTAAGGTGTATGTAGATAAATAAGGTATATACCATTTTGTAATGTGTGCTTTGGCATACATTATGCAAAACCTACCTTTTTAAAAATCATAAAATGGATATTTGTTTCAGGGTTCAGAGTGAAGCATGGATAGAAAAGTTTTTTGTGCCATTTTGATTCACGAGTCAAAACCAGGCCACAAAGCGAGTGAGGCAACTCATAACATTAAGCAAGAATGGGGTGAGGACACAGCAAATGAGCGCACAGTACAACAATGGTTTGCAAAGTTTCGATCAGGGGATGTGAGCCTCAAGGATAAGGAAAATAGCGGACGTCCTTCCAGCTGTGATAACTACTTCCTGAAAGCCTCAGTTGAAAGCGATCCAAGATGAGCAGTGTGAGAAATTGCTGGAGAGCTTGTCGTAAGCACTGCAACTGTTTCCAGTCATCTTGATGCAATTGGCAAGATGAAGAAATTTGACAAGTGGGTGCCTCACGAGTTGAATCAACAACAACAAAATCATCAATTGGAGGTCTGCTCTTCGCTTGTCTTAAGAAACAAAAACGACCCATTTCTTGACCGAATAGTTAAGTGTGTTGAAAAATTGGCTCAACAGAGATAAGCCGCCTGACCACATTCCAAAATCCAGCCTCCACCCAAAGAAGGTCATGGTCACTGTCTGGTGAACTGCAACTGGTGTCATGCACTATAACTTCTTGCAGCCTGGTGAAACCATCACACCTGGAAGGTACTTTCGTGAATTAAATGTTGTTCATCAGAAACTCTCCCAATGACAGCTGACATTGGTGAATTGAAGAGGCCCAATCCTGCTCCACGACGATGCTCGTCCTCATGTTGCAAAAGTAACTCTCCCGAAACTGAATGGGTTTGGATACTAAGTTCTCCCTCATCCAGCCTATTCACCAGACCTTTCTCCTGCAGACTAACCCCTTTTTAAACACCTCTACAGCTTCCTCCATATGAAATTCTCCTCCAACCAAGCAGCAAATGAATCTGCCTCTCAACAGTTTATTGACTTCAGAAATCCAGATTTTTTTCAAAATGGTATAAATGCACTTGTAACTCATTGGCAGAAGCAGTATTGATTGTGTTGGATCTTACTTTCATTAATAAACTTCACATTCAGCAACAATATGAAGTCTCGTTGCAGTAAAAAAACCGACAAAACTTTTGTAACAACCTAATATGTTGTTGTTAAATAACCAGAGTGCCATTCCCAAGAAGTGTGAAGCAGAGCAGTGTTCTGCATTAACTAATGCATATTTAAATTTTTTTATTTGTACATTCAGAAAGTCTTAGATTACTTGAAAGATAACACTGCCAGGGTCCGCGATGTGGAATTGCTGAGTGGTTTTCGCCTGTTTGTTGATATCACGGTGCAGCAGTCACTGATCCTCCGGACCATTTTGCCTACTCAACTCTGGTTAACTGATCGCATTACAGCCTGGACTGATTTGCCATGTCCTGCTCAAAACATGTCTACTCTTTGTCCTTCAGAGTAAGTAGATTCTAAACATATGTATGTGGCTGTTTTGCAATTAATTGGTTTTCAGAGAATAACTGTTTATTAAATTTATTTTATAGAACCAATTTACATTGAAATGTAGTTAAAGGTTTTTAGAAAACATAATTTGATTTCATGCTGAAATAACGGTGGGTTTCTTCATTTTGAACCTTAAGGAATAATCATTATGTTAAATGATAATAATAATAATAATAATATGATAAAATATAGAGCCAAAATGAAATAAATCACACATGATATAGCAACATGTCAATCACAATTCTGCATAATGAAATACATGATACACTGTAATGAATAAAGTGCAGCACATTATGTAACAGACACCAAAATAGATAGTAAACTATGTAGCACAAATTTAAGATGTCCCACCTTGAGTAACGCAAACCAACCCACATCACACTACATGTTTTATAAATTGAAAAATTATACATGAAGTAATAAAAGTGAACTTGCAAAATTTCATTCATAACAAATTGTTTTTATTTTCTAGCTTTGCTAAAGATATAAGTTCACCTTAGGATCATTGCAAACAACATCTTTGGCTTGACTTACACTGCACTATATATTTTCAACTTTTAAAAAAAAAGTCTTTATTTTATATGTTTTAAAGAAAATCTTTATTCTCTTTATTTTTAAAGATTGGTCTCCCTCAACACTCAGCAAGATTACTGCACTTGTGTACACAGCATGACAAACATTGTGTATGTGGACAGACATACTGTTTGCTTATGAATTAGTTTCCATTTGGCCAGGTGGTACACTGGAGCTTGCTTACTTTTTTTACTTCCAGCTACCACCCTGTTGTCATAGTGTCCCTGGATGGATTTAGAGCTGACTATTTGAGCCGCAATCTGACACCAGTGCTGCAGAAGCTTGCTAAGTGTGGTGTGCATGTGCCTAACATGAGATCTGTTTTCCCCACCAAAACCTTTCCCAATCACTACACCGTTGTCACAGTAAGATTCCCTTTAAACTCTGCTAAAGTTGGTGGGCTGAATTTTATCTTACAACTGTAATTTTTAACAAAACATCATTCCTGTCAGCTGATTTTGTTAAGTAATCTGGGTTTAAGTTCAGAAATACATTTTTTAAAAAATCTTTCTTTTTGTAATGATTATGCCAATTGTTAGTAAGAACTAGGGTAAGTAAGAATTTTAGTTATTAAGGCATCTAATTTTTTAAATAGTAGGTTGAACTGATTATGCTTTTTAAATGTCAAAGTATAATGGATTGGTTACTTAAGTGAACCTCATTTTCTAATGGGACCTTGTTACCATGTTTACCATATCTGTACACTAGTTTTCTCTTAATGAACATGTTTGCTGATATTCCAATGTTTTTTTGTTTTTTTTTGGTAAATGTATTTGCTGTGTAAAAATTCAGAGAAACCTTTTATTTTTTTAAGGTGTGTGTGTGGGTGGGTGTGGGAGGGAGTTTCACTGTACCTTTATGTTTCAGGGTTTGTATCCAGAGTCTCATGGGATTGTTGACAACTCCATGTCTGATGTGGACAAGAAAAAACGCTTCTACATTGGGAACAGAGACAGATTTTGGTGGGGTGGAGAACCAGTAATTGCTATTTTCCCACTATTTGCACTTTTAGATCAAAACTTATTGCCTTTCTTGTCAACCAAGAAAGTAAATCTGTTTAATAACTACAATTATCTGCATAAAATAAATAAAAAATAGAATTATTTTAAAATATTGTTTTTTCAATTATTTTTTTAAAATATAATTTGACATCTGATTTTTCCTTTAATTTGGTTTTTTTCTTTACTTCAATAATACCAGGCACTATATATATATTTTTTTTTCCTTTCAGATTTGGATTACAGCACAAAATCAGGGAAAGCTGGCTGCAAGCTACTTCTGGGTTGGCTCAGATGTCAAAGGTGAGTTCCAGGTATTAATAAAAACAACAACAATGGATTTGCTAAACCAACATGTAGTTCATAATGTCATTTGGTTTGTCAGAAGTTGTTATTTGTAGTTAACCATCCTTCAGATAATTATAGAATTTCAATAAGGTACAGCAATCTTATTATTTTTTTTTACCTATGTACATTAACATATGACACCTCTGCAACTGGATTAAAAAGTCTCCTGTTGGTGAATCTATGCATGTGCAAGAGCTGCCTTCCTGCTGGATCTGTCTCAAATCTGCATTGAATTATTGTTCTGTTAGAATCAGCGCCATTTTTTTTTTTTAAATAGACATTTTGCTTTATGCAGAATGAATTTCCAATTCAGATGCAAGTGCTTTCTATAATTGGCACTCGGTCAAAGTGATTCATAAATTAATTATTCCTTTACTTTTTTCCCTTTTAAACTCATTGCACTCAGGTAGACTTTAGTACATTTCTGAGCACTGTGCCTCTGTTGAGGTAGTAAAACTGTGGATACCAAGATTAGTTCAGTGTCTGGCATGAACATAGCTTCAAAGTTACTAAGGTTGCTCAGTCTGCACTATGTAATCTTAGGGAAAGTGGATTTTGATATATTAATAATTACTGAGCTTTAGTAAAAGATAAAGTTATTACTATAGAGGTGCCTGATTCATCTATTTAATTTGAAAAAAAGTTAATCATTTTGGTAAAAAAATAAGATAACAATAATAACATTTATAACATTAACTGTATTCATTTCAGGAATGAAACCAAATATATCTAGGACTTATAACAAGTAAGTGAACAGCTTTCACTATTATACAGAATATAATTGCAGAGAACAGTTCTAATTGAAATTCATGATCTTTAATAAATATTTGAGCTCTGTCTAAAAAGGCTCTTTAAAAGTGGCAATGCATATTCAAAATGATTTGAAACTAGAAGAATTTTTTTGTTTTATTTACTGTTCTGTACAGCAGGACAGCACAGCTTTAAAATTATTATGACTTAGAAGATTAAACAGATGCATCACAAATTAGTTATAAACATCTGTGTGAGGTTATGAACAAAGGACTCATTCTGAAAAGAAAAAAAAGACAGGTATTCATTGTCAGAATTTTTGATTTCTATTATTGTTCCTTACTCTTAGATGATATTTACATAAAGTGCTAGAACCCATGTTCTCTTATTGCCTACCTGGATTTAGGCTATATCTAGAAGCTGCAGTCCATACTTCATGCTGTTGTTAAAGACACAGACTAAAATCTTACAAAGGAAGCCGTTAATTCACGATAATGATGTAAGGAAAGTACTGATGCTGGTTAGTTTTTTTATTAATTTGTACTTCTCTCAAACTTCTGTGAGGATTTGGCAGTTTTTAAATTGTTTGCATGCTGCCAAATACTTGATATGTCATTGTTTTTCAAACATTAAACTGTTTAATCACTTCTGGTTAACTCATACATTTTATTATAATAAACAGATACTTCAGGTGTAAAGGATGAAAGAGAGAATGTTTTTGTTATATACAAACCTATGTAGTTAAAATGAAAGGTGTGGAGAGAGAAAAGGTCAGTGTCATCATTAGAATGGAATTGTTTTGCTAAATATTGGTAGAGTGCTTAAGTCTGAATTTTAACATTGTTGAAAACCCTTTTGAGGCACCATTGTGCTGCCCTTTTTTGCCATGTTACAGTACATTGTTGGTATATCACTTGATGCTGTAGAATGAAACTGGGCGAAGAGAGAGTGGATGAGGTCTTGGCATGGTTAAATTATTCACATGACAAGAGGCCAGATTTTGTCACCTTGTATTTCGAGGAGCCTGACCAGACGGGACACAGAAATGGACCATTTTCGATAAAAGTATGTGACTAGATGCAACTACTCATATTGCCTGCTGCCGCTTTTTGATTGAAAAGGAGGAGGGGGTGTCTCTGTTTTTTTTAGAGTTTGACATGTTGATTTTGAACAAAGTTAGTTAGGAAAAAAAGAGAAAAAAAACATGATATGCTGCAATCAAGACTGCAACACTCATTTAGTTGAGCTCATGTTAATTTGTCTTTCCCCAACTAGCCTCAGGCATTAAAACATCAGAAAGAATAATCTGCACACCTGTTAAAAGATGCAGACAATGAATCAAATGGCATCAAGCAGAATTTAAAAAAAAAAAAAATGTTGCATGTCCTTTCAGTTAAAAAAAAAGGAGAATTGTGCTGCTGTGATTTATTGTCTTCTAAGTCTTCCTACCCTGACTTTAAATGGCTAAGTGTAGCCAGTGAAGAAGAAAATAAAAATCAGGAGCGGCATTACAGATATACAACCAAAGAAAAGTTAAAATTTATGGTGTTCTACAAAGTTAGAGGTCTTTTCCTATTTGAAGAAGTTAAATTTGTCTTTCTTTTAAATACAAAACAGTTGCCTAATAAATAGGAGTTAAGCCTTTTGGGGAATAGTTTAAATAAACAAAGAAATCTCTTTTTAAATTGTTTATTTAGATTGGCACAGCTCTCAAGCAAACAGATGCCTTAATTGGTCACCTCATGGATGGACTCTACCAGCAGAATCTCCATTATTGTGTGAACCTCATAGTTGTTTCTGATCATGGTGAGAACTGACCTTCTCTTTTTCTTATGTTAACTGATTTTCTGCATGCTGGACAAAGAGGCTACAGCTTCTTGGTGAAGAGTAGCTGGGAAACTTTTAGAAAATGCTGCTGCAAACTGTGGGCAAGAGAAAAAAAAAAAAACAAAGTAAAATTAAATTAGAGATTTCTTTTCTTACTTTCCGAAATCTCATGGGAGAATCTAGAAAGTGCTGTACTGGAAGTTAGCTGAAACCAAGGTGTTGTCTCGGTGCTGCAGAACAACACATACAATAGTTATTTTCTGATGAGAAATCACTTTTCAAAGATCAGGTTAAATAGCAAAACAAAGACATAGTTAAAATAAATTTTGTGCAATTTAATGCGGGAAATCAAAACACACAAAAGCCAGCAGAGTTGTTGATTCAGAAAGAAAAGAAAAACCCCATAACATCTAATATGTAATCAATCTTATGGCACCCATAGTTATGTGTATATTAGCATTTCGAAAACACAATCAAGATAAAACATGTTCCAATAATTCTGTGTTGGAAGATTGATCACATGAAACTTCTCATCGAAACCTGTCTAAGACACGACGTCCTTGCCAGCTCCACACCTATCAATCAGTTTGTTTGTGTTTTTTTTAAAGATGAATAAAAAAGCAAGCATAAAAAAAAACCTAACAAAAGTTCAGTCACTGGTGTCTACACCTGTGTGTAGAAGTTTAGTCTGGATAAGGAAGTATTTTGAGCAGAAAGAAAACCAGGGGAAAAAGCTGAAAACAGAGCTTTTATACAGAGTTAGGCATTCAAATTAGAGTAGAGTATCACATGACATTGTAAACTTATTTTAAAATTGTATTTCCATCAAGGATTACACACACCTTTTTTACTGACAATTTAAAGGACTACCTAATTCCATAGTTTACTCAGAACATTTTGTTTTTTTCATTATTAAAAATTTCTATAAAATGATACATTTGCTGTAATTTCACACAAAAGGATTTGTAATACCACGAAACAGTACACCATGAGTAGTGTTCTGTTTTGATTTTATAAACGTTTATTATTTTTTACAAAGTTAGATTTTTTATTATTAAAATTTAAAAATAGATTTAGATCTTTATTTTTACTGTACGAGTGAGAGGATGGATACAGGGCACGTTACTTGGGTCACTGCTGTTATATATACAGGGTGATATGGCCATCTACATGGGCAATAGACATTTGTTGAATTTACAAGTGTTTATGTCACATCTGTTTTGCGGAAAAATTTTAACCTTTTTATATCCAAATTATAAATTTTTATTTTCATTTAACTCACAAATTTCATCCAGAAGTTATCAAGATACTGGCGACATCTTGCTCAGATTTTAGATATAAATTCCAGTATCATTATTTATCAAACCTCTTGATTCTGTTTTAAATAAAACTTCCATCTATTGTATTTTCTCTTAAATTTGAATTTTTGATGTTCCTTTATACATATATATGTGTGAAGCACATTTTTTAATGAATTTTTTTAAAAATTAGTTTTATCTCTATCAGTGAGAGAGAGTTTGAAATATTCTATTATTTATTATATTATACTGCCGTCTGTTTGATTTGAAATTAATTTTGTAGGGATGTCACCGACATCTTGTCAAAGACAAATTTTAGTCAGTGACCATATTAACAAGAACGCCCTTCATAACATGTATGTGTACGATGGAGCCTTTGGTCGCATTGCTAACAACTACAAGTATAACAGCAGGGACACAATTCTGCCTGTGAAAAATCAAAGTGAGTAACTATTTATTTTTTCTTTACAAATGAGAATTAAGCATAGATTTTCTTATTTTTTCTGTTTATTTACTTAAATAAGATCTAGTTAAATTTTAATGTAAAAAAAAAAACAGAAAGACACAGTTTTGGAATTTAGAAACATCTGAAAGGTTTCTGCCATATTTGATTTTATGTGTAAAAGAAAATCACATCTCCACTATAGATGGGTAACTACTAAATATATATTATACCTCACAACACAGTTATCAAACATGATTTGATAATATTTAAATATGAATTTTAATTAAAACAAAACAACAAATCTGGCAATTAAAATATTATTAAAAAGAAAAGCAGCTTAAATATTTTGACAGTTTTCAATCTTCAAATTCACTGGTCATTATTTATTTAGAGTTATGCCCCTCTGCAATGGTAATCATTCATTCACTTTACACATGGTTTGCCTTTTCGTCAAGCTCAGCTTATCTAGTGGCTTCTCATTTTTTACTTTGTTAAGACTTTTTGCATTTGGTACCCAAGTTGGTTGGTTAATATTTTTGAATTCACTGTTCAAAATACTCTTTTATGTTTCATGATAAATTTCTAACTCTTGGTTTGTTGTTCTTGTGTTCAAATTTAATGTACTACTTAGATATAAATCATTTGTAAGTGAGATATATTTAAAGAAAGTAATTTTCTAAATCTTTTCCTTTTCTTTCAAAAGAATTACTTATAGTATATGCTTTTTCAACAAAGTTATAATATATTAAATTTTACTTATAGATGTTTAATATACATATTTTTTTAAACTGGAGGTAACAATTGTAGGTACAAGAATAAAAAAGGCTTTAATTCAGAAAAAATTGATGACAGGTAGACTACATCTTTGTCCGGTGACCTCTGCCCATAAATGTTCAAAAGCAGCTCTTTATTGTGTTAAGAGTTAAGATTAACACAAAATTAAAGAAAGTTGAAAAATACTCAAAAACCAAATTCTCTTTTTGAGAGAGGTGTGGAACCAATACAATAGTTTTCTGTCTTTTTTTTTAGTTTCAAATCAAGAAATCCTTGCCAATCTCAGTTGTAGAAGCCCACATGTTAAGGTGTTTGAAAAACATCTGTTTCCTAAACGACATCATTATGCAAACAACAAGCATATTGATGACATAATCTTGGAAGTACAGGATCAGTGGCTGGTATCAAGGTGAGCTAGAAGTCCACTCATTGTGTTTACCATCTACTTTTGTGTGCATTTCCCTGTGTGTATTTTGTGTGCAGATAAATCTTGTTTTTTAAAAGTTGTATGTGGTGTCTTTAGTCATCTTTAGTTGCACTTATTTTTTTGCAGAAGATTTTCTTATAGATGCTATAAAGGTAACCATGGATATGACAGCAGGTACAGAAGCATGCAGGTAACTTTCTTCTAACCTCCCAACTCTGCTATGTAGATATCCAGGATTCTTCCCTCACTGTTTGGTTCTCTCCTCACTCTAACTCATCCTTGTATAACCATGATGTTTTCTCTTTTTAATAATTAGCTAAAATACAAAACAAGAAAAGGCAAGCAGCGGTGGGAATTAATACTAGTGTTTTTTTTAAAAAATGAGGTCAGAACTGAGTATGTCTGGGTCAGCTGGCAAAAAGTTGAGAAGCAGAAAAATATTGAAGGAAGGGAAAAAAATATAGAACCAGCTGAGCTTTATGTATGCTTTTAATTTAGTGACCATTTGTCATCCCTTTCTTTCAGAGTCTGTTTCTGGCACATGGGCCTGGCTTCAAGCAAAGTCTGGTGGCTGAACCTTTTGAAAACATTGACCTCTACAACATGATGGCTGGTAACTGTACATCATTTCTGATTCAGGAAGCACTGCTTTCACATCGGGCCGCGATAGATTTAAGGGGAAATAACTCAGATTTTCACATCGATAATATTTATTTTGAGCAATGATCATTTAAGGGGAAGTAACTCAAGATTTGCTAGCTAAATTGATTAAAAGTTAAACACGAACAGGTGTTTAACTGTTTTCTAATAATATAAATGTGGTTAGAGTTTTACCTTTCTGATGTAACAAGGACTACATCAGAAAAACTGTAGAAACCCTCACTATAGGTAAGGGTTAAACTGTTTCTGCCATTTGCTGAGCAAAGTTTGCTACTGCAGTCATGTGCAAGAAATTCCAGCTTGGAATGATGTTGTTTAAATGTAAAACCTGTTGTAGTCGTCGTCTTTCATTCTCAGACACTAGTTGTCAGGGTGACACACTGCTAACATAATTTGTCTCCTTTTTCATTTTCTTGCTAGACTTACTCAACATCACTGCTGCACCAAACAATGGCACCAGAGGAAGACTAAATCATTTCCTTCAGAATCCCAAGGCTCTCCCTCCACAGCTTCCAAAGAAAACCTTTGTTGACCCTAGACTACTAACAACCTCAAAGAACTATACTAAGTTTATGAACGTTGAGGACTGTCATGGTAGATGTGCAATTACGCAGAATGAAGTGAGGTGGCTTTTAACATATATCTGTTACAGGAAATCAAAGATGTTTAAAGGCATCTCTGTAGTTACAGTCTCTTCATTTTAAAGAATTATTTATTTTAAGCTCAGGTGTGATTGTTAAATATTAATAATAACTTTATTATGTTAACTGAGATTACAAAAAGATGAAAATACTACCTTTGTCATTGATTAGAGTCAAGTATGGAGAACAAGGAAGAGTAACAGATCTGTTATCACCTGAAAGATCTCAGCAGTGTTACAACCACACGCACCAATATGACAATGCCTCACTGTATCATGTTACAAACTTAATATTTCTTTTAACCAGTTTATCTTATCAGAGTTGTCTTCCTTGTTCATAATCTAGCTATGGCCCACAATTCAGTAAAGCTCTTTCTTGCAGATTGTAAAGCAAACTACAAAACAGTGAGAACAGCAACTATGCATTCATAGTGGCTTTACAGATTATCATAATGTTACATATTGTATTAATGCTATTTTCCTGTTTGACACTCTAGAATGGCATCTTGTTTGTTTTTGTAGATTGATGAACTACACAGACTACTGCAAGTAAATGTGGTAGCTACTGGTGTTAACACCTCTCTGCCTTGGGGACTGCCCAGGTTTGAACAGGATACAAACTTGACTCTGCTCAAGCACTCCACTCATGTGACAGCATACAGTAGTGAGATGAAGATGCCAACTTTTGTAGCATTTTCACTCCTACCTCGTCATAACAAACAGGTGCATGAAAGTTACAAGTTTTTTCACTTCATGCAAATGATAACAAAATGTTTTGCCATCCTTTTTTAAAAAAAAAATGTATTGATCACTTAGAGCAGATTATCTAACAATAACCCATTGTCAGAACTCTAATTCTTTCAGTCTCAAAAATCTGACAGAAATATAAATTTTAATATTTCTAAAATTCAGTTTTGAAAAATTGAGGATGTTTCAGAAAGTAAAGACGATTTATAAATAAAGCAAGTGACCAGGTATCATTCATTGGACTGCATTACTTTTCTGTATAATCCCTTGTTATGCAACACACACAGTCTGATGACACATACATTTTTAAATACCATCCTGGTAGAAGCTTCTCGATTGCTCTCTAAACCATAGTTCATCTAATATTGGACCCCATGATCACTTGCAAATCTTTGACTGTAGAGAGCATTCATGGGTCCAAAGAGGTGAAAATCTGATGAGGAAATATCCAGACTATAGGGAGGTGATGAATGTTCAAAGTGTCAATGGTCACACAAGCAACACCTGATACTGCTCAGATGATCTGGTCAGCTTTCATCCACTACTGACTGATGTTTGGTTGTTTATAATCCTGTTCACCCATTTGTACACTTTTCTCTGCTAGATTTTAGTTGGCAGAATATGTTCAGAACCCCCACAAAATTAATTACAGATTGCTGCTTTTCTTTGGTGCGCACACTGACAAATGTACTCTCGTGTTGTTTGCTTGGTCACAAGTGCACAATACAAGAATGAGAAGACATGCTCAAGCACTCATACATCAGTTTTTCTTTGTTTACTTGCTTAGTTTCAAGTTAAAAAAAAAAGAAAAACCCTGATGTAAGTATTGCCATTCATGAGTCAATCATCTACATTATTGCAAATATTTGATGTTAAATCATAATTAATTTTAGGATTAATATATAATATGAGATCTTAGCTAAAATTGTAACTGTAGAGGTTATATGAGAAATCTGATTTGATCACTTTCATGTGTTTATCTAGTAATAAATACCCTGACCTCCCCCTCTCTCTGTCTTAATCATTATTCTCATTATGGAATCTGTATGAGATAATTTTGATAGGATGAAACATTGAAAAGTTTCAAAAAAGGAATAGCATTGGAAGTTTTTAAAAATGAAATGAAACATCATTAGAATGTCTACACAGATTAGGAAAACATATTTCTGCTTCTAGTGATGTGAGTAGGGATGGTCATAAATAAACTTTTGAAAACCATTAAAATGAATTTTTCCTATGACCTCTACAGCTATACTTTAGGTAAAAATTTCTTTGCATGGATGTTTATCTTAATGATGGACAGTTTGGAGTATTACAAAATAACCATTAACATGTTGCTGTTATTTAACAAAGATGTTTAATAAGATGAAATACTCTTATGAAAGCTTGGTAGAAACTATTTTAGTATTGAGGAAAATTTTTTCAGAATCAGAAAACATTGTATATTGGCCTCACCCCCCCCAAAATATAAATTAATAAGTAAAACTATAAAATTCATATTTTCAGTTTTTTTAAATGCAATATTTTGTATTAAGTAATGACACAGTACTACTGCTCAGGTTAGCTAGACTTAGGTGGTTCATTATCACCAAAGGACAGTCTCACTCTCTCTATCACTCTGTCTGTCTGTCTCTGTGTGTGTGGCATTGGTCTAATAAAAGGCAGCCATTTCTTTTCTATCATAGATCACACATTTCTCTCATTTGGTTGTTTATTTCTGAAGCTATCTGTAAACTCTGTTGTTTTGGACTTTTTATTTTTGCAAATGCTTTCCTGAAGTAGTCATGTAATAGACTCTTGGATTTCAAATATCTAGGAAACATTGCTGAAAAATGTGACTTTACTTAAGAAATTTGGCTGCTGCCACTGTTTAGACATTTGTGATTCATATTTACTGTTTACACTGTCATCACTGAAGGAGTTATTTTGCTTTGGCACTTAAATTCTAAAAAGATTATATCATTGATTTCTGTTGCAATCTGTGTTTTGGTACTAGTACCTTTGGTGTTTCAGGGTCTTAAAAAGAACAAGTCTGACCCAGGCTGTATTATGGCAGACCCAAGAATACCTGTTCGTGACCAGTTCACTTGTAGTAGCTCCTTTAACTCCTCTCAAGGCTTTGTTATGTCTCCTCTCTTTCCAACAGGTAAGCAGTTTTCATAGAAAATGTGTGCATTGTGTGTATATATACACACAGTCTGTAAGTTTTAAATTTACTTTCACAGTGTTTCTTTACCTGTCTGACTGATAACCATATACAGTACCTTATATGGAAGTTTGATAATTATTTTTTCCAGTAACTATGTACAGCAAAATCACATTCTAATGAAACACTGTTTCAAGGAAAACTCACTTTCTCCAAAAAGCAGAAAATTGGAAACAAAACAGAAATGTTTTTGGACTAAAAAGATTTGAATTTGGCACCTTTTAGTTAAAAAAAAAATGGGTGCTACATGCACCTAACCCTGCACTGTTCAGTTACCAAATTGCCAGTCTTCAACTGTGGTTTGCACATACATAGTTAGTATCTTCTGTCCATTCTGCTACCCCCCCTATATCAAAAGTGGCATCCAATAATTCAATATTGGATTCCATATCTTCTCAAGCATTGTCTACTCCAAAGAAAGAAGCAAGTTTCCATAACAATAAACAAAAAAGGAGAAATTTTACATTGTCTGCATGCAAATGAGGCAGCAAGTGAGCTTGTTTGTGATTATGGCATTGCAGCCACTGTGACCTCTGACCTAATGTCCTAGAAGGAATGGATAACAAACTTTTACAGATAAACAGTTTCTAACAGAGGAATCACAAAGTGAGAAAATATAAGAATGTCAAAGTTTCTAGTGATAGACAGTTCTGTTTGAATGGTTCAAACTGCAGTGCAGTGAGGGTAGGCCACTTTCTGACCACTTATTACAAAGAAACCACGTGGATTCTCTCTTGGGTGACTAATTTAAAGACGGACATGGTATTTGTAAGCCTGCTGTTTCAGAATAAGGGCATTCTGCTGATTATGAAAGTGCTGTGAAGTATGTGGATATCTTTGAAAAATCTCACTCAGGAAAATAACTTGACTGCTGAGCCAATATTCAATGTAGATGGAATGCAGCAGAATATAAATGTTGTCTTTGTTGGCAAAAGTGTTCATCTTCAGGGTTTCAGGAATGGAAAGCATATACTGGTGACTTAAAAGAATAACAGAAATGTATATGGATGCTGCAAGAAATTTTTCAAAAATAGCTTGATGACCATTTTGTGTGTGAAGCGAAAAACTGCTTTTGGCAGGTTGCTTTACCTGTAATCAGTAAAGCCATCAACAACAGAAGAGCTCATCCAGAGCTGGAAATGTTGGTTAATGAAAATATTTTCCCTGTTTCTTCTTGCCAATGTTACAAGTCTGATATATAGCTGATGGAACAAGGCATCAGTAGCACAGTTAAGAACTTCATTAAATGTCTTATCAGTGATCAAGGAAAACCAGCGATGTTGATGCTTCAGAAGTCATAGAGTCTCAGGGAGGCTCTCTCTGTGTGTGTGCTTTAGTTGATTCAAATGCTTTCCCTACCAACAAGTAATGATTATAGAGACAAATAAATGCATATTTTGGGAGCGAATAAGTAAAATTACCTTTTCCCAATTCTATGAAAAATTCAATCTAAAAAAAAATGAGGTTGCTCTTAACCCCTTTTTATATATTTGGATTTTGCTGTAGTGGGGACATTCAGATGAAACCCAGGGAAATAAGCATCACCATCATGGCATCCACTGAGTTTTATCTGAACATCTCTAGCATCCAACAGTATGACGATGTGGAACAGTTCACTCTGTTTTTAACTTTCTAATTCTTTAGTTTCATCACTAGGGAATCTCTCTTTTTTAAAATACTTATAAACACAGGTGCATTCAGGGAGAGGGAAAGAGGGGCAACTGCCCCCTTCTGGAAAGTTGATGGTGATAGTGTAATAGTGAATAAAAATGTTTGTTTGTTTGTTTGTTTGTTTCATTGAGCTCTGATGGGGTGGTACAATAGCAAAGGAAGCCTACTAACATTGAAAAAATAATTTTAGTTAAAAGAAATTCTAAGTAATCACATGAAATATTTCTAAATAGAAAAAATATTATTGATCAAAATCAAATAACTCTGATAGGAAATAAAATTAGCATCTTTTTATTTTTTTTATGTTATTTTCCTTTCATCACTGGGCACATTCCCTGCACTTGATATATTACTTTGTCAATTTTAGAATCTTGTGGGTGCCCATGTTTATAGATAGTGTTTATAACTACATACCAAGAGTTATTTCCATTTTTGTTTTATAGCTTTATTTGTTTAAAAAAACATATTTTGCGTTAGTTTAATTTGTCAGTTGTATTTTTCAGATTTTACCACAGATTCCAACTACTTACTTACTTTCCTGTCTTCAAATTACATACCAGTTAATGTGGAATTTTATGAAGGTAATTTTACTTATTAGAAATTTTATTGCTGTTAATGGAAGAGAGAAAAGATTTGGTGTCATTGTTATTACTTTTCCAGTCCTTGACCTCACACACAAAATATTTTAAAAAATTGAAATAAAATGTGTGGGCTTTAATTGGTGGCTGGGTTCCAAAGGGTTTGTACCCTTAGAGTTAAAATCAGTGAAACTTCAGTTGTATTTGTACTATCTGGTTAATAATGGCTATGCATAACAGAGTGCAGTCAATAAACAGAAAAGAATTGCACCTATGTGTGGATGGTTGCTGTAGGATTTACTTGAGATGAGGAGGGCTTGGACTAATTCTCTTTCATCACAAAGATGCAAATTGTGCACAACTTCATTGTTTATAGCTTAGTATTACATTTTCCCTCTTTATGGTGTTTATTTACA
Organism: Nautilus pompilius; assembly: GCA_018389105.1. Classification (NCBI taxonomy): domain Eukaryota; kingdom Metazoa; phylum Mollusca; class Cephalopoda; order Nautilida; family Nautilidae; genus Nautilus; species Nautilus pompilius. The sequence continues at coordinate 461,362 of JACATO010002186.1, read as the reverse complement.
CTACTGGGCTCATACAGCCATTAAATTAACTGCTGCCACAGGCAGACAAGTAAAAAGCATTTGAACATTGGGGCTGGGGAGCAAAAATATTTTAAAACATCTTATTTTTATTTTGAAGTTTTGGCTTAAATCAACAACATATTGCAACTTTCAGAAAGAACATTTTGTGTAATTACAACTTAGTTATTTAAATGTGAAAAGGCTGTTGCCATTTGTAATTCTATTAAGTGCATTAACACATAGCAAAAAAGTGAGTAAAAAAGCACACATTTACATATCTGATAGATCAGAGACATTGTGTTTTCGTATAACTGCATGAAATAAAATGCTTCATAGGCTTTTTAAGAGCATGTTTATCAGATTCTAGGTATGATGCTGAAATGAGATGATTGATTATCTTTCGTGGCATTGTGCTGTGCAAATATGTTTTTAGTCTTACCAGTATGCTGAAAGAGCACTTTGGAATGGCTGCAGTCATGGGTGACAGAGAATACATTTTGAAAGGTTGCACAGCTTGAGGAATCATGACTTCATTCTCTCTGATGACCTCTACGATTTTAGTCTTTGATCATGGATGATTTTGCAAACTCTTGATTGAGATTGCAGTTTGAACTCATCCAAATTATTGCCAAAATGCTCGCAAACAAATTTTAAATTGGATTTTGCTATTTCACCCTGGCTCAAAGACGACAAGAGCTTTTCAACTAATATCAAAATGAACATTATTTTGTTTTCATCATACATGATTCTATTTAACAAAGGCATGTCAACAATTTGATAGAGAAAAAAAAAACTGTAATAATCTTTCAGGTTTGAAAATTTATTCACTCCTGAAAATGGCAAGGAGCAATTGATTGCCAAGGCAGCTTTGGAGCATCTACATGCAGCTTTCCTGAATTAAAAAAACTGCATTATCCCAAATAGTGTCAAAGTCATCTTTCAAACAAACAAGTTCCTTAACTGCATGTTCCACAACCACAGACAATGTGCTTTCAAACTTCATCAGTTTATATGTTCTATAGATAATTTTAAAAAAAATTCTCAAGGCTGTTTTCACAGATATGAAAAAAATTAAATTTTTGCACTTTATCCTACATTAGATTTGACAAGGGAATGATACCAAGTTTCTTCCTCACATTTTCAACATCTGTGTGGCTTCTTGCTTTGCTCCTCCCTCATTCTTCACAATGTCAGAACTTTTGCACTCTGTCACTACTTATTCTATCAAAAACATAGAAATAACTGCTCACCATTCACTTTCTCAGTTAAAACTATTTCCTTTTTAGACAGGTAAGTTACCTGCTATCTGAAAAGTACAGACTATAATGTTTTGTCAGTGTAGTGTAATGATGACCAATGGTAACGACTTCAAAAATCTACTTTTGGGAGAGACTGTAAGGAGTTAAAGGTGGACAGAAGAAAAAAGCAGTCAAATGGTTACTGTCAGGGATGACAGAAGATAAGGCTGAGTGCTATGACTGTGATGTTCTTCCACAAAGTTCACAAAAATGGACAAGGATGTTTGAATGGTAATGACGTAAACAATGTATACCTCATCTGCACTTTATGCGATAAGATAAATGTTATATGGTTGTAATAGGAAACGCACTGGAGAAACACTGTTGCAAATTTTTTTGCTAATCAAATATGTTACACTTAATTTACTCTACATGCCCACTGTCTTTACCATCACATCCTGGTCAAACAAACTCATGGCAAACTGGCTGCAGTAAATAGTTCCATTCCCACATGATGCAGCCATTTCACGAAAAGTAGCATTTGTCAATGTGCTTTTCTGTAATATGTATATTCAACATTGAAATACTGTATTTGTTATTTTCAAATCTTCAAAAAAAGTTTTAAGTCACACTTGAAAATAATACTGGGTCAATAAATCATTATTATAAACTTAAATATTTTGAAAATTGTTTGGGATATCAACATTTATCTTAGTAAAATCTAAATTGTTTACAGTTGAGACAAGTGATAAGATATTTGTATTCCAGAACATTTTAAATATTATTATACATAAAGTTTGGTTGACAGGTATTATAGCCTAGTTAATGAACCGGTGTGGGAATTTGTATTGCTTTTATGTTTTGAAAAGTTTATTCTCTTGCTATTTTCAGGTGTATTTTTAGTATGTATTGATGATACTATTTGCATGTGGAATTTTTACCACTTTGTTATGAATCCAGTGTACTACCAACCAACTAAGCTATTTCAACCAGTGACAATTATTGGTGGAGTTTTAGTTATTTTTAAACTCTCCATTTGGTTTCTCCTGAGACCTTGGCTTGTTAGCATGTAGTTCTACACTTGGTTTGCTGGTGGATTGGTTGATCAGAGACTTGCATGCTGCTGCTTCAATCTATCAAGCTCTATGGTGGGGCTCAATGGCCAGGATTGCTGTTTCTGCCTGCTTTGATTAATGGGTCTTTCGTGGACATCCAGAAAGGAGATCTTGTTTTCTTTTCCAGTTCCATGGTAAACTGTATATTGGGTCTTAGGTTGTTGAGGTGTTCAAAAAAGGTTTCTTTGGTCCTTTTGATGTTCATAGAGGACAAAGATGTTATCAAGATGTCTCTTTTACATTCTAAGTTTTTTCCATTTCTTTGAAATGTTTTATGTAGATGTTAACAGTGGCAAATCCATGGTCATATCTTGTTGGCTATAGATTTCCTCCACTTGGAAGTGAGTGATAGTTACACAGAAGGTGAGCATTTCTATGGTGGCATCCAGATCTATCCTCCTGAGTTCCATCTTCTTCCGGTTTCTGAAAGTGTCTCTTGCAGGAGGATGTTGGGGAAGAGGCTGACCACCAGTATGCAATACCAACATACAATGGCTACATGCTGCAGAGCCCCCCCCCAAATTTACTTTTTAGGAAACCTTCAAAATAAATAAATTAAAAATTTCTTCTTTGTTTATATGAAATATCTATACTTTAAAAAATGTTTTGTATGTAAAGTTTTATTTTCCATCCACAGGTAATTAATTGACATTAAAACAATCAACATGTATATGTGCTATATATTATTATATTGTCTTGTCAGGACACAATGTAATGAATGGTTCCTACAATTAAGGGAGAGAGACAGAGCTAGGGTCAGATATAGCTTTTGCAACACAAACAGAGATAAATAATAACTATATGATTATAGGGAGAAAATGCAATAATTATGTATATAGAATTAACATATGACATAAAGGGTTAGAAAGATAGAGGCATCTAAATGATCAATATGTGTGACATTATTTGATATACTATGCAGGCATGTGAATACTACAATGATATTCTAATATGAAGTATACAGATATTTATATACATGCATATTAATACATGTATTTGACCAGCAGAACTTACTTATAATTGGAGTTGATTTGAATACATTTGAAAATATCTGTGGTCATCTTTATTCTAGTATTATGGACTCAAAGGAAGTATAAATTCTAATCTTATAAAAAATAATAATTTTATAAATTACATGGCTAATTTTATCAGCTCGATTTTGAAGTAAACCATCAATGATATAAAGAAAAGTATAAGAGGTTTTTAAAAAGATGACCCAAGAACAAATAAGCTCATAATCCTGTAATTGAAGAGAAGAATGTAATTTTGGTTTTAAATCACATTATGAAATGAAGCTGCCAGAGTGGCTCCCAATTTTTAATGGGCTTGTATTAATGGCCTGGAAAATACCGATATAAGGAACTGACATATTTTTTACAAAATCAAAATCACAAGAGGAGTGTCATTCACATAGATGCAAAAAAGGATTACTATCAATGAAAGGTTTTGGGTTGATGAGTAATATAAGAAAGCTGCATGAAAAGAAGATAATTTCTGGCAACATATTTTGAATCATCAACATTACTTTGACAATGGTGACCATTTCTTTGGTATTTTGAGGACATCGTGAATACATTGGCAGTGGGCAATGTAAAGGTGGGAATTTTTCTGGAACTAGAATCTTTGCACAGATTGATCTGGTGCTAATGGAACTGGTCAGAATAATGGCTTGAGCAACAAAGTATTTAGTGTTAAGATACAAAATGAAATTATATTTTTATGGGAGAAACTGCTTGATTTTTTTTTTTTGTAATTGTTGACACCATTAATTACATCACAGGAACAGACTAAATGCCTGTTGTGGTTTGGTGAGTGCATTCGGATACTGAAAAAAAAATAGAGAAGTCATAAAGGAAACCTTTCTTGGTTTTGTAAAGGTGTTGATGTTATCACAACAGGCCTGATAAGTAATATATGCAAATTTCTTAAGGACAACAGACTTCAGCTCGAAAAAAAAAAACAATAGGTCAAGATGATGACAGAATGTGCAGAAAACTAGGAACACAAAAACTATTCACAGATTGTTTCAAAAAATGGCCAGTTCCTTATGTTCATTGTGTTTCTTACAACTTTAATCCTTTTATTAACTATGTGGCAGAGGCAAATGTGCAGGCAGTGAATTTTTTCAGCATGCAACGGTCAAATATTTGTGTTCTTTGACTTAGGTTTGAAAAGATGAGCAGAACTGCCAATTCACCAGCAAGCATGCAAAATGTCTAAAGTTGAAAAAGTCATGCAAAACATGATGAGTAAATTCAGGCATAAAGAACAGATACAATGACATTTTGAAAGTTCTAACAAAGATAAATCTTGAAAGTACAAACAAAAAGGAAAAAAACATTCCATTAGGCTGAAAATAGCAACAGAATGAGTTTATTGTATTTTTAGTCATATGGGAATGATTGGGTTAGTGATAAACAAGCCTTCGGAGAATTTATTGCAGCAAGACTTCTTTTGGTGGCTCCCAGTTAAGAAATCCATTCAGCAATTTTATTTTTCAACACTAAGTGTGATACACAAAGTAGTTCTTTGATGAACTGGCTTCAGATAAACAACTTTGCAGAAGCATTTAAAATCCACATCAAACTCTGAAGATCAGAAGGTTATGTGAAACATACTTGCTTTCCAGTACTGAAGAAAAAGCTATGTAACATGGCTATCATTAATCTTTGTAGTGGAAATTTACTGTGGCAACATCAATTCTGATCATATGGAGGAAGTGAGGCCATTCAGGAGAGTTTTTGGAAGATTTAAAAAGAAGTGCTCAATTTTTTTACATATTCCAATTGCTGTTCCAGGCAAAGTTAACATCATCCACACCTGTGCTGTCTATTTGTAACAGTTGGAATGGCTGAGCAGTCATTCTCCAAGCTGAAGATAAAATAAACTTACCTTTTATCCATGGCACAATATCACCTAGGCAAGTGAGAACTACAAAGCAAAGCAATTGGACAAGGGCAGCACAATAGACAAATTTACAAACAAACAAGCAACACGATTTGCATCATAGATGCTGCCCTCATATTTGACATATATTACTATGCTTGTTGTACTTGTGCGTTTACATAAATAAATACTGATTGATACGGAATCCTTTTCTTAAACTTTTATTACTTCATAGTTGAAAATTTTACTACAAACCTCGCATTGCACAAAACATGGAGCTCTGATAGTCATGCTATTTGGGGGCTCCAGACTATACTGTTACATTATTCCTGATTGTGTCAAAACTAACCAATCATGTGTATTTCGTTGGACACATACCTTTGATAACAGTCACAAAGTCTGTTGAATCTTTACACAACTCTGGATTTTTATAGGAACCTACTCAGGGTGTGGCATGTGTCACATGATGGAGTAATAGTTAATCATTAACTAGATTTTTAATATCATATACAGATTTAAAATTTTAGTAAATATGTGATTTAATTAAAACTGAAAATATTTATACAAAATTTTTAATTTAAATGTGGTGATAAAAATAATAATGATAAGGGAATTATACTTTGATATATTTCATATAAATATGTAGATGAGTTTAAAGTCTTCCACTAAGTTGCATTTGATTCCCTGCCTTTTTTTTCCACAAATTTTCCTGCAAATTCATTTAAAGTAATTATCAAAAATATTTCTATGAGTTTGTCCCCCCCTTTTTTTTACCAGATTTGTCTGTCTCTTGTCTCCAGCCTTGTTTCTAACCTTGACTTACAACCATGATGTCTACCTAAAAGATTATAAGATGATTATTTGTGGCACTCTGACATGTGAATTATTTTGATATCGCATGTGGAAAAATTATATACATTTCCACTCCATCCAAAAATTCCATATTAGGAGATAGATAAATCTCCCACTGCTTTCTAAATCCCTGGTCACAGCTAGATTCGCTCTGTTTTTATATTCATTTGGCTATTTTTCTTTTGTTTCTAATTTCATTAGTTTATTGTTTTTGAATCTCCAGTATTGGCTTAGATGATTTAAATGGAGCTAGCTGGAAATATCTTACTGTATATGAAAAGATGACAAATTCGCTAAGATTTGCTTGTCAAATTATCTAGTTAAGTAACTTTTACAAAAATATTCTTCTCTTTTTATCTCTCTCAAGATGTGTGGAAGTCTGTGTTGCAGCTGCTGAAGGATAAACAGCTTTCATCTGGGTGGATAAACATAGTTACAGGGCCAATATTTGACTACAATGTAGATGGGCTTGCTGACAGCATTGAAGTTATCAACAAGTAAGTAAATCAGGGAGTTTTAACTTTTGTATTGACTTCTTATCATGCAGTTTTGTGGGCATGGGGAAATGATTCTAAATTCCTTGTTTCATGTGGATATTAATGTCTTCAAAGTATGCATTCCAGTAGATATACATAGATATAGTAGTTGTTCCTTTCCTGTAATTTTCAGATTTTAAAGGCTGTAGTTTTAGTTTCAAGGCAATATAACTTCAAACAAAATAAAGAGGAGTGCCCTTACTTTATCCATAAATTCTGTGTACAGTAGAATGATTTTAAAATGTTGATATGGTATCATAATGAATTATGTTTGAAATTTTTTTTTCCTTTATCTAGTGAGAGAGTTTTGTAGAATGTTTCACATTCTAAACTCTTTTTCTTTACATTTTAGTCTATTTGGGTCAGTTTGAATTATAGTGGGTTAAATATTATTTTGTGTAAAATGTAGTTTTATTTATTTGATTTATTGTTATATCTCTAAAGATGCTAGTTTTATTATTGTACATCTTCAGATACTGCCGCACCACACCTCCAGTCCCAACTCATATCTTCCTCATAGTGACAAGCTGCAAACTGAAGTCCCCTTTCACCTGCCCCAACATGTCTGCAGCAGCCTACATTCTGCCAAATATTAAAAAGATTCCAAATTGCCAGGTAAGGTACATTAGAAAAGTTGGCATTACATTTCCATAATTTCAGATTTTTTTTCTAATAGAGTTATTTTGTCTGTGATTTGTTCACATTTCTGTACAGCTACAAGATTGTCAGTAACTTGCTGTTATCCACAAAATTACAAACCCACATCCAAAAAGTGAATTGTTTGCAATCTTTAGGTTATGAAAGAGTAAATGAATTATGACATCCGATGTTACAATTGGTGCCATATAGTAACTGCTATACTGATGCAACTTATGCACAAACCTGTTTAATACTTGGGGGTTTTAAATTTATTAATTTCTATAGTTTTTGTACCTCCAGACAGTTAGAATAAAGTATAAGAGATCTTTCTTTTTTCTTCTTAGTCCTCAGCAACTTATTATTTTTATTGTGTTTGGTTTTCACCTGCTGCTGCTGAGCAAGTGCAGTTCTTTCTAATTAACGAGACAAAGTTGCTGTTACTTATTCACCCTTCTTTTACTGTAACAGACCCCTGCTGGTGCAGGATTTATAAGGCAAGAAGAAATCACTTGCTCTTTTCTAGTTGAAAGGAAAATCTGATTGGGTAACATTTATGCTGCCAGTTATACCAATTTCAGCAGTGCTTGCATTAGTTAGCTCAGTGATAATGACTGACAATTTGTTGTATTTAGATGCTTTCTCTGTTCACTATTTTCTCTCTCCTCCACATTTCAGAAACCTTTTGAGCACATAAAAGACAATGTGGCTCGAGTCAGGGATGTGGAGTTACTGACCAACATGGAGTTTTATGCAGAGTTGCCCTTTGAAAAAGCCGTTGTGTTGAGGACATCAATCGCTGACCACTGACCAGTGAAAACAGACTGACCCTGACTTTAAGGATTTGTTTAGAAATATCAGTCATTTTAAAATCACTTTAAGCAGAATGTCATTGTTATCATTGGCTATTTTTTTATTTTTGTTGAAGCATTCCTAAAATTCTATTTTTAAGTACATTGAATTATATCAAAAATAATTTTTAATAGATGTATTGTTAACAATTGTAGAATGTTTTATGATAAGAAAACATATTTTTCACAGATAAAGTATTTAGTACATATAAAAACAACAAAATGCACATGAATTTTTCAATACATTTACATTAATAATATTTCTTTTTTTCAAATGATACTTGTCAAAAATTTATAAAACATTTAAGATGCCTGCCATACAAATAAAGAAGTTTGGAGTAATTCTATATTATTATTATTATTATTATTGATTTCTGTTGACTTAAAAATTTAGTTTCAAGAAAAAAATGCAATTTTTACATGTTGTTCAAAGTATCAGAAAAGACGCTAGCTATGCTAACATGAAAGGGACAAAGAGTAAAGAGAATGTTGATTGTTTTCATTACTTTAAATACCATAAATTTCTTTTCAATAAAAATCTTTCCATTTACTGTATCTGGAGTATCTCACTAAACCATGCATCAAAGTGTTTTAAAGCATGATGAAAATGGTAATTAATTTTTCTTGAATCATGCAAGGAAAATAGGTAATTCTTGTCATCAGCAAATGATTGGAAGCTGTAACAATAGGTATAGGCTTCACTCTGCAAATAGTGATCTCACCAGTAGACTCATAGGAACTGATGAACATTGAAGGGGGTGCATAGTTTTGAGTTGGGACATTGGTAGAAGCCAGCAGGAAATCTAAAAGGCACTTGACATTCTGTCAACTTAACAGGGTAAGTGTTCAGTTTAAGAGAAACCATAAGATGATTGTTCATGTGTAAACTAGATGAAAATTGACTGCAAATGTGGCTGAAGAACTATGAGAGAGAAGCCATCCACCATCCCTTACCCCATGTAATGCAGCTGCTACCACATTCTCTGCTGCCTTTTATTTTTTTCCACTGAGTCCGTGTTTTCACAATTGGTCATTTATGGGCATGATGCTGCCCAGCACAGGAATTTTCCCTGAACTATCTGTAGGTTATGACAAAATATGGTGATCTCTCTGTCATGATGTGTGATTTGGGCCACTTTATGGACACAGCTGGTGGTATGCAAAGAAACTATAACTTGTGCCCAATACATCAACATTTTCTGAGAATACATTTACCAGTCTATGCCAATGGTAATTTGTTTACCTATGGCATTATTTTTTACGAAAGATGGTACCCTAGCATATACTACCCATGCACCACAAACATGGAAAAATGGCATCACAACTCTGCTATGGTTTGGTAAATCATGTGGGCTATCTTTGATCATTTTGCTAGTGTTCCCATCAATTTATTTTCCAAGATTCCCTATGTGATAAGGCCAAGATTGCTTGGGCTCTGTCGCTAAATTTTAACCCCATTAATTTTTTTTTGGCAGTAAAGGAAGACCCCGACTTATGTAAGTCGGAATTGCCTAGCATACATGTGTAAATATACAGTGTATGTATTACGAAAAATCTATGCTTTTGGATTTGAACGATAATGAACAGGAAGCGTTGCTTTACTGATCCCTTTGAATGCACGTGGGTTCTCGGAATGGTAAACAAGCAATGGTTTAAGCCTAAAGTCACCAGCCACATTTGTCCCAATCAAAAGCGTTAGTCTATCCTTCGCTGCTTTTGAACCCTGTCATTGTTTTCTCTTCCACTGAAATGTACGTGCAGTTAGGCATTCTTTTTCCAAAATAACCCCGTTTCATCAACATTGAACACTTGTTGCACCTTATAACCACCTTTTTCAATTATTTCTTTCAACACATTGAGTTACTTTTCAGCTGTATTAACATCACCACTAACAGCCTCACCACTCACTATAACATTATGAAAACCAGCACGATTTTTAAATCTATAAAGCCAGCCATTGCTAGCCACAAAACGTTTCTGAGTATTTTCACTTGCTTTTCACTAATGTCTGCGTAAAGGCTTCGTGCTTTTTCCTGAATTGTATAAAAACTTAATGGAAGACACCTTTGTATATGGTCTTCCATCCACATGGTAAGTAATTTTTCCATTTTATAGATAGCACCAGTGCGCTGTTTCGCTATTATGGTAGACTTTAGAGGTGCAGATCCTTTCACGTGTTCGAGAGAAGTGCTGCATGCGAGAGAGAGAGAGAGAGATCACGTAATATCATCACAGAAACTCTGCGTAAGTTGCGGAAACGACCACATAGCGACAGCAGCAGTGCTCTACTAACGTAACATAAATTTTGGGCTTATGGGAATTGCTTACATAAGTTGCATATTACGTAACTCGGGGTCTTCCTGTACTCTAAATGGTTCCAGAACAAACAAGTGTTTCTGTTACTTGGGTGTCTATTTATAGTCAGTCAGTCAGTCTCTCTCTCTCTCTCTCACAAAATTTGATTTTTTTTTTTTTTACAATATATTATTTATTGGTACTGAGAAATTATTCAAGATTAATTATTGGAATTTGTTGAGTTCATTTTATTTAACAAAATTTCTAGGACAGTAATATTTTTATTATTAGATTTCTACTGTAGTTTGATATTATTAAGCTGTTTTTGTTTCTAACAATGATTTTTGCTGATTCATTCCACTATTAAACTACCTGCTCAGGTGTGAAGAGTAGATTTGGATATTTATTCCCTCTTATCTTATTAGTTAGTGGGGGGTCCAGTTGTAGAGAGGTTGAAGGCCCCAAGTTTGAATTCTGCTTAAGATGGGCTCGTTTTGGCCTACCTCTCTAAAATGGTTTCTTCTAGTCAGCTATGAAGGCTTCCTCCCACATCTGAAAATGATGAGTTCTGATGTGGCCTTTCTCAGTGTTGTAGCTATTTATGAACATTATTCTTTATCGACCCATAAACATTAGATTATGACTGGATTGCTCACTAGTGACTGCAGCTGTTTTTGGCTCGTGGGCAGGTGTCGTAGAATTCAACAAGCAAATGAGGCCAATGAAAGTAGCCCATGCAATAAAAGCAGAAAAACAGATTAGATCAATGGCTGATGGATACAGATGGTCAACTGATAGGCAGCAGAGGAGAAACCAGTATATTTTTGGATTTCCCATAATATTTAGCAATGCTTTGCAACCAAAAGGTTGGTGGAAATTGACAACTCTATTATTAGAAGATATGGAGGTTTTGTGCATGCATAAATTTTTGGTTTCATCCCCCCCCTAAGAATTTTTAAGTATTTGCTTCTTTAGACACCTTTACAGGGGCCACAATTTACATTAAAAACAGACCATGCAGCTGTTACTGGGTATTCAAAACCGCCTGGTTTTCTATACACCGGTCTGTTCACACTGACTAATTTATCCACTTCTTCTTCACACTATCCCTGCAGTTCTGATTCAAGTTTAAACCTGGCATACGACACCAACCTGTCTGGTGCCAAACTTGGTAACACTGTAGCCTTACCGGTGTGATTGTATGGCAGAGGGTGAATAATTTCTGGTGTATGTAGCACAACTGGAAATGAAATACAGGACTGCCTTTAATTTTTATCAGTAATACATGCACTGGCTTTTCTCCAGGAATTTGCTGTGCTCTTGTCTAAGCAGCGCTTTAATTTCCATCTTTACACCCTGCCGTCTCGGTTTGGAATTATTTGCTACGTTCTTGTGCAAGCGTCGCTTTAAATTTCCCGCCTGGGGGGGAATCGTGACCACTCCATATTTGGCAGGCGGGCGCCATGTTTTCACGTGGCGTACTCTGAGCGGAATGGGTCGCAGATAGCGAGAAAGGGGGTCTAGGAGGAGTTGTGCTGTGACACCGGGCGGCCATGTCCACCCTGCAGTCTGTGCGCTATTGTCGAGGAGACTTGCAGGTACTCGACCAGCTGCTGCTCCCCCTCTCCAGTTCGTTCGTCCCCGTTAGGGACGTTGACCAGGCTTGGGATGTTATCAAGAACATGCAGGTATGTGCAAGGTGCCGGCCTACCGGTCAGGGCGATCGGTTATGCTCGTAGATCCGCACTGGCCGGTTTGCTCACCCACCCGAATACAGCAGGAGAACCCTTTGCCGACCAGACTCGGGCCCGGCCCGGTGCCATCTTGAATTAAATGGCCGTCTTCTCAATATCTCAACCGATCCGAAATAATATTTTTTAAAAATTTTAATAGGTTACAATTTCCCGGTCTCACGCTGCTGCCCAGGTACAACAACAACACCCATCAGGAGTGAACCAGGGTTTGGTTGGGGAGGACGAGCAGCCAGCTGTGGGTGTCGCTCATTGAATTTACCTCCCCTTGCCTATTTTTTTTTTTTTTGTGTGTATTCAAACGTGTGAACAAACTTATAAAATTATTGGAAATTTCTCTTGAAACTCAATAAAAACGAAAGTTTCGTCTGTTCTGGACAATCCCTCACTAGGGCTACAAACGCTCATTTGTCATCGTTGCCACATGGCTTGAATGAGGGCAAATCTGATGGCATTGGAAGTTTTAGGAAAAGTTCCTGAACCAGGTTAATCAGAATCCTGCTCTGGTTGACAGAGTGTGACTAGACCAGAAGTAGCATTATTTGAAAAGGGACAAAAAAATGGGATGGTTACACCTTGTTCAAGGCCTACTTTTTAGAAATACAGGAGTCAAAACAAGACTCTGGGTTTCCGCAGTTTTAGTAGGAATGCAGCCGAGCAGCGATACAACAGGTGCTCATGCAGCCTCCATAGACAATGTTCTCCAACTCCTGGACCACTAAACACAGAACATGCAATTCATTTCAGACAACATCCAGCATCTGTAGTATAAAGTCCTCACAAGAATATTGAACTAACAATAGCGTATTTATTTTGTAATAAAATACATGATATATTTTTATTTCAAGGAAATGTAGTACAGTTCAGCAAATTCATCAAACTGAATAATGTGTTCAGATCCCAGATAAAACCAAAATATATTTGCGAAATGACAGACAAGGAATCGTCACTGATGTTATACACTGTCAAGTGTCATGTATAAACACACCGATTTTGTAATATTTATTCCGTCAGTGGGTTGCTGAAAAGCATGCGCCTTGGGTACCTGTGCGCATACATGTCCATGATCCTGTCGTAGTCCAGGTAAATGTCCCTGTGGACGAAAAGTAGAAGCAAGGCATTGAATCGCTCCTCTGTCATTGTTGAACGATAATCTTCATCTTGAATCACTCTGATCATTCAGACCGGGTGCTGCTCAGCAGATTTGCGCTGTCTACAGTTTATATGAGCTACCAAACATCGTAACTTTTATTGAATGGGACTAATAGAGGATCAAAACCAGGAGGAAGCCAGTTCTCGAGACAGATTAGTAAAACGACGCTTTCAGCGGAGAGCACGGCGATGTGAATAGCCGAGCTGGTCCCAGGAGGTTGAGCAGAGATTCGAAATGCCAGGGATTCTCTTAATGCAGGCCCAGGCACGGATCCAGAGGTGGGGGTCATGACTCACCCCTCCTCAACCCGCCAAAAAAATGTTTGTGAAGAATTTTGTGAACTGAAAAAAGTCCACACACGAGATTACAGATGCACCGACGGATACGCAGAAACAGCTGAAAAACAACGGCACACGCCGTTTGTCACCTTTTTTTTTTTGCTCATCATTTGTCTTGTACATTGATATTTAGTTGTTCTGAGGATGCCAGAGATCCTGACCAACCTCTGCAAAAATTCCTGGATCTGTGCCTGAGGTCGCGATTCCACCTGAAATTATGATCCTCTAGGGAAAACGCCACGTGGAATCTCCAACATATCCTTGAGCCATGAATGTCCCTCACTGGGTTATGTGAGATAAGATTTTCATTCGAGCTCGAGAGACGATCATGTACACTTAATAAGTTACGTTTTATGCAAAAATCAGTATTTTTCAGAAACCGACCGACCTTCTGTGCAAAAAGGTCAACCAGGGTCGACTGATCTTTTCATAGTCGTGGCTAACTGTAGTGTTAGTGTAGACTCATCTGATGATGATCAATGTGAGGTGTGTTAGCAGCTGATTATATACCGCAATCAACCCTGATCTGATGGTAAGTCGCCTGACCTCTGGGTATAACGTTTCAAAGTTCAGTTGTTTTGGGATTACAACAGATTGCACTGACAGTGGTTCTCGCTCACCAGGGTCGTGGAGCAGCATTGTTTGTTCACTTAACCCGGAATACCCCGTCAAGACAATGTGCATGGATTTCGTGACTGACCATAGTGACGTAAGGTGGTGATGACTGAGCCCGAATTCTGCCCAGGTATTCAGGTCGCCACAAGATTTGGGAGTATAAATCTTAGTTGTTTCTTCAGCAGCTCCGTTTTATGAAGAAAATACAACTTTAAGTTTTTGTCATCTGCTATATATATATAGAAAAATAAAAATTTGTCGCCCGAAAAATGTGGAAGGGGGGGGGCATGTGGCGGGTGCACCCCCACCTGGATCCACACATGAATTATGCACAAGTTGAATGTTCCTGATATTACTGTGTGGGCTGAATTTGGTCTAAATGTCTTATAGGACCTTTTTTTGCTACATTGTCACCAGTTTAGGTTATCTTGAGATGCTAAAGGAAGAAGTAATTCACTCAATGATATCTAAAATGAATTTAGAAGAAGTTCTTTTTGCAAGATGGGGCTCATCTTATTTTGCCAAATGTCTATACGATATTTTGAATGAAAATTCCCCTTAAAGATGGATTAGGCACTGCAGGCACACACTGAGTGGTTTCCTCTCTAGATTTAACATCATGTGACTTTTTATTAAATTTATGTTCACAAATCTAAGACCATTTTAGAACTCTGGGACACTATCACTGCGCAGTTTCAAGGTCTTAATGGTGCATTTGTCGGCTATTTTGCTGATCTGTTGTTTTTTTTTAGTTCAGAATACCGTTTCACTTTGAGCTGCCTGCATACATTAAGTATGCGCCTGTCCATTAATACTTGTAGCTAATTAAATCATGTTCTCCAGCAGCAGTTTGTATGACTATATTCATGTTGGTTAGTTGGTGGTAGCATTCAGCTGATTACTGCAGGAAGAAATGCTGTGACTAGAAATTATTTGGACTGGTTTCTTGTCGCCCCAACCATGTTTCGTCTTCACTGCTTTTCCCTGCCATTCATCTAATATAATAACAGCAGCATTGCACCATCTGCTACAACTGATCACAACCATTTATGGTGAATTAGTCTCTTATCATCAAACTCGTCATCACTGATTCTTGCAACAACTTACACATCCCATGATCTGTCTGTTTGAGTAGCTTTGCTTGTTGCATTTTTCCCATGGTGTGATGAGTTGTTGACTTTCATCATTTCTGGCATAGGCCAAGCATGCCTCTCATTCTTTTTATATTTAAAATTTTTTTGTTTCTTGACTTTTCTAAGTTTTATGAATATTACCTTTTGTGTTCTGAAAATTCATAGATTAAAAAAAAACAAACATTTATTTGACATTGAGGTGATTTAATTCTTTATTTGATGCACATGGCTTATTTTCCTGTCATGATGTATGAAGAACTAAAATTGACAGTTAAGTTAATTGTATGTACATTTCTGATGCAGGTGAGGGGTGCTCCAGCTATTGCTATTGTTGGCTGCCTCAGTCTGGCTGTTGAACTGAGCCAACGGAATTTTGACAGTACATGGGAACTGAGAGAATTTGTTTCAAAGAAACTAGATCATCTTGTTACAGCCAGACCAACTGCTGTCAATATGGTGGACGCAGCTAAAATGCTTACCTCACATGTGCAGGAATTTGCTGAGCAAAATTCTCTTTCTAGTACAGAGATGAAAGAACGGTATTTTACAGTTTTTTTGTAACTAACAAGTTTTTATGGAGCTGTAACTTTAGATGGTTCTGTAGGGTGCACATTTGTCAACGTCTCTACATCTCTAATTTGACAATATTCTGAATTCAGAGAGAGAACTCTGCCAATGTATTGTATTGTAAATATATAATCTTAAAATGGCAGAATGCTGTAATGAATATATTTCCTTAATTTTTGATGCAAGTAATTTTGTGCTTGGGAATTGGCAGCATTAAAAGTAAGTTTGTTGTATGAAAGGTGAATGGATGGGAGCAAGTTCAGTTTTCTACAAGAGTAGACCTGGTAGGAACTAACTTGGAAGTAAAGAACGAATGGCAGTGATTTTTTTAAAACATAGTTTTGATTGCCCGACATTTTCAATCTTTTAAACAAAATGTAATAAAAGTACTCACTAGTAGACTGGGTAATTAACAGCCTCAAAAAATTAGCAACTGATTTACCAACAACTAATATAATACTTTGGTAATCATTCATGGTTTTTGAGCAATTACTAGTAAGGATGTTCTAAGTTGTTTATGGGCACAAACAGGCACTGATTGCCATGCACTAGTATTTTGGTAAATATTTTGGTATGCATTGCTCCACTTCGGAAAGTGATATGGGGCACAGTGAGACAGAAAAGTTGTTTTCACTCTCACCACACAAACATCTACTTCAATGACACACAGCAAATCACCATACTTTTGCTTCATGTTATACTGGATTGATATTTCTGTGATGCTGTTGCCGATAAATTTATGAATATGAAAAAATAATAGTAATAATTTCTCTCTTCCCTACTAATGCTAAAGAGGCAGATTGAGTGCAAAGAGACGGGATGTGGGCAACATAGATACCGGCTCTCAGCTAAACATTCACATTTTTATTTAATATTTTTGGCTCTAATGCATAAAAATGATATATAGATAGTCCTATATTTTTTCAGAATTAAATGTAATTGTTTGAAACTCATTGTATTTATATAAACTTATTTAATAGAAATCTAATATAAAAATTCGTTTTTTTTTTTTGTTTTTTTATAGCTTGTTGTTAACAGATATCAATTCTAAAGTCTGCTCCAAATGTGAAGTGAGTCATGTCTCATTGTGCTCCATCATATCCTGCACTGAATTTTGGAGCATAGATTCTAATCTCAGTACTTCAAGATATTTTTACTCGCACTATATATTAAAGCAGTCTTTTAGGTTTATCATGTGCACCATAATTTACTTAATTACTTAGATTAATTAATAATTGGAAATCTAGTAAATTTCTGAAAGAATTACCCCATGAACAAAGCTTTCCACACTTGAAAATTCTGTTTTCAACATGGCAATCACAAATGAAGTAGGTTGTCATGTGCTTGGTGGTGGTAGTTCACAAAATAAACAATGTTATTGAATACAATGCATTTTGAATTTATCGGCTTTGTTTCACTGTGCCTCACTATTCCCAAAATATATATATTCGTATATATAAAGATTGTTTTTTGAAACCATCCTTTAGAGAAAACTTATTCTTGTTGATTTATGGCTTAAGTTAATAGGAAGGTGACTCGGCAGTAACGCAGACCGGTCTTAGA
Source organism: Nautilus pompilius (assembly GCA_018389105.1). Taxonomy (NCBI): domain Eukaryota; kingdom Metazoa; phylum Mollusca; class Cephalopoda; order Nautilida; family Nautilidae; genus Nautilus; species Nautilus pompilius. Next base: position 443,833 of record JACATO010002186.1, on the reverse strand, counting down.
GCAAGTGGAAACTTTTATTTTTCTACCATTTTAATATTTAATAAATGGATCAGTTTCATAAGTGAAATTTATTTTTATTTGTTCAAAACTCTTGCACTATAAATTTCAAGTGATTGTTGTATTCTAATCTTTTATTACTACATTAGACAGAAGTTTCTTATCTTTATCAAAACTATTTTTATTACAACTTGGTATTCCATTTAGGGTTGAAAGCAGTTTCTTTTAAATTACATTCATTTGAATGATTCTTATGTGAATGAACAAGACTATTGACTGTCTATAAGGATTTTTTTTGTTTCCTGTATCATAGAGTTGGAAATTTTGGTAAATTTGGATTTTCACTAGTTTCTAAATGTGCACTCAGCAACTTCCTACTTCTACTTTAGAAGACCTCCAATACAAGATGCCAGTCACTGAAATATCAATATTGGAATATTAATATATTTGATATGTAATTAGTAGTTTGTTTGTTTTTTTAAATAAAGCCAAAACATAAGTATTAGTGCTGCTATGTTTAAAGTGTGGACATTGGTATTTCTGTGAAAGCAGTTATTCATAGTCCGCTGGAACCTGACATCCAACTGTGGATCCAACCTGCAACTTTGTGACTGGAGTACAGTAACATTGAGCCTACCTCATTAAAGAAAAATGGCTGCTCTGTTACTGGTCTTTGTGTAGGATGCTTGAATTGCATGAGAGACCTGTGATGATGGCATGTAGCAGTGTAATACAGCATTTTTATTTGCAGTTCACAACATATCAAGTAGTTTTCAGTTTAATTCCTTGCATCTGCTGTTGATACATTTTGAATATTTATGGGTGTTTTCCATAGTTTAATGTTATTTCATTGTGAGTTTGCCAGAATACTGAGATTTTAGTTATTTTTTTTTTTATATATATATATATAAAGATATTTTTAGGCTTTGCTGTATTGGCCTGCCAGGTGGTGGTGTTTTTAGGTCTTTGATGATGACCAAAGATGATGCTGCCAACAATGCTTCCTCACTGGCAACTAATTTCAACCTTTCAACCATAAATATTTTAATTTCTTCATGGAGTTGTTAAAAAGGTGCTCCTCGGCCTAACCAATGAACTTCTCTATGATGCAACACATCACAATATTCTGCTTCAATTGTGGTAAGATAATTTTGGAATTGACGGTGATTCAACCCATATCTTCAAATATAATTGATAGTAGAAACCAGAGTGTTCATAACAGAAGCCAAATGAATTACTTTCCCCACATAGTTACTGTTGGTGAATGATACAGCGTAGTATTAGTACTGTTTTTTTTTGTTTTTTTTAATACTTTATTTCTTTGTTGATATGCCCAATAAGTCTGTTACTGATACCGTGTTCTCTTCATCTTAATTTTCAGAGAGAGGGAGGGGCTATTATTGTTCATTTTTATATAACTGAACCTAGTCTATATTAACATATTTTGAGTTAATTTATACTACAAAAGTGGATGTATAATGATTTTCAAAAGTTTTTACAAAAAAAAAAATCTGTTTCTGATGTGGCACTAATTAAAAATGTTAATAATTTAGAACAAACCAGTTAATGTCTTCTATTGTTAATGGGTCATTCCATGCCAAATCACCACAAAAAAAATATTTTGTAACCCATCCATCTTTGATTTTCAAGAAACTTGGCATGGTTAATACACATGGCCAGTAAACAGTGCATGCAAATTTTTAGGCAATTTGGTTCAGTAGTGTAGGAGATATGGCCATTTGGAATTTTGGGCTTTTCGACAAAAAATGTTATGGTAAAACTTCAAATGTGAGCATCTTGGCAACCAGTGTACTGATTTTGGTGTATTTGGCATTATTGTAAAGGAAAATTGCCAAAGAAACCAATTGTGGCATCATTTTTTAAATCTAATGATGTTGGGAGTTAATTACCTTTTGACTTATCCTTTGACCTTGACATTGATGACCTCGTGACCTTTGCATGACCTTCAGTCAGAATGAAAGCTCAGATTGTCTTCTACAACATATCCAATAACTGGAGGGGTGATGTTTTTTATTGCAGAGATATTTAACGTGCGAGTCACCCACCCAATAGCAATCACCATAGTGGCAAGTCTAGGCCTTTTTGGCTTTTGAGTTATAACTGTTCTGTCCACATGGGAAACTAGGAAAAGCATGTGAAAGTAACAGTATGCTCCTTTCATACCACTGGTCACATGGTTATCGGAGGAACAAACTATTTTTGACTTTATAGAGTAGAAGGTGAGCCCCAGACATCCCCACAGTCCTTCCTATGACAACAAAATTAATTGCCCAAACTAATGATAAACATTGAAACAACCTGCAAAAGGGATACCACACCTTCCCAAGCTTGTCCATCATAGGCAGACTTGTTGGCATAGAAAGTTCTGACCAATTTACACTACTTTTTCTCAGCTATATATAGTTCTTTTTTCAGTTCTGCCCAGAATTACTTGTAACACTGTAATTGTTTTAACTTGAGTAACTGTAAAACCTGCCCAGACCCGTCTTGACTTGTTGTGGCCATACCTCGAGATATCTGCCCAAGACGAGGTATATTAGATCATTCATCATGTACATTTGCAGACCTGGATAACTGTAGTTTTTCTTGCATTGGTGAATCTCACCTAAAGAATCTTGTGAAATCTGCTTCATTGCGAAAATTGAAGGACAAAGAGGAGATAGAAATACTTCATCTGCAGACAAAAATTTCAACCCAGAGCATAAAAACAATATGTGCACATCATGAACGATAACTACTCATGAGATTCTCTTCATTAAAGAAAAACTGCTGTGATCCTTTGAGGAGATATCCTAACAAACCCAGAACAAAGTCATTAAAGACGATCAGTTTGTACAAGTATAAGAACTTTTTCAGTTATCTGGAAATTGTACCTGGAGAAAAATTATGCCCAGACTGTTTCATAAACATAAAGCAAAATGCTCAGGGACCAATAGAGGATGAGTACTTAGACACTAAGAGAAACAGGTTGATTCTATTGATAGCGATTCTTCATCAAACTTTCAACAGGAAAATCAGCATGAAATGGTGCTAAGTTCGGCTGAAAAAGAGTTTACATCAATTGAAGTGAATTCTGCTTTGGTTAACCTGGATGAGACACCAGTGAACAGCGATCTACAGGAAAGAAAAAGCTTGCAGTGGCATCTGAATCACTGAAGAAGAAACTCCAGTTGTCATATGATGTGTCATTAACAAGTTCTGATTCAGAAAATACCTCAAAGGACTTACATCTGAGCTATCTAAATCTTACAAGGAACAAGTTCAAATTCTGACTCACCTTTCACCATACAACGCACATTGCAGGAATTTGGTGCAGCAAACTACATGGTGAAAAAAGACAAAGGTATCCTCGGACTGTGCGATCAAAATAAGGGCAAAGCTCTCAGAGAACATTAAAAGTGAAGTAATGAAGTTTTATGAAAATGACGACTATAGCTGCATCATGCCTTTGGAAGAAAGACTTTGTAAGTGTGAAGAGCAAAGATGGAGACAGACAAAAACATCAGAAGTGCCTGATATTAACAAATCTAAAAGAATTGCACTCAGCTTGGAAACAAGCAAACCCTGAAAAGAAAATCGGTTTTTCTACATTTGCCTCACTGCAACCAAAGTGGTGTGTTTTTGCTGGAGCATCAGGAACACACTTGGTATGCGTTTGCAACTATCATCAGAATCCCAAACTAATGGCGATCTCTTGCTTGAAATCATCTCTAAATCATATGATGGAACACTGTGTTTGCTCTATTGAAACAGAAAAGTGCAGTGCAAAGACTCCTGGAAAACAAGGGCTGGTTGTATTTGAAGAACTGTGAAGATTTACAAGATTTGGAGGAAATTAGCTATCTCCATTCGTTGATGTCGAATATTTCCTGAACTGAAAATATTACCTCTCTAGTTATTGGGTATGTTGTAGAAGACAATCTGAGCTTTCATTCTGATTGAAACATGCAAAGGTCACGAGGTCATCAAGGTTAAGTAAAAAGGTAATTAACCCATTCCCCAACAACAGATTAAAAATGATGACAGAATCAGTTTCTTTGTCAAATTTCCTTTACAACGATATCAAATACATCAAAATCGGTCCACTGGTTGCTGAGCTATTCACATTTGAAGTTTTGCCATAACGCAGATTTTGTTGAAAAACCTAAAATTTCAGATGACCATATCTCCTAGACTACTGAACCGATTTGGCTAATTTTTTAATCTGAACTTTGCTATTCTAAAGCATTATTCACACCAAATTTCAGCTCAATTGGTGAAGGTTGGGTTACAACCATTGGGTGAACTGACGTGGAATGACCCTAATGTGAAAAATACTAAATATCTGTTTGTACTTCACAAGGCTGCTTTCAAATTATTTAGTGCTGTTGTTAGTCTGAAAAAGCCTCATTACTGCACAGCAAATCATGAAAAGATTACTTGTTTTTGAATTTGAATTTTGCATTTTACATTACTTTTACAAATGCATGTATATAATGATTGTTATTATTAAATAGAATTATAAAGAAAATAGAAGGGATGCTGAAAAAAGATGTGGAGAACAACATGCTTATTGGAAAACATGGGGCTGACCATATACTAGAGCACTACAATAATCAACCAGTGCAAATTCTGACCCATTGTAACACAGGCTCTCTGGCTACAGCTGGCTATGGAACAGCTCTGGGTACGTTTTAGACATTGTCATTTTTTACCTTGCACTGGTGTTTGTATTGAACTGGCTGTATATTTAGTCAACACTCAATGCAAAAATGTAGAGTTGGGGACCACATGGATTTGTTATTACAAAGGAAGGTACTGTGTTGCAGTCCCTATGGTTCAATTGTGATGAGTAATAGAGATATGAAGACATCCCAGGTAATATCCAGAGGTTTGAGGATAGCAGAATTATGGTTGGAAAAATTACTAATAAATATTTACTGCCAAGATTTTAGGTTTGCTTAAAACAGCAAGTGAAGAAAAGGAAGTAAGTATATTAATGAAATGTTTTTACATCTAGTTAGTTTATCTTTATGATGAATTGTGGAAATCTTGAGATTCTTATAGTGCTAATTTTCAGTCATGATCCTTGTATGTGAATTTGTTTTATGAATACTTTTTTTTTTCTTTTGACTGCATGATAACTCACTGCTATGTAAAAAGCCATTTAATAACAGCAAGTCTCATTGAGTGATGACCTACAACAACTTTGCCTAAGGAATGTTTTAAAGCATTTAAAACATCCCATGACTCCTTTCTATAAAATTATCTAAAAAAAGCAAATTTTCTGCATTATATCATCAGTGACAAAAGTGGATTAGACTAATGTGCTCTAGTTATCTAGCAAGTAAAATGCTTCATCTTTTTGTTTGCTCTGATGTTATCTATGATGAAAGAGTACGTTGTGTGAACTTGTCAGTCCAGTTGGGTGCATCAGAGGAAACAGCTGATAATTTTTAACTGAGTTTTTTCTACTTATTTTTGTTGTGCTTGAATATTTCCTTTAAACTTAGGAATGTTTATATTTAAGTCTTGTCCTTTTGACCGTTCCAGGTGTTGTCAGGAAGCTACATGAGAAAAAGAAACTAGATCATGTCTACTGTACAGAAACAAGACCCTACAACCAAGGCTCTCGCCTCACAGCCTATGAACTGGTGTACGAAAACATGCCTGCCACCCTGATCTGTGACAGCATGGCAGCGGCCCTGCTGCAGCAGAAGAAAGTATCAGCAGTTGTTGTCGGTGCAGACAGAGTGGTTGCCAATGGTGACACAGCCAACAAAATTGGGACCTACCAGCTGTCCTTGGTCGCAAAATACCACAGGGTTCCTTTCTATGTTGCTGTGCCAACGACTTCCTGTGATTTTGAGCTGAAAGATGGGTCTCAGATTGTAATTGAAGAAAGGCCACACAAGGAGATGATCTCCATTGGTGGTGCTGTGATAGCAGCTCCAGGTGAATACACTTATGAAATCATCAGCAAGGTGTTTTGCATTAATATTCTTTTATACAGGGAAAAATGTGCTTGCACCTGACTTTTATAGTGGAAAGTCTAAAATTATTTCCAGTTTAGAATCACAGAATCTATCTTGTGATATATAAACATTAATGATTCTCTGAAGACTTCTCTCTGACTGACTGTTGTTAGATCATTAACCAATATGGTTAAATTGTTTGTTGGTGGTCAGATGACATGATACAGCAAGCAGAGATAAAATGAGAACAATTTTTTTTTATGAAACTTACTATGTAAGACTAATTTCCCAGCATCATTCTATACAAACCTTTTTTTTTTCTTTTCTGCTCACAAATTTCCAATGATGACATTGAGATACTTTTCTTGATTACAAAAGATTGCCCATTGTATTCTGTTATGTTGCTAAATATTTACTATTTAGGTTTTTTTTAATAGAAGTAGATATCCACTTTTATAGCTAAGGCATCATCATTTAGGCTGTACAGCCCTCCTCTAGACACTGACATTCACCTTGACTCTCAACCTTGAGAGGGATGGGCTCTGCCCAGGTGGTTGTAAAATGCTCTAGACACATCTCTCCAGATGCCCCAATGATCTATGGGTTATGGAAAAAGTGAAGAAGTGAATAGGAAAACAATAATAATATGAATTTTCATTAAGGTCAAACTACACCCTGAACATCACTATTAATATTTTTTTGCCTTTCTTAACCCCAAACTGCATTACTTAAATTTACACATTTCAAATAAGCGTATTTTAAATTAATTTTAAGAAATAATTCCCATTTAAGTTTTTTAATGTAAATGAATCTTCAGACAACAATAACTTCTGTGTTTTTCAAGTTTGACATACGATTGGTAACAAAATGAAGCTGAGATTCAGAATAAATCTGGCGTGAAATTTATTTTTGTTGTTTTCTTATCCCTGATTAGTTGTTTAGCTTTAGAGGCACACAGATCAGCAGGCAGTATATGTCTTCACTGATAGGAATCATCTTGATGCTACCTACAAAAATTTTTAGAACATAAAGATGGCTGTAGGCTTTAAAATTTGCTAGAATCAAAATTTTAGTGCATATACGGTATTACCTTGCCATTCACGGAGTTTGTTCCTGAGAACTCTCGCAGATGGCAAGTAAATAAAGTATTAGGAAAAGTAGGATCTCAGTGAAAAAAAATTGTTTTTCTTTTAACTGTACTACCATTGGTCAGAGACAGAATATTATTTTATTCAACTTATGATAGGGATAGATATGTTGGAGAGGAGGAAGAGTCTAGCTTCAGGAATGCTGTATTTGAAGCTGCCTTTCATTTTCAGATCTTTATTTCTGCATAGAGAGCTACCACAGTCAGTTCTCTTGAGGTTGAAGCTTTTTTCCATGAATGGATCAATTTATATTACCTTATCTTTTAGTTGGTTTGCCATCTTAAAGATCTCTGATGATGCCTTTGCTGTTAATTGGTTGTTTTTTTAAAGGCTCTGTATCTTAACCACTTTCACTTGATTTCAAAAGTTCCTCAGTAGCCAATTCTGAGAAAATCTTCCTCTTCCTGTAGATCTTCAAATTCCCTATCCCTCCAACATTTCTGGCCAACTCAACAAACTTGCCAACTTTGCTGCAAATGATCAGCTGATGCAATTTTCCCCACCAGATTAACACTGTCAATTAAAATGCTTCTTGAAATTTTCAAACCAGCCCCTACTTGCAGCAAAATTGGTCAAAGAATTGTCTTCATTTTCACCTTCACTTTCAGACTTAAAATGTTCCTGTCATTGAAATGCTTTATTCTTTATCACCCATCCCACTAAGATGAGCATCTTGTTTGATCCTCCATCCACACAATTTTCCAATTTTTTTGTAATAAAGACTTGTCTAGTCACAAAAGAAACTTTAGCACTCGATGGGACAGCAGCATTACACTAGCTTGTCTTGGCCTTTTCAACATAGCTAATTGTAGATTCCTTCATGCCAAATTCTCCATTCAATGGAGTTGGCACATGCACAACTTTTAAACCTATCTAATATTTTGATCTTTATACTCCCTTCTGGCTGGTGCATTACTTTCAATTGTATTTACATGATTAGGGTCCATAATGATTTCAAAGGATGGATTAAGTTTATAAAAATGCTCAAAAGAAACAGTTAAAACTGCAGGTCATTGCTACCAAAACGCAATGTCGTGTGTCACTCAGTGTACCAAGTTGCTAATTAATTTGATGCACTTAAAGTACTCATTGGTGAACAGTAAGTTGGTGGTAGTTTGGGTTGCTGAGTCATTTTGAAATTCTGCCATGATGCAGTCTTTGATTTTTAATCACTAAAAAGAAAAAGAAAACTGAAACATGATGCTGTGAATGGCAAAATTCATGACAGCTGGGATCACTGTGAATGCAAGTATTACCATTCCTTGTTTTAGATGATTTTAACTATCGATACTTCCTGTCTGCTTAATTGAACCAGCAAATCTTTAAGCTCTTAACATCTCAGCCATTTGAGGTAGAAACATCCTCAAATTTTAATGAATAATCATACTCTACTTGAGGAAAAGATATTTCTGGAACAAATGCACTTTTTAGTATGTCAGTTATTTCCTCAATTGGGGCTTAGAATAGACAGGATTCTTAATGAAAACTTGTAAAAAGCAGTTGAAAATACTAGTACTCTTGCAAGAATCTCAAATTTTTCACATGCTGTGAGAAATTTTTGTTAGCTTACATCACAGATGTACCTTTAATAAACAAATCCAGAAAGTTACTTTAAATGGATGAGCCAGTATTGAGAAACCTTTGACCTAGTTGAATCCACTTATTCACTTGTGTGCCATTTTGAACAGTTACCATGGCAACTAAATGTAACATTATTGGCAATTTTTCTTAGTTAACTTTAGTATTTTCATAACTTTTTCAAAATATAACAGGTTTTGTTTTTTTTTTAGGGTATTTCCACCTTAAGTTTGGCATATTCAATAATAAATGATAGAAAGCCTGGAAATGAAATATGGGCCTTCTAGCACTACTAGTTTCTGAGTTTTGGTGATTTTTGTTTGTTTTTTTTTCATGAATAATTGACTTTTGACCCCACTGGCCATCTTGGATTGTATGACTTCTCAAAAGATAGGTCAAGCCATTATTCTACAAATAGTTTAGTTGATAGATGTAAAGCCTAAATATCTAGGAGTTCTTGAAATTAAACATAATGCAACAAACAGGCCAACTAATTCCACACACTGCAGAGTCAAGTGTTTCTTTTCTAGTTATTAAGGTACATTCTCCACCATCTCTACAGTTTTCAGACCTATGGTCTTTAACCGCTACACTGTGAAATCCTTTTATTCATTTTTTTCAAAATAAAGCCTCTGCTTTCTGAAAGCACTTGATAATCAGTCCTATAGCCACTCATTTTAATTATTAGTCTTTTTCTTCAAAGGAAAAGTAATGGGGATGTCTGAAAAATTAAGGTGGCGATTATATAGTTGCCCTTAGGGTGAGGAAGGAAGTCAGGTCAATCTGACACATGGAAAATTGTCCAACCACAGAGGACATAAAGTAGAGAGTTAGTCCATACATTTTTAGGATCTTTCCCTGCTGCTGCCATCATCATGGTTTAGTCCTGAGGTTTCAAATTTATGAATATACTGATATTAATTTACAGCAGATGTTTTGGTGTAACTTTTAACCACTGCTTTCTTTACTCCCCATTTTTCTGCATATAATTATGACTTGTAGATGTTGAGACTGCTTGGTCATTTTTCCCAAGGTGCTAAAGGGAGTTTATCCCCACCCCCCCAATTTTTTGATTCTGAGTTACATTAAAAATGTCATCTTTTATTGGAAAGAACACCTTTCTGTAATAAGGAATAGATATTTACAGAATGTTGATCTAAGTCGAAAAGTACATGTTAAACAAAATTATAAAGGTTTATGAATGCCTTTGCAAAATGAATTGAAATTGATTGTCTACAGTTGTTATTCTGTAGAAAGATATTTCTCCATCTATGCCATTTTGATAGTCATCTAAATGTTTATTTACTTGGAATGCATTTGAATGTAACTCTTTAGTGTTGTGTGCATAAATGTTTAATATTATAAGAACCTTATTAATAGAACAGGTGGCTTCTTTTTTAGGGATTGGCTGTTGGAATCCTGCTTTTGATGTAACACCAGCTGAACTGATCACAGGTGGGATTATCACAGAATTTGGAGTTTTCCATCCTGGAGAACTGAAACAGGGAGTACAGACACTAAAGAAAACACTTGTATAATAAACACTTAGTTTGGTGTTTTCAGTTTGAAAATTTGTTTTAAAGAATGGTATGATTTTTTCAGAATGATGGATATGTTTTATACTGCAGTGATTAACTTGAAGCAATTAAAGTGTGATGATCTGTCAACTTCCTTTGTGATATGTATTGGAGAGAAAAGACTGAGCCTTTTATAACACCAGATGTCAGAGTTACTGGAGTAGACTTCAGCTGGTATGAGGAAAATAAATTCAAAATGCTTGAATAGTTTGTAGTGTTTATAGAATAGACATACATATTTCCAGTTGTGATGTGTATAAACTGGACATCTAGATGGGCAGATAACCAGTGTGCACTAACACTGCTGAAAACAGTTAGATCCTGTGATATTTATATTTACATGCAGTTTTTGTTGAAGTCCATTCAGAGTGTAACCATGACACATTTTAAGGATTGGTAGCAGAATGATTTGAAAGGCCTTCAATGTTGACACCATGATAAAAATGTGCTGTTGCTTGCCATGTTACATTCATCAAGATTCTTTTGCTGATATCACCTTTGCGGCAGAAACAAACCAAAGTATGGACTAATGTTATCTCCAGTAAGTTGGCTATAAAGGGAGTTTAGCACATAAGTCCTTCTATTCAATAGAAATATAGAAAAAAGCTTTGAAAAGCCTGTTCTGTCAAAACCCTTGAATATTCACAGTATGCACTATTTTCCAATGAAACTAGTTTTCAGCAGTTCATGATGTTTGGCATGGTTGAAAACAAACACATTCTGCTTGGTACATTGCCATTTTAAAGAGACAACTCCAACTATTGTACCCATTATGCAGACATTTGGTGCTCATATCCTTTGGAAAGATGGTGCTATATGCTACACCTTGTGAGACCACAGTTTGGAAGATAAATCAAGGCATTCAACTTCATGTGTATCGTGAATCTGGATCATCAGCCTAGAGCAGGGGGTGTCAAACTCATTTCTTGTAGTGGGCTGGTAGATCTGATATAAATGTACTTTGGTTGGGCTATACATACCATAAATTATCAAAATGAAGCAAACAAAACACAAATACTAATCATAGGCTAGATATCAATAATATTAAAAAAACATAAGTAAAATCACTTATATAACAAATAATATTTATACTTAAAAGTATTTATTTACTGCAGCTGCTGCTTTCAGATACCTGGCACCTCTTAATATTGACCACTGCATCAGAATTTGGAGCAAGTGATTGGGTTGTGGCAACCTTGAGTATTGTTTAGGTGGGTGTCAGTACATTGAGAACATAGTTTTGACTTGTTCTTTGTAGTAAAGTGCTATTCACAGACATACCTTGTTTCAAACATGGACAGAATTTCTGAAGCAAAAGACTTTAGCTTTGGATAATTTGTTCTTAGATATTAATAAAATGTGCTGATACCAACATCAGAAAACTTATTCTTTAAAATAGTGTCATTGCAGCTCATTTATTTCCATCTGAAGCTTCTCTGAGACATTGCGAAAAATGCCACACAATGGGTGGCAAATATTGAAAAGTTTTCCTCAAGATTTCTGAAGTCAGAAAACCTTTAAAAATTTGTTTTTTTTTACCTTAGAAATTTTGTGGCTGTACTTTTCTGTGAGGATATCACAGTGCTGTTGTGATATGTAGAGATTTCGAATTGGGAAAATTTGTCAAATTCATCTTTGAAAATTGCTTTTTTTTTTTCAAAACTGAAGCTCAATCTTGAAGGCTTGAATGTTGTCAAAATTCTGTCGCTGCTTTGTTGCAACTCTGCATATTTATGTTGAGACAATTCAGGTGCTCTGTAACATCCACCAAAAATCAAGATCTTCATTATCCTGCAATTCAGGCCCAAATTCCCCCTTCTGTTCCATAAACTAACTTCATTGTGATATGGCAGCTTGCAGTAGTTTTCACTTTCCTTCAAAAGACCGTTAAACTGCCTGTAGTTGAGGCTCTAATAGAATTAACTGTTTTTATACTTCTAAAACAACCCATCTTCAGGGTTTTAAATGCAATGGAAATGACAGAACTGATGGTGTGGGTTGATAGCTAGCAATTTCACCTTAAATTTTGCAGGAACTCTAGCTTTACTACCCACCATATTTGGTGCTCTATCTGATGCCAGATTAACAGTTCATGACCAGTCTATACCTAATTTGTCCAGAGCTTCCATCAAACTACTCAAAAACACTCCTGAAATTTTAATCAATACCATGAATGAAAATTACAAGTTGTGCTACATTGGTTACATCTATACCTGTCAATTGCAGATAAATCACCGTTTCTTGAGAGGTCTATATTTGCAAAAGCTTTGTTTATTTGGACAGATTAATTCTGCAGCTACTAACATGCATTTCTTCAAAAAGCCCCCTTTCAAAAAGGGTTTTAATGACAGTCATGTAGCCTGCCTTGACTGCAGCTTCACTTGATTAGTAGTTTTAAAACTGACTGCTGCTGCTGCTTCAGTGACTTTTCCATTTCAAAAATTTTGTCCTCATGTTTATATTTTTCACCATTGTTAGTTTCATAGTGTTGCTGAACATTGTAGCAACAGCTTTCTATTGCATACAAATCAAACAATTTTGTTCTTCATTTACTTCCACTGAGAAATACAAATCTCAACTTTTTCTTGAACCACAGCATTCTTACTCTTCTTCAATAATTACATGACTACCCTTATCACTGTGTTCAGACTTATTCTGTAAGACCATAAAAATCACTTATCAAGGCTTCTGATTTCTGACAGAGGCAGTCCTCAGTGACCAAAGGTGTGTTCCATTTGCTCATCTAGAATGTCTTGTGAATAAATGAAATGTTTCAGCATGGCAAACAAACAGACTTTTCTGTTGCTATTGTACTGGTAAGCATAGTGTAAAAACAGACAATGTGGCCAAAAAAGACAATATTGGCTGCACTTGTACGCAAAACTTCCAGTGGAAGTCGTGTTGAATGATGATGTTTTGTCCGCACCAGCACCACCACCACAAAATAGATAGCCAGAACGTTGTTCTGAAACATTCCATTGCCATTTAGAACATTAATATCATCCAAGATTGTGAATGGAATGCATCCCAAGTCACATGTCAGCACAGGTATTGTACACGTGTTGTACTTTGCAGAAATTGGAAGCCAGAAGCATTTGTGGTGTACACAAGGCTGACTACTTTCCAAGCTTCACCTCTCTGGTTAGGAAATCATTGAGTGAAATTTTTCTGTCCTTAGAGTAATGTTGCAGACTGTTGGGTATGAATAAATCTAATTGAAATCTTTCTACTTTGTTTACAGTTATTCTAGAGAACTGAGATGAGCAACTGCATAGGTGTTTTTAGGAAGCAACCTTAATTTTAGGTGTTCGAGCTAATTGTAAATCACAATTAAGTGCAACCTCGGAGAATCCGTATTATAAGATAATTGGTTACAAATGTGATCATTTGGAATTTGCGTTAACATCTAATCCAGGGGTGGAAGTGTTGCTGTGCAGAAACAGTCAGTCAGTATCACCTATTATCTGCTGGAGAGCTACAAGTAGCAGAGATCAACAGTTCTTACAGCAAGAATTGCTGGGTTTTAGTCAGGACAACCTCACCACATTGAAGATTTAAACAGGTGAAATTTTCATTTTTTAAGTTGATCTTGTAAATTTACTCAATGAAGAATATTTTTCCCTCAGAATTCTGATCTGTCTCTGTTTCTTTTCTTATAGGGGGCTTTGCACATTTTGTCTGGATGCATGTATGTATTAGATTTTGGCAAAAAAAAAAAGGAACACCAACTCTGTTTAGTTGAAAATGACTGAGGTGTTGAATATCGAGAGTGAGGGGCTAAGGAAGAACTAATTGGGGGGAGCCTGCCTGTTTAGCAAGTTTTCGTCACTTCAAACTATTATCGGAGTAGAGTGATGGACCAGCCATATGAGCTGTGGCAGAATGATAACATCACAAAGTAATATGCATTAGCCTGCTAGAGAATCCATGATACAAAACATTTAATTGTCCCTTAATTCTTCTGGGTGAAATCCAAAAGATATGTAATGTACTGATGAGAAAGTTTTCCTAATATTTAAGTGATTCTTTGTTAAATTTTAGTCATTGCAGCATTAAGTGCTGTCAACTAATGAACTTCTCGCAAAATTTCCTAAGCCATTTAGCATTTTCATTGATAAAAAGTATTGTTCTCATCGCATTTAGCTGTTACTCTCATGTTTGCTAACAAAATTTCTTCCTCACTGATTCCATCTGAAGTTTCTTCGTCCCTTTTCTGCTTGATTTGGCATTTGCACTGGTTTCTGGATTTCCTTTCTATTTTTGACTTAAATTAAGCTCTGTTCTTCCTCAACCTGCTAAATCAAGCGGAATTCAGAAGTACATTGGTAAACGGAATGAGACTGCAAGATACTGCAAAGAAACGCTCTGAAGCTTAGAGATATGACTGTATCATTCCGCCGACCAAGAACTACTTTAGTAAAACTATTTTTTAAAAGCCTTTCTTTCTCTCGCCAGAATTTATTGTAAGTCATTTGTTTGGGAACAAAACATCTTTGGAGCAAGCAGGTGAAAGTTATTGATACCCACCAACTGTTCCTTGGCATATTTCAGTGGGTGCGGTAACCAAGTAACAGCAGATTCTTTGCTCGGCTCTTGTCTAATCCACAAATGCTGAGATATGGATGAGTTTGGACTACTCGCCCAACCCAGGTATACAATGTCTGTCTGTCTTTCTCTGTCCAGGGATACGAAGAAAACTAGTTGACTAAAAACTGTCATTTTTTTTTTTTTTTTTTTTTTCCTCTCTCCTGTTTGTCTTTCAAAAGACTGAAAATATTTACTGATGGGAGTTCGCAATGTCCCAGCCTAAAGCAAACCGATACCAGACATTTCACCTCCTGTATAATCTTTGATGAATGCTTGCTGTTTCTTTCTTTCTCTTTTTTTTTTTCCAATGACTTTTGTTGTGCATAGTATCCAGTTCTATAGGGTAGAATATTCAAAGAAACCTGCAGGTATTTTCCCAATTTGCGCCATTTTTGTTCCCGCTTAAGGTTTGTACCAGTGCGATTTGGTAAACGTAATGGCGCCATGGTTGCGCTGTGCACGGAGAAGAGGGGGTTCGGGCAAGAGTTGTCGACTCAGTCAACCATGTATGTTTAATTCAATACCTAACCATTGTAGTGCACTTGATGGTACATGGAAATAGCTAGAATTTTTATGAGATGTAGATGAAAGCGAGTTGTTTCCTGCCTTGCAAACATTAAAATGTAAATAAATCACAAAAGTTGTCATTACAGAGAGGCAGAAGATTATCGTGTCTTATAATTACTGTATCTGATGAGTTTTAGATTGACTATGGATAGAGGTTGGTTCGGGTATGGTTTCTCACTCTGCCAGTTAGTCGCACAAGTTTCCTCTGCCCCTCCAACATGTAAAAATGAAGAGTTACAGTAGGGATTCTCCCACCAAATGCAGGAGTCTCCATTCTTTAGTGGATGGACGCTTTGCGCATACGCACCGGAAATTATAGTGTACAGAATGCAATCATAAACAGAGATCTATTGTTGACCTGTTCTGTGTTTATAGATAGATTGTACATGTTAAAATGTTTCTAGTACCAGTTCATTTTGGAAAAAGTGTTGAATTAGCTTCAAATTTCTTGGTTATCTCCCTTGCTGAATAAGACTTTTTAAAATACAGGATGAACTGTAAAATTCATTGGGGTGAGAGAAACATTTCAAATTATTTATTAAAAAAAACCCCTAAAACTTAGAATTTTGATAAACATTAAATTAAATTAGAGCTTTACTATGTTGTAGGGTAAGTTATCTTTTTTAAAAAAATGATGGTACCATATAAACTCTTATTTAGAAAGAGTTCTACTTTCTCCACAAACTTAAAATTTTTTAAAAAAAAAAAAAAAGTAAGTTGTGTACTGTATTTTTTATTGAACCCTCCCAAACAAAATGAACAAAAAAAAAAAAAAATGCTTTATTAATTTTTTATCTTTTAAATGAAACATCTTAATATGTTATCTTAAATTGGTAAGATCTGTTTACTCAGACCAGTCAGACAAAAACTTGTAAACTGTTGTGCTACTATAAAATTCTCATTTAACTGAGTCATGGTATGTTGTTTGCATTGTTAGCTTGAAAATTATAGGCATAATTTATTTTTTTTTTTGTCTGTGACAAGCTAAAGTAGGTACATAGACAAGTGATGGCTGGGCAGACTCCAAGTACTATTGTTACCTGTTTAATGTGAACCACAGGATTCCATGGTGCCCAGATGAGCTGCAAGCAGCAGGGAGCCATTCTTTCCAGCATCTGGAGGAGTTTGATTTTACACACCACCAACTTAGCAAGGTAAACTGGCTGAGAAAGTGTAAAAATAAACTTTTTTAAGAAGTTTCATGTTTGACTTTGTTGTTGTTGTTAATAAAAAATGTTATCAATAACAAGAAAGTTCTCACCTGTAACTTGTAGCACTAATTTAAAAAAAAAAAAAAGTTTAGTTGTTAGAGAGAGGCAGGTAGTTGTCATAGCTTATATAAAAGGCTCACAGGAAAGAGAAAATGACCATCAATACAAGTTTTTAATTGCTTAATACTGTAACTATTAACTACACTTGCCAGGAATTTGTCCCATTCATTTGATTATCAAAAAAATATTTTATGATATCTAGTCATGCTGGAATCTTAGCTGAATTCTAATTAGTAACTGTAGATTGCTTAATAAAATTTGTACCTGTCTGCATATGCCCATTCTAATCATTGAAAGATTTTCTTTTAGATCTCTTAGTCTTAAATTAACTTGGTATATCTAATATTACTAATCATGCAGGATATACAGAGAAACATTTGGAACTTTCTCTAGTAAATCCAGTATTCTTCACAGCATATATAAGATGTGGATAAATCTATACAATGGAACAAAAATTTCTTTACTTTTTATAATTGATACTCTGGTTAATTAAAATGCACTTCTTTCCACATTTAAGATTTTGTTTATCAATTATTCCTAGATACTTTTCTGAAACTGCTTTTCTTGTTTAGTGTCACCCATACAATAATAATAATTTCCATTGCCTGTTTCTGTAATTTATGGCTTTTATTATTAAATTCCATTTGATCAATCTAATAAATTAAAATTTACCTGAAAATTATTTCTTTTTAGTATCATAATTTTAAATGATTTGTTAGGTAAGATTTTTTTTGTTTGAGACCATTGCTGAGAAATTCTTAAAATATTTTTAATTAGATGATTCTGTAAACTGCCTTTAATAACTTGCATACCAGTGAGGTTAAACTAACTGCCCCTTAATACCAGGATCACCCCCCCCACCTTTTTTACATTTGGTGTAACATATGCAACTTTTCTTTCATTGGGGAGATGACCTTTCTGTAATGATGAATAAATAAGCAAAATAGATAGTTATGCCACCAAAATTGTATAAATACCGTAAAGTTCCATGCCTTATATGCTATCGTATATAATACGCACCCTAATCTGTAAAAAAACCCAAAACTTATAATTCCCATTATAATACACTAGCATGTTTTCAGAATGGGCCAACCTGAAGCAGAACAGATGTTATACAATGGACAAATGGTCATCAACTGAGAAGTTATGATGCCTTTCCTTTAGTGGGGCCATCCTGAATAAACTGAAGATGGAGATATTTTATGGGACGTACGTAATAGTTACACAAAAATCTGAAAAATTCACTCACTCAGCTGCAGTGGTGACGTGGTAAACCAAGTCACCAGAATGCACAAATCAGGTTTCAACGAATACCTTGTTTATTATGCCATGGTGTTCAAAGGTCTTTGCAAAAAAAATTCCATTTCAGTTACTATGCCACCTCACCTACAGTAACTTGTATAAACTCCGCTCGGAGATAATCTTCATTCAGTTACACAATCATGCCTCCAACACAACGTATGAGCTGCACTGCCGCAGATAAACTCCAAATGATGAGCTAACAGAGCTGCAGCCCGAAGATTTGGAGTGAACGACGCCAACATTAGGTCCTGGCAATGTTCTTAAGAGAAGATTGAAGCCATGCTGTTTAAAACATGCTGATACAGGTGTGGGGGTTTCCACCACAGAGATAAGTATGCAAGCACTTTCTCTCTACAAAACTCAAACTATGCCTGACTTTAGGGCATCTCAGAAATGATGCGCATGCTTCATGGCCTGCAACCAACTGTGCATATGGCAGTAGACCAACATCGCAGAAACTACCTGACGATTATGAAGATCAGCTGTTGAGGTACCGAGAAAACAACATGAGTCACAGACCAGATGCCCATGATGTTCAACATCCTGGCTCCCATCAGGTTGAAGAGCATCACCATGAAGACCCACAGGGGTGGATGGATGAAACCCTCACACTAGACTGGGTGATGAACACTGTGTTGGGGCAGACAAGGCATGCTGTGCTGCAAGCTCCTGTCACTGGGCACCTTCAGATGCCACCGCATGGAGTCCGTGAAGATAGCCTTGAACTAGTCTCGCACAGACCTTGCCATCATCCCTAGGGGTATGAATGATGTCCATGCTGCAGGTCGTGGATGTAGCTTGCAACCACCAAATCAAGCATGGGGTCCATGAGAAGTGGAAACACGGATGGAGGGCAAACACATCTTCACCCCTACATGCCCAACTCGATCAGAGATGCCTGGGAAGAAGTCAGCCCTTTCTTGGTGGTCTTGGGGTTATCTGTCCAATGCCATGGAAGGAACCAAAGATGACATCCTGTGGTCTGAGCCGAGTGATACTCCCACTGCCTTGTCATCCAAGGGCAATGACAACGATATCTACTATGACACAAATGCTACCTTGGCTGAACAGTTCTTGCAGTGGAGAGAAGGTAACAGCGGGGATGAGTTTGATGGATTTGAATCTAGATGTACATCAAGTCAATGCATGTCACTTGCTCTTTAATATATTTAACAATTTCAAAAAAATATGTTACTTGCATTTCTGTGGTTAATTTTTTTTTGCACAGAATTTCAGTTAGAGTAGAGTGTTCGCTTAATCTGCTAATAGCTTTTAATAAAAAAAAAAAAAGCTGCTCTATTTAAATAAAGGTCACAGTCATTATTGTGCTTATTCATGAGAAGTTGATCATTTAAATGAATGTGTTTCTTGGACCTGTCATGTGCGCAGTATTTTATTTATTTTTTTGCTTGCTACAACTTTGAACTGCAGTAAAGAAACTCTCTCAAGAAATACCTGAAGGAGGTTTTTTTAAAATTTCTAGACAACAGTATGAAAGATGTGTGTGCTTTAGTGTGATGATGGACATCAAATTTATTTTACTTATGATACAAGAGGTAAAAATAATATCATAAACAAGATGTTTAAAAGGCTTTTTATTTTTAAATCTTTATTAAATTTCTTATGTTAATGATATCTAAAATTAGAAATCCTGGTTTTATTTATCTACAAATGTGAAAGAAAATATCCCTACACTATCCTGATTATCAATAAAAGAAAATTACAACTAAGTTCTGGAGTTAATGGATATCACGTTACGATGTGGTTATAAATATACCACCAACAAAGACTTATAAAACTCACCTTCCTAGATCACAGCAAAAGATGAGAAAAATATTACTAGAATGGAACAAGATTTCTTTCCAATATTTCTCTGGTTTTATTTGCAGGAGTTTTAATATGCTGTAAAACGTGTACACTACAATGATCTATATATGCTTCATATTATGCGGACGATAAAAATGATGGCATGCCAAAGACGCCAACACTGAGGTCTTTATGTCATCGTGGTTACAAAGCAGCATATACAGAGCAAAATGAAACACTAAAAACAAAAAAAACAAACAAAATTAAGAAATGGAATGACCTCAGCATCTTAGATTTTATACAAACCAAACAAATACTTGACAGTTTTAGTACAGTATCTCACATATCCCCAAATGAAACCAGGGTGTTAAATAAAATGCAAAAATTATATTCCATTAAAAAAAAAAATCATAAAAGCTTCCATCATAATAGTCTAGTTTATAAAATAACATCTTGATATTATATAATTCCTTATAGACCCAATGCAAGATAAATTCACCACACAAATAGCTACAACAAGTGCATCCCACAGTTTACGGCATACACCATCTTTTAAATATTCATCTTTGTCATACAAAAATAGCAATCTTCAACTCATTTCTGGACTTACAAGAAGCTTATCCCCCCCCAATTACTTCAATGCAGCTTGACTGTTAAGCCTTTTCATTTGAGTGGAAGTAGCATAGACTGTCTTGTGCAGCAACACCATTTCCTGGTGGCTTCTCTCAAAAAAAAAAAAAAAAAAAAATGCAAGCTGTGCAGACAGAAATTAAGAATCTCTTTCCAGATATTGCTACTCAAAATCTGCTAAGGAACTTTCCACTAATTAATTATTCTGGCTAATCCTTAGCAAATGTTTCATAGCTATTCTTTGTAAAACAACAAAATAATAAATATAGGATGCGAGTTCTTTTGTTTTTGACGTTATCAGATATCACAGCTGCAGATGCAAAATTAAATAAATTAATAATAAAGCAGTGAAATGGAATGCAGACCTCCATATATCCCAGTGGGAAGCTGCATTTTTCCAGGCTCCAGCAAAAAATGCAAGGCTTCCTGCATCCATACGGGAGCACCAGGCTATACTAATCAATCACGAGAGAGAGAGAGAGAGAGAAAGAAAGAAAGATTATGCATAAATCATTTTTGGTGAATCAGTTTTTCACTAACTAGACCAACATCATGTGACCACCTCGTAAGTCAAGAGAAAAAGCACCATTATTTGTAAGAAAGCGCCTCCAGTAAAACAAGTCTCTCACTCACATTTGTTTGGAGCTCAGTGCAGGAAGGAAAGAAGCAGTTCATTTCTTCCTAGATGAAAGTTTGGGTATTTTTGAACTTCGCAATGACAATGCAGCTCCCGATGGGAGTGGAACAGATCGTGTCTGAACAACGTGTGTTTGGTAAGTCATAGTTGTCTGTTTGCGACCACCATAGTTTTTAGTTTCAGTCTGTACAGTGGTGTACACTTCTGGTTCACTTGTTTCTGAAATATCGCTACCTGTTCGGCTTGGAGGACGGCTTCCTGTACTTGTTCGACTGGAACATCGACCAGCTACTTGAACAAACAAAAGGTAACATTATTAAACTTAGCAACTTGGTAAATATCAAAGTTTATAAATCATATTTATGGAAATTAATTAAATCCTTAATGACGACGAGCATGATTTTTTTCTGCATACACTAAATATTTATATTATGCGTTCTCTTTTTATTGGTGTTTATTAAAGCAATAATTAAAATATTTAGACCAGAAATTAAGGTCTGTTTCATTTTAATGCTGTAAATATTTCTCTTTAAGGAAATTTCTAAGTAAGTAACATATCAAATTCACAAGCTTCAAGAGTACATGGTGTATGAATCGGAGAAAACAGTCTAAGCAGATTTTAGGCTGTCGTTTCACCAGGGTAACATTGCTCTACTGAGACCATCAGCAAAATGTACTCTTGATAGAGTATTAAGAAATATGATGTGCTGTTGTCAGTGAAACTCTGGTACCTTTGGTGAAGATTAATTTCAATTATGTTGAAACAAATTACCTGAAGATCCAAAAGCAATAGGACTGCGAACATCATGTGGGGTGATTCTACTTTTACTTAACTTGGACCGACCATTGGTGTCTGAACGAGACAATATCTGTCGCACTTCCACATCGGGACTTGTTTTCACATGTTGTCTCCAAGGACTCTGGTAGTGAGCTGCTCCGTGTCTCACCTGAAAAAATACTTTGTATTATTAAAACTTTGCCCTCTGAATAATGCCAGAAAGATTTGGACTAAGAATTTATTTAGAGGTGCAAATCTTTCTTAATATCAACAACCTGTATTAGAAAATGTTCATCTGGCAAGCTTGGTGATCTATCCTGTGTGATAGATATAAACTTCAGCTTTCTTGAAGACAGCAGAAAATTTTTAAAAAAAAATTTACAAGGAATTTTATAAACCCGATAGGCAGAGGAAAATTTTTTTTTTAAAAAAGTGTTTCCTTTAGGCTTTTAATAAAGTAGAAAAAAAATCAGAAACCAGATTCCCCACATACACGAGAATTTCTAGGATATCTTTAGCTTTTTGCTTTGTAAAGTTGCATTTCTTTAGCTGTCAAACTCAAATGTAAGACAAATACCCAGGTAGATCTAAATGGACAAGTGAGATAGCCATCTCCTTACATAATCCATACATCACTTTATTAAAAAAAAAATCTTGCTTGAAATCAGAAAAACAACAAGAAATGATAAATAGATTAAGGTGCAAGATTTTTAATAAATAAAACTACAATGTTTCCCAAATGAATGCCAGTATTTCTGATAATTCATGTGGGGAAGTCCATAGTTTCTTGCATTATGATATTATCATTATTATTATTAGGCAGCTGTCTTCAAAACTATACCATGGGACAGAAGCAGTCTTAGTTGAGCCATTAATAAATAAAAGTGTGCTGATAGACACAGTAACCTGAGGACAGGGTTTAGGAAACAATTTCTATTGCCATACTCTACTATAATGGAAAGGTGCATTTTAGAAACGACTTATCACATACCCTATTGATTGTGCCACTTGCTGAACTTGCTGAACGGCCACTCCAAGATGCAGTACCAGAATATGTGGAACTCCCTGAATAAGAGCTACCACACGGACTCTTGGAAACAAAACCTGTCATTGACTGGCTCATACCCTGGGCTAAAATGAACTGCTCCCGAAGCTCCATATTAGTTCTTCCTTTTGCTGAGAGAGAGATGCACCAAAAATACAGTATTCAGTAGTTTATCCAAAATTTCTTGACAAAATACCAGCGAATACAGGAGACAGGTGCTATAAAAGCGTTTTTGTACGTTTTATTTTTTCTTCAGACAATGAATGCCAGCTAAGTCAGTCAGTCATATTAGTTCAATACAATTTTTTAAAAAAGTTTTTAAGTACACGAATCGAAGATTTATGCACAATATGTTAACATTACTGATGTGTCCATTTTCAGCAGCACCATAACACAAAGGAACAACAAATTCATAGTGATAATAAATAACCATTAAAATGAATGTGTTAAAAACCAATTTTTTTTATTTTTAGTAGAACCAAAAGTATCTGTCATTTTGCCTAGCTTTCACAGGTGTTCACACCATCTCCAATGGCTAAGATGTGCTGCACAAAGCAGGTGAACATCAAAGAGCAATTTTATAACATGCTACATGTAGTTTTTTAGAATCCCATTACCTCCAGTAAACAGTCCAGCAAAGAAACCCATTAAAATCCATGGCATCTGTCTTGTGTGCAAGTAAAACTGACAGACCCAGCACCGGTTATTTCTCTCATTTTATTTTTCTAGCAAAGTACCTCCCGCCAATAAAATACAATTAAATAAATAAAATTGTACAAATCTCCACAGGAACTCTTCCACTTATTTTGGTGATGAAGTGATTTGTCAAAACAAGCATGCATTGTGTTTCCTCTTGACAGCCATTGTTTTAACTTAAAATGCACAATTCAGCATCACCTACACATCTCTGCGGAAAGAAATAATCTTGGATCTATGAAGGAATAATGCTGTTAGAACATGGACTAGCGTGATATAAAGATGGCAACATGCAACAACTAAAACAAGAAATATGTAGGAAATTATTAATATGACTTCACTTCTAGGGCAGCTTTGAATATGAGCGAGCATGTAGTTGGCAAACAGAGTTTGATAACAGCTGCCTGGGTTATTAAAATTTCATCTTCAATTTTTGCTCTTATGCATCAAATCATCTTTTTTTTCAGATGACTGTCAGACAGTTTCCCTTTCCAAATTTCTCTCACATTCCGTGTAGTGAAACTGACGAATACACCGAGATTCTTAGACTTTCTTTTCTCATTTTCAAAGAAACTAAAGATGATGGGTTTACTATCAACATTTTGAGAGCCTGTGAGATTTTCTAAGAGTAGATTGGTTGAAAAGTGTTTTCCTTTACTGGACTGTGACATGCTGCAAGGTGAAAAGAATTATGAAAACTAGTACATGCTACAACGTTCATAAAAACTAATGTGCAGTAGTCATCCATCAGCACACAAAACAAAGATTGTTTATTAGTAAATCAGATGCAGTTCCAAGATGGAAGAGCAGAAGCACATTATCACTTTCTCTGGACTCTGGATTCTGTTGTTTTGCTCACAATCATATCCAGCTTTTAGAGATGGAGATGCCACCAGCGAAAGCTAAGTTAAGCAACAGATTACAACTGGCTGCCAAGGCCTATGCAACAATGGACATAGCCAGTGCAATCATGCTAGGCTTTATTGTTAAATGTGAACAATTCTAGCAGCAACTCAATGTAAGGTAGGTAGATGTTCACTGACACCAAAGCGGACTGACCCACTGAGCATGCAAAAAACCCATAAAAAACAACAAAATACAGCCACATATCTGCAAACAAAAACAAAACCAATATGTAAAAGCCCCAAATAGACTTTAAAAAAGGAAAAAGCCAATGGATCCTGAAACAAACAAATTCATTTAAACACAGTGACAGACCCAAGATGCAGATGAGCAGTGCTAATACGAAAATCAAGCAAGAAGCCAGCCAGCCAAAGGTTGGAAGGAAGTAGGGGTTTAGTTAATGGGCTCTGTAGTAGTTGTAAACAGACTGTTTAGTGTCAACAAGAGTGGAATTCTGAGGGGGTTTACTGATATTAGTGGTGTTAGTCAGATGTAAATATTACAGACTAAATAATAATAATGCATTAGCATTTCAAGTTTTAAAAAAAAAAAAGTGCACAAAACTGGAAAGCAAGTAGCCAGTAAAACATGTTAGTCAGAGAGAAGTGATAGAGAGAAAACAAAAGAAACCTACACCCCTGGTGCTGAGGAAACCGTCGTTTGAAATGAAAGCGATTGCGCCTCCACAGGCCAACTTTGGAAGCAAAAAAGTCAAGAGAAAAAGAGAGGAAAATTATTTCAGTGAAAAAACAAAACAAAACAAAGCACAAGAAGCTGTGTAAATATATATATATATATATGTATAATAAAACAAAAATCCCATAAATATCCCAGTGAATTGCGGGGGAGGGGAAACAAAACAACAAAAAAAAAAAACAAAACCAAGAGTGGTGTCCGTCCATCACCTGAGCATACTTACAATCTGAGCGTGACCTCTTTTTCTTTTTGAAGTCTGCGGGGGTTAATGTAAAGACACCTTTAAGAGAACAGGTGCAAACAAGCAATGGAGTCAATAAAAAATCCCACACCCAATTAATATCCTACCTACAGCTGTAAGGCATCCATCCTTTGTGAGTCGAAGGTGTGAGCATAGAAAATCATTTAAATACATGTAGCAGTCATGTGCTGAGCACAGAAACCATGTTTTTTTTTTTTTTAGCAGCAGCAACTCAGGGAACAGTTCATACAGTACAAAATATGGAAGCGCATGATGTACGTATAAGAAATACATAGATGGCTTTACCCTTAAGGGACAGTCGGTAGCTTAGTGTTTAGAGTGGGCCTGGCAGCACTTCATGTACGGAAAGGTGCACACTGTACAGACACAAAACAGAAAAACAGACCCCATCAGCATTGTGTTCAACACGGTACCTACATCAATCACCTGTAGGGGTGGTGAAGGGAGACAACATTCACAAAACACTAAATGAATGACAGGATGGTTGTCAGACAGCACAAGAATGAATCATTCAGTTTTCACAAGCGCTCAGGCCTATGGTGCAGTAGTGGGTGGGGGAGAAAAGTCTGGTAAAGAAAATGATTTAAATGATTAAAGTAAACTTGTCTTAAAAACAGAACATTAAATTATTTCTTATCTGCTCTGTGAAAACTCTTAGTTTCTGGCTACATCTTTCAGGTAAAGTAAAAAGTTAAGGTCTCAAAGGGATTCAAAAATTTTTGACTTTTTATTTTGTGCAATTTTTTTATTTAAAAAAAATTAAAATATCCGTTAGAGTATTGATGTTTCCTCTGTTAAAATTCATAAAACAGTAGCTTTAAAAATAAATTAGCAGAAAATTTAAGCTGTGTAGCTATTTTACATTCTAACTTTGTTTTTTCCTCAGCATTAACAGTTCGAGAGGCCGCCCGTTAAGTATAGCTCCACTTTGTTGAAAAAGTTTGGATCGGAGCTCCACACGAGTTATCTTTGACTCTAAAAGAAAGTATAAATCGATACTTAACAACAAAGATGATTCTTCTTTTTTTTTGAGGATGTTTCAAATATTTGAACATTGCAGTATTGATCTTCATAGAAACAGCACATTAATGGATTAAATCACATGTATATCCTTAGTTTCTTTTCATTTTGGTTTTCATGAAGGATATGAAGCACTATTTTCAGTTTGGAATCCGTCATTATCGGCCGGAATATCTATATGATAGGGAAATTTATTGAGTAAGCATTCAAGTATTCTACCTGATCCCTCATATTTTTCATCATCTTCAGCACTATCTTGAAACAACTGAGCTATTTCCTTTTTGAATGGATCAATATACTATGAACCACAAGTGGAGTTGAACAGCCCAACCATGGGGAAAGGTTTCACTGCTAAGGAATAGGCACAAACTCCTCTGGAATACTGGTATCAGACAGAGTACTTCCTGGAATGAGATCAATCTTTTTCATTTCAGTAAGTTTTTTTTGCATGAACTGTATAGATATCATTTCAGCATCAATGGACACTACTTTTGTAGTCATTTTTATTCCAGGGTATACTTGTATATGCACTTCCTCAGATTCATAATCAAAAGTTGCTTTGTTGTATCAATACTTTTTCCTATGTTTCACACAAACAAAATGAAGAAATTAGAAACGAGTCCAGTTTGGGGCTTTTCAGATGATAAGCCAATCAGGAAAATTACCTGAAAAAATACGCTATTAGAAAAAATCCAGTGCCAGACATTTTGTATGAAGCTAATAAAAATATTTCAGGCTGTGTTAATAAAATATAAGATGTTAACTCTGTCATTTGTGACTAAGTGTGCGCTGTAATCCACACAGGTAGTTTTAAAGAAATGATTACACCCCTTGCTATAACATTGCTCTGGTTTGTTTAAAAATGTTATTGTTTTTAAGTCATTTTCTCCCCAGACATTTCCCTTATCACAGAATCAACCAGAATGCCTAACAAGATGTTTTTCTCTAAAACAACACAGAACTACAGAGACTTAGCTTTGACAAAGTTTCATCTATTCATCACACTTCATAATAATAAAATAGAAGTTAACTGTTAAAATGAGTAGTAACTGAGGCAGCTCAAGGGTAGAATAAATTTTAAAAAGGTTTTGTAGGCAGTCTTGTTAGTCAGATATAAACTGGTTGTATTATATATTATATGCATATATTGATAAATTCTAATGCTTTTGATTGTTTTTATTATTAGCTAATTTTTGACAACTTTTATCAATTTATGAATAAGTAGGTAACAATTTGAAGTTGGCACAATTCCTCATAAACACGGAAATATAAGACGACAAAAAACGTAGCTAATGTAATGGTATCTTCTATCTTTTCAAGTTTTGTAAACAATAGTTTGAAAATTTTCCTGTTGTTAGATTTTAATTATAATATACTAGACAAATAATATTCATATATCTATTGACTATATACATAATCAAGCTAATTTTATCAAGTATGAAAACATTTCTGCTAACTTAAGTGGTTTTCCAAGCACAGTCAGGAGATTAAAAATCCACTCAAAGTTTTTGCCATATGAAGTTGTTTGAATTACAGTTTATGTTAAATACATATGATAGTTAGAATTAGTTTCCTCTTACACTTAAAATGACCTGGGAAGACAAAGTATGGAGCAGTTTTGTAATAATAGCCATCTGAGTTTGATGCCAGCTTGTGAGACAGTGTTTGGTTTTCAAAACAACTGCCCCAACATCAACTCGGGGCAATGTAGCCAACCTCCAGTCTCCAAAAAAGGCAATCAAAAGTCTTTGCTCAAGACAATTTTAAAAAAAATTTTAAATGGTGTCTTTTAAAGCTTACATTATCTAAGCATCTGTTAAATATCAGGTAAACAGTAGGTACCATTTTTAACACTAACAATACATAACATGATTCAGATTGATTTTGTGCCATTTTAATTTAGAATAGCTCTCGCTACTTAAATGGAATACAGTGTGTCATATCAAACAAGTCTAGATGGGAAAAAAAAGTACCCCGTAGTTTCTTTTAGGGGTGTACTTACCTCGACATGGGTCGTTTTTTACTAGAAACTCATCCAGCGCCACCCAGCCTCCTCCAACACGAACCATAACTGTGCTACGTAAGATCCTCACAAGCCGCAGTTTTTGAGAGTCTCCAAACTGAAAGAGACAGGGAAGGGTAAAAGAATTAAATGTTATCACTAAGCTGCATTTACCTGGTGACTTCATCCATGGAATGTTTTTCTGCTTGGTTAATCCTATGCTTTCAAAGGAGTGAGAAGATAAAGAACATGAGTTTGTGATGTTATGCCAAGTATTTTAATGGGACAGTTTAGAGAACAAAGATGCTTTCTTATAAATGTACAAACAAAGTATATTACTGAAAAAGAAAACTAAAATTTGTATGAATTTTTTAAAAAAATGGTGGGGGGACCTAAGAAAATTAATATAAATTCTACATTTCTTTAGTTTTTTGGAAGAATGTTAAAAGGGAACACAAACACTGAAAAGAATTTTTTTTTTTCTTTTTTGAAAGGGCTAGTTTCTGATTTTGGTAACCTGTCCAAAATCAATCATCAAAGCATTTTTCTGTAAACATGTCACTCTAAAAATCCCTTTTTTACAATGTAGGTCTTCCTTTCACTGCGACACTGGACTTGATAGCAATTAATGCAGACTGCTAAGATGAGGGCTATACAATGATGATGAATGGTGGATTGTATGAACCTGGAGCTTTCTATTTGGAAAATGACATGGAACGACTCAAGGTATATGTGCAAATCTTTAGACATTGTTTTCTCAATGAAGACAATACCAAGTTTCAACAAATTTGTACTGTGTCTGGAACTATTGAATAATTTCTAAACATTAAGAAACATTCCTTGTCAAGTCATTGATTTTGGAGGTAGGGGTAGCAATCAGGAGGCATGCATCCTGAAAGATAACACCAGGTTAATTCTGAAATGTGTGTATTTTCTCGGTCCACATGAAAAATCTCTCGTACTTTTTAATTTGTGGGATGCTACATGGTGCACACAGTTTTATGCAAATACCTTAAAAACAGAAATTATTAAAACTTGAAGTACTGATGTTCCCTTAACCATATCATCTTTAAAGTATATATAAAAATGAAAACACACACAGTAAGCAAAGCAGTTCCTTTCCCCTCAATTAAGTTAACCTTAGTCATCAAAAATATCTCAACTTATTCTCAAATCATGTTCTTATTAGAACATACCTGAGAAATCTTTAATATATTTTTTTAACACTTTCCAAAATAGTGTTTTATTTTTAAAATTCTTCCTCTCTATATAACAACAAAACTTTCTCCCAGCAACGTATTAAAGCTTTTTGACTTAGTATCTTGTCATTATAAAGACATCTGTAATTAAGCTCCAATGTAGATGTACAATTTTTAATGGGATAATAAAAGTAGTCTAACTACAAGTATTTTTGTACGTTTACTTGTTAAACTATCACAAATTAAAAAAAAAAAAAAACTGTGTTTAAGTGAAACACAGGCAGTTAGTTATTCTCATACTGTGATTTTTTAATAAATTTTCTTACCTCCCCTAATATGTATACATCATCCCTAAGATATGTAAACCATCTCTGCTAAATTAGTTTGTGTGTCCAGCTACACGAATCAATGCAAATGCATGTACATTTTTATCAGTATCAGTCCATAACCATACAAACTACAATTGACAATGTATGAGAAGCTGACATATTTGAATTTGCTTTAGCACAAGATCATGTTATGCTGCCACTACTAACAATCATCTGGTATATTTGGACAGATAAGTCGAAACAGTAATCAGAAATCTCTCAATCCTGCATATCCAAAATCCCTTAATGATGCAGGAACTTACCCGATATTTCCCTTCACCAATCTTGTGGATCTTGAACTGTTTGATACAGGTACACTTGTTAACTTGTTTCTTCACCTCATCCCGTATCCTTTCAGCATCTGTAGCTGGTTTTCCAGCCTGATACATAAAAGATAGCAGTGAGTAACAATGCTGTTTCTTAAACAACATGAAGACAGCTAAAGGTTTGTTTACTTGCTAAACTTGAACCAGTCTAAAGGCAGCAGTAGAGCCATTATATCCGACTGGACAATACAAATCTTTATAGATATGTTTAAACAAGCAATTATTGAAATCCTAAGTGCTTTTAAATGGGCATTCATAAATAATCTTGATAAATCCTTTCATTCACTATGACACAACTTATCTAAGAGTTCAGGTCTAAACAGTAACTGCTGGTAAGAAATAATCCCAAGCAATAAGGAAAGTCTAATGGTGAGCTGTTTCCAGTCAGAGAAAGGTCTGATATGACTTACATCTCTATCTGGTCTTAGTGCTGCCACAAACCCCTTGTAGTTGATGAACCCATCTTTGTCTTTGTCAAAGATGTTGGCCACAGCTTCCATTTCTAGCTTGCTTGTAGGAAACTCTGAAAGAAAAACAAGTTTTCACCAACTTCATACAAATCTTACAGAACTAATAAGACTGGAATTGCATTTTCTTCTGCAAAACTCTGGCTTTAGTCAGAAAGCTGCAATAATTATAAAAAATAGAGGAAAGCAGCCACCTAATACTGAGAAACAAATGGCACAGCATGATCTATCTAACCTAAAGAGACTGACTGAAGAAAAGTTTTCTTCCTGGTTCTCACAAATGCATATTAATAAAAAGTAAATAAAAGTCTGAAAGCCAAGTACATCTGTGTATTCAAAATTTTATTTCGACCTTGAAAAAATTAAGTCTGATTGTTGTTGCGAGAGCATTCTATTAGATGTCACTGCTTATTCAAATTAACTTTCTGGAAACACACAAGCTGTTTAGTTACTTACTAGATGCAAAGATGCCCTCAATGAACTCTTTCCTTGTCACCTTGCCATCATGATCCTTGTCTTGCCGCCGGAAGAAATCCATGATACGAGATTTGTTGTGATGCATCCACTGTAAATATCGCTTTCTCCAATCATCAAAGTCAAAGTTTTTCATTTTCTCCAGCTTTAGGGAAAGAAAAAGAGAGAAAAATCAAATTTTCAGTATTCTCCATTCAGCCAAGAGGGCTGTATAACAACTTGAAGAGAACAGCCTAGAAACAACTCATATCAAGATGAATAAACTGACTCTTTCACTGGTTTGCAAAGGGAAATAACTCTAAAAAAACCACCCTACATAAAAAACTGCTGCCTAAATAAGCCTGTTAAATATTGTCCAAAATAAGGCTGATTGTTCATGGTTGCCTAATTTTTTTTTTTGTTTGCTAATTAAATAGAGAATACTGTAGTAATTCATGTAAATTAACCAACTTTGACTGTTGTTGCTTAGATTTTATAAACAATACACAGAATGTATGTGAACATTTACTGTGCTTGTACTATTGTCATTGTTATTCTAGAGTTTATTATTCTTATTTTTGAGTACTAATTTAAAGATCTAATTAATCATATTTGTGGTAGAGAAATAATCCCCTCTTGAGTAATTAGTTTGATAAACATGCTTCATTGTCATTTGCTTTTAGCATTCATGGCTAATCCATATTCATTTCTAGGCGCAATAGTTACTTCTCCTTCTGGTTCCTAAACTATGTAGTAATATGTACATGTGTCACTCCTGCATGCATCCTTAAATTGTATTTAAATGAAAGAAATGGAGTGTTCTTGGATAGTCCATATCTGAACTGGTGTGTAAGGTGCTGTGATTGCCCGGATTACCTAACTTTGTGATAATTTTTAAATTTACAGTTGCATTCCCTTTACATAGATTCCTAGATTAATGTGGTTTTGAACTACCAATAAGCATGCATATTTTATTTGCAGGCTTACAGTGACATTGGATCAGGACTTTGTGAAGTGGATGCTTCTTCCCTGGTAAAAAAAGCATTTTGTAATCCAAAATTATGTTCACCCTCATGGATTTTTTCCTTATTTCTCAATGTTTGATCAACTGCATTTTTGTGAAGTCACTTTCTTTACCCTGATGTGAATTTCTAACTGATAAGTCTGCCTTCCATTTCAGTTTTATTTATGATGCTACTTTGGTTCCCAATTTTATACACAATGGGGGTGCATGGAAATGTGAATTTAAGTTTGTTAAAACAGTTGTAGGTACGTTTTTAATTAAAATTTTGTGGTGTATTTTGAAGCCAGTCTAGGTATCACAAAGGTCAGCTGTTTCCAGGTGAGTGAAGAGACGACAAAAACTCACTTTTTTATAGTAAAAAGCCTTATTAAAGTATTTCTCAAGGTATCATTCACATGCTGCTGTCTCTGTCACAGGTGAATGAAAACAATGTTTGAATGAACCAATTTAATATCCACTAATAAATTGTTTATAAAAAAAAACAAATCTAAAGTTAATCATAGCAAAGGTGAACTTTACTATAGAGCTGTAATAATTTAGTTTTTGTTTTTACAGAGAGACAGAAAGTCACCATAGATTTGTCTGAGAAACGCATGCAAACTGAATGACTGGTAGTGATTTGCAATGAACAACAAAGTGTCACGTTGCAAGTTTATCATCAACATCTACTACACTTTCCCATTACTTTAAACAAAATAATTAAAATTCTGTTTACCCACCTATTTTTTCCTATAGTTAATGGGAGAATTTTTCATACAGATATGACTGGTGATGTTTTAAACAAACCTCATTGAGGTAATCCAGAACGTCCTGGAGTTTTCTTTGTCTTTCCATCGCCAAAAGCCACACGTGTCGCCACTTGTTAAACAGGGCACCAATCCGAGGGTTTTTGAACTGAGGGTCTGGAGTTGAAGCACCTCGACCTGTTTCAAGTTTACTAGGCAAGAAACAAAACAAAACAATTCAACAAAAATGTTTCATCACTACCATTCAAACTAAAATCTCACACACATGGACGGATAACTACAAAGCTGGAGGGAGAAAGCTATAACGCACACACACACATACCTTGCAGGCTTGCTAAACACCCTTTTTCCTCTCCTGTAAATCGGGATGTGAGAGCTTTCTGCCGGTGTCGGGACCGACATCCTTCGTTTCTCGGTCTTCGTCAGCCGGTCCACCTCTGGTTGTCTGCATGACATCTCATTCTGGAAGGACTAGAGATCAAGACAGACACTCTTAGGGTGGCATGCTTGTGAACCAAGTCAGGGTCATTGCTAATGCACCCACCTTTAACTGAACATTCCAGAAATGTTCATTTGAGCATGTTTCATTTCTTTATGAAAAAAGAGTTTAAAAAAACAGAGAAGCAAAAACCAAAAACAACAAATGACAGCCCATCTATCAGAAGTATCTCTGTGTGCTAGTATTTCTTATTTATAGTTATCTAAAAATAAGTAGATTTTTTAAAAATTTAGTTTTAGCTTCTCTGAAATGTAAGTGAAAGTGCCCCTTCACCAACCTGGTGCAACTGAATGAGTTGGTTGATGGCATCAGCATTTTCAGGGATGGGCTCCTGTCCTTGATTCATCAGGGTACTCTCTGCATTGTTTAGCCAGCCTAGAAGCTGCTCAAGGAGTGAGACATTAGAGCGGAGGATGCCTAGAGAGTCAGCCAGTCGCATGCCTCGTTGTCTGCACCAGGATGTCAGCTAGACAAGAAAAAATTCAATGGAGTGAGTATAGCCCATCATAGTCAAATGGGAGTATAGAGGGAAAATTAGGGCTACCTTCCTTTCCTATCTATGGACATGGATGCTTTATGATAAATCCAAAGATATAATATATATTTAATTTTTAAAAAATCACACCTTTAAAAAGGTTTTAAGACTGTGCCAATTTCTATTGTGCTCTCTTCCATTACTAACGCTACTCAACCACCATCCAAAACTGCAGGTTATTTCATAACTCCATCAGCATTTAATCCAAACAGAGAAAGTCACCTCCACTTGCAGACTTATGGCCTTCACTAAAACTGCTTGCGCTTACACTTAGATTTTCAAGATCACCTTTCATGTGTCAGTATTTTCAAACTTTGAATCCTCCCCCTTTCAAGAGCATCTAGAATTCTGCATCTTCAAGAAATTTAACTCTAGAGAGTTTCCTTGTCTTCCTACTATATTGTAAACTGCCCTGATAAAAGGAGACAAGTTTTAAAGTGCTGTTAGAAAAAGGAAGATGTTCACCCCCACACCGCTGCTCTCTCTCTACAGTAACTAACTAATTTTAGGCACAATGGCCACGCACAGTTGTTCTGTGACCAAAAGTGCATGTGCCCAGCCAAAAAATTTACTGCATGCCCACCTCCTCCCACCTGGCTCTCAAAACAGAGAGCAACTGTTTCACAATGGGTAGGGCATCAGGATGGCACCGCCTCATGATCTCCTGGCCTATTGACAAAACCTCCCTCAGACCAGCCTCTTGTCTCAACAAGTTTTCCTCAAATTTCTAAGAAAAAAAGAACAGATTCACAAAGATATATGTCAGTTAGCTCCACAAACATCATTACATTGCTTGGGTTTATAGACATGTGAACATGTATCAAATGTTTAGATTGACAAGATATGAATTTTTTACAATCACAAAAAGATGGATATCTTTGTAGGCCCATCTGAAATCCAGATGATCAGATGTTCTAAAGATGCTCACCTTGTGATCTTCAATCTGTTTTAACAAAGCAGATTCTTCATCAGGAATAGGACCCTGGTACCGTAACTGCCTTTCAGCCTCACCAAGCCAATCCAAAATGTGCTGACCTTTCTTATGGAAATCTTCACCCTTGAAAAGAGAAAGTAAACAATTTAATATATACACAAGCAAAACTTAAAAGGAAAAGCCAAACTTTCTTCTGAATGACTTTATTGATAGCATGTGCTGCAGATGATCAGTGGATAGTGAGAGGTTCTGCTGCCTCACAGGACCAGGGTTTGATCCCTGCTGAAGACAAATGTGGCAAACCAGCTTGCTTCCACAGTTTAACAAAAAGCTCTAGTAGAAACTTTCCAGTGTACAGACCAATGAGATATTTGTGGATGCTGCTGAAATGTTGAGTTTCTAGGCCTCCCAAGTGTGTGCATGGGTAATACCACTCTTACAGCGAAAATTTGACAGACAAGTTAGGGAGATCACAAGGAGAAATACACTGTTACTGCAAATAGTGCAGTGTTTAAACTGAGTAAGAGCACACACTGTAATGAGATTAATGACCTGTGTCTGTTTGTTTATGATCGTGTTTTTGGTGCAGCCAGAATAATATACTGCTCAAGTCTTACAATTGTTTTTCTATAATGCTCTCCAATAAAATACAAAGCTGGTAGTAAAGCAACAAGGCCAACTTACCAGACAATGGGCTTGTTCTAGTCGCTCCTGCTTGCTGACACTCAGTTTACAGATCCTATCCCACAGGGTGGTGAGCTCTATCAACTGGGTTTGTTGCAGGGATGTGTCTTCCTCGGACTTGTCAATCAGCTCACGAGCTGCCTTACGAACAAATGATACTGTATTTGCACGGGCACCAAGCTCTTGCTGGAATGTCTAGGAAAAACAAAAGAAAAGCAGTTGTAATGCTTAATGTGCTGTGAGCAGTGGCAGGTCTAATCGTCTACGATGATCTTAAAGCTGCCTATCAAAATTAATAAGAATAGCCAACACTAGTCAAGTGTGAGTGAGGAGAGAAGTAAAACCAACTTGCTGACGATGCTCAGAACT
The DNA here is from genome assembly GCA_018389105.1 of Nautilus pompilius. Taxonomy (NCBI): domain Eukaryota; kingdom Metazoa; phylum Mollusca; class Cephalopoda; order Nautilida; family Nautilidae; genus Nautilus; species Nautilus pompilius. The sequence goes on along the minus strand of JACATO010002186.1, from coordinate 407,752 downwards.
TTCTAAAAACAATAATCGTTAACACTTTACCAGACTTCAGCAAAACCAAGTTTCATCTGCTGTACATCCTCATAAAAACAAACAAACGGCATCTGTGATATCAGTAGGTAAAATGTATTTTGTTTTTGTACTTTTTGGCCAGTGTCACTTTGGCCAGCAGGGGTTTGATTTTCAGTTTCAGATAGGATGGACATTAGGGACAACAGTCTGTCATCCTTCCTGCTAGAAATCGCTGTTTGCTGAAGATTTTAGAAACCAAGTAAAACAATCCCCACACTCACCAGCTCCTGGCACTAGTCCCAACTGTGGATGTTGTGAATTCTTCCATCAAGGATTCCATGCCATTTTCTTTCTTTAATGTAATCAATTACACACTGCATTAACTACTTGAAAAAGAGAGAGAATCAAATGGAAAGTGCATTACCTTATGAGCCTCCATCAGATTGCTAACAGTGTCAACATCTCCATGTACGAGCTGGTCCTCAGCCAGGGTTGGCTCAGCCTTGGACAGCCAGTCCAGCAGGGCCTGCAGCGCATCATTGAACTGGCCAGAAAACAGCAACGCCTCCTCCAGGTTTCTCTGCCTGCACAAAAACAGCAGCAACACTAATTAGATTATTTCCCAAGAGAGAGACCAAGTAAAGCATTTTTAGACTGAGAGGAGATTTCATTCCATGATGAGAAAAACTGCAGTTATCACAAATAAATAGCAGTACATACCATCTTGTGTGTGAAGACTGTTCCCGTTTGTCGATCTAGCACAACTCTTTACCGTCTTTCATGAATGTGCACGCACAACCCTCAATAATTTATTTATTCTCTCTCTTAGAGAGAGGAAAGATTTCACACAATAAAAAAGTAGGTGAGTAAATCTAAGTTTACAAAAAAACCATACCTTGACACCGACTTTCCACACACAACGTTCCATCGATTTTTTAGGTCAGTCAGCATCTGTTGAATGACTGGCACATCGTCAGAGGGACAGCGGTCCTTCAAAGTCCGGGCCGTACGGTTGATTGTGTCATACACAGGCTGCTTGGCACCAAGATTTCGTTGGAATTCCTGAAATGTACAAACCACAACTGAGTTGAACAGCAGTAATTGTCTGCAGAGTCAAGGGCAAGCAAACTTCAAGGCAGTTTTATCATAACTAATAATTTTAACAAGAGTGCACTACCTCTCCACCCACTAAAATCATACTTACCTTGTGTTTAGTTATCTGGAGTTTTATCTTATCTGGATCATTACTGATAGACTGGTCAGCATCCAAGGTACTCTCTGCTTCATTTAGCCAATCAAAAAGGTCTTTCCATAAATTATGGAACTGAAACAAAGCAAATTACATGTATTCAGGTAAAAAAAGATGTATAATAAAGTAAAAAGAAAACAAAAATAGAGCTCAAGGTAGCATCTGATGGAATAAGATCAAAACTAACCATTAAAACAGACTACTTTCAAGGGTTATTATACTGGACTGACTAACAGTGAGCCAACTATTAAAAGGTAAAGAACTATTATAATCATTAATACACCTGGTTTTACAATATAAAGTCAGCTTACTAAGCCAAGCCATTACAAAGAAAGTGTTACAATGTTGTTTCCAGACACAGAGATGCTAAAATAAAGTATCTTGAACTATGCTTACCTGTCGTGCCTCTTTGTAACCCTTTTCTAGGTGTCTAGTCCTCTCAGCACTCCTGGATACAATCTTCTCCCAGCGATGCTGGACACTTGACAGAAGGTTTTTGATGAGGATGACGTCCTGCTTCTGGCTGAAGTATTTCAGGTGGGTGCCCCTTTTGTCCAGAGCAATCATGGCTTCTCTGTGTTTGGCTATGTCTTTCTGAAGGCTCTGTAAACAGTCAACAGCAGTAAGTTCACCAACCGAAGAGCTACCACCATCATGCATGGTCACCACTAAAGGGGAGAAGGGGAGAAAAATTATAGAATACACCACAGAGCATTACCTTGTGATCCTCGATCTGCTGGGTTATTTTGTCCACAATACGGCTGACCAACTGCAGGTTGTTGAGAATCTTTTCGGTGTCGGTCAACCAGCCAATGAACTTGTTCAAGTCATCATGGAACGTGCTTGCCTGACCCACAGCTTCTTCAAGTTTGGTCTAAAACCGATGAAGTGCAATGTTATGGTTTGAAGTTAGTTATTCTCAAACATCTGAATATGAGTGCCAAAATTAAGTAAAATTTTTTAAAAGTCATTCTGTTGTCTTAAAAGATTTTAGTGAAAAATAATGCTATATTCTGGTGTTAAAAAGAAAAAAATGTTTCAAAGAAACAAAACTCAGACTATCAACTTTCTGAATGGTTGTCTCCACAGCACTTTCTAGTAATCTGTCAGTTTACAAGAAAAATTCTTCTATTCATTATATACATTCTGTCTAGTAAGCTTATATTTCTGTTCCCTATAAATCCACCATTCCTACCTTCCTGTCATTAGCTCTAGCCCTGATGTGGTCACACCTCTGCTGCATCATCTGCAAATTCTGTCTAATGCCAGATGCTGCAGGTTCCTGGGTCTTCTTCAGCAATTTGTCCCCATCCTTCTGGACTTTCTTTACTAGTGATTCTAGCTGCTCCAAATCCACATAGACATGCTGCATAAAACAAAGAGATGAGAGACTCCTATGTCATATCTACTCCCAGCAGACAATCACTCACCACCATCTCAACTTTCAGAAGAAATCTTCCAATCACTGTTTGCCATTCTTTAGAGTGGTGGTTCCCAACCTTTTTGGACTCGTGGACCTTTTTCTAATACTCAAAAGACCTGCGACCCCTGCTACATTTCCATAATTGAAAAAAAATCGAAGAATAAATTTAGCAAAAAAATCACATAAATGAGAATTTTAGTACATTTTGTCATACATTTATTGAAAATTATTTTAGTGATTTTTTGGGGAACAACATCTGCACATATAGTAAATCCACAACAGCTATACAAAAATATACTGGTATCAGTGAACTCTACCTCTGACCAGAACAGCTGTGTGGTGTGTGGTGTTGGTGCCCAAGTTTGCCTAAAATTGAGCTGGCTAGTGCGCATCCGGCTTAAGTCACAGTCCAGTCCTTGTAGTGTGCTCTGCCCCAGGCGTCGTGGTCAGAGTCTTTTAGCTGCAGGCCCCAATGGCATTAGCCAATTGGAACGCGGCTCAATTTGCATCACTCCTACTGTGGTAACAGTCCGAGTTCCGGATTTTGTCACCAGTATGTATTGTCTGTGTTTCTATGAGGGTGGCAGAGTGGCAGGAAGCCGTGGGGGTGGGGTGGGTGATGCAAGTGCATTACTACAGGGACCTGTGATGCAACCGGGAGTGCCTGCTGTGGGAGACAAGCCTTACACCTTCGACACTCTGCCTCCCATCGGTGATACCGGCACATTGGACTCAGGGTAATTTTGTATACTTTTTTCTGGAAGAAAGCCGTCAAATATGGTACATATAAACAAAACAAATACATATTCATGAACAGTTTCTTGACCGAGTCCTACGACAAAAATTGAAACTTACAGGGTTCCGCGACCCCCAAAGGGGTTGGGAACCACTGCTTTAGATGGACAGGAACATAGAAAACCTAGAGACATCAGATTAATGGCTGTACAAATATCTTCACCCAAAAGTGAAGGAAAATAAAAACCTGACAAAGTGTAAAATAATTTTAACTCCATGGAAATTTGTTATAACTTGAAAAATAGAATTTTTTCAATTGTGCAAAACTTGTTATAGTTTGAGTTATGAAATTTCTGTGTTGTTTTTAAAAACAGAAAACCAAATATTTCCATGTAGAGGAATGGAGATTGATTTCTGTTGGATTCATATGCTAAGAACTAGCTGTCAAACCAAATGGGAGAGCTGTTGTGATTTATAGTTAACAAATGTGAAGAAACAGCAGACTTAAGAGAAATACCCTCACGGACAGACTTTAAAGGATGTTGTGTTTGAATGGTGTAAACTTGTCTCAACTAAATGGTACAGAATAGAGCAAATATCATAAAAACATTTGGCATTTAAGGCTGCTTCTTACATGTATAATTAAAAGTCTCAGAGTTTAAGTATTCAAAGAAAAAATCATCAATGTTGTGCTTATTGACCATTTTAGAGATTTTTTCAGTAATGCCTGGAATGAAAAGAAAGGTAACATTTGATTTGAATCTAGAATAATTTCAACAGGATAAAAATTTTTTCTTAATACAAAATGAACTTGTTAAATATCAAAGGACAAACTTTCAGAATCACAAATTTGAAAGGTTCAATGGAATAGAGCAGTGTTTGTTTAGTAGAAGAAGAAAGTCTGCTATAGAAACCTAAAGGTGTGCATGTGTATTTTTCAGTATATTGGCAGCTTATATATATATTAAAAAACAAATCATAATAAGGTTTTATAATCTGAATATCCAGAGAGGAAATGAGAGTTATTAACCTTCTGTTCCATGGTAAATTGTATGGATGGTGTGATGGAATTAAGATAAGAGAGAAATAACTGTAAAGAATTATTAATGTGTGGCTGCCACACAATAGAAATATCATATTTGAGTTACATTTTAGGTTTATTAGAAATGCAATCTATAGCTAGCTCTTCAAAAATTCCATATGAGTTGGCTCACATCTCTAGGAACAGTGTATTATCGGAGCACAACTTAAGGAAAAGAACTTGAAAATTTTCATCAATGGTATTGTTAGTGACAAAGGCATACTGCCAGAAGAATGTAACTGTCAATTAAAAAAAAAAAAAAAACAGAATTCTTAAAGAAGAAATAGTGGAAACCAAATATTTTGAAAGACAATGTGTGGGTAAATCAATACTAATGATAACAGGTCAGAGTGAAATGTTAGCATTGTGAACTTAATCCCAGGTTAGATTGTTTACCTACCTAAATGGAAAGTCCTCAGTTGTTTTTTTAGAAGTATTTAGTGATTTCGCTACTAAGTAATCTCTACGCTACTTGTTTATAGGTGTGCTGACTAAACAGGACAGGCAGCCTGACTTTAACTAGGACACGTTTTTTTATACTTCTAAAAACAGTTCAGAAATAGTTATAATTACACAAATATTCAAACACTGCAGACAAATGCTTTATTTTGCTCTAAAGAAAAAAATTCAACTTAAGAAATATTTCTTGTTAACCAATTTCAATTAATGATTGAGACATTTCACTACCCCCCCACTACACATTTCTTCATGTATTGTATCTATGCAAACAGTTTGTTATATTTCTAAACCCACCATGAATTTGTCCAGCTGTTCCTTTGCAGTCTCAGGTAGGCCTCCCACTGGCCGAGAGGTGATCAGTTGTTTCTCGATTTCTCCCAAGCTCATCAGCAGATCTTGGAGATCTCCAGTGAAGCTCTGCGCCTGAAACAGATGTAAAAATTCAGTGGGTGATTTCAGAGAAATTGGTGAGAAATGCAAAGTCTTTTTTCCCCCAAAATATTCAGAGAAATTAAGTATGGGTGCATGACAGTTAAACACAAACATCTGATTAACCTTCATCATCTCAACTTGCATGAGAATTAATTTGCTACCAATAGAAACAACTGTAGAACCATTTAGTTCTTACCTCCTTCAGGGCTTCCTCCAGTTGGTGCCGCTTATTCCTGCTCTTGTCAATCAAATTCTCCCAGCAACCATTCAGCTCCTCAAGCTTTCTCTTGATGACAGTCACCTCCATGTCACCTTCTGATGCTGTCATCCTCACTGCCACCTCGTTCAGAGAGTCAATGCTGGGCAAATGTGCCTGGATGTCATTTTGAAAAACCTGGAAAATTCCCCAGAAAGCCTTCAACAACAAAACTAAAGGAATTATGCAACCTCTAGGCATTTTGCACAGATGGTTGCCTGGGGAGCAGAAGCAGCATGCTGCTGCTAATGCTCACCTCAAAAGACAGTCAATTTAGTGAAGTCTGGAGTTCAATGCACTGACAGACTGAGAACTGATGGATGTGACAACCATTACAAGAAAGCGTACCTGCGAAGTGGCACAAGGCTTTTAGAAAATGATGCCATTTATCCACCCCACTTTTTATACAAGTGCACAATGACTTCAAAAATACTATTTTCAAGTAGTACATTTTTTTCAATATTAGATTAATTATTTTGGTTATGAAATTAAAGGACTGACTTGTACAAGATGAGATTCTTAATTTTTCTTTCATAAGTGATACAGTGGCCACTCGTGTATGCTGCATGCTACAAGGAAAATCTAATCCCTTTCCCAGTGTCAAATGTCTTCTCTCTCAACTAGAGAGCAGAAAAAAGTCTCACCCTACAGCCTGAGCTCATGGCTGCCCCGGTTTCTAGTCTTACCTTGTGTTTTGCAAGCTCCAGTTCAATAGCTCGAGGATCCCCACAAAGTAACTGGACATCGTCAACAGCCTGGTCAGTCTTGACCAGCCAGGAGAGAATCTCGTTCATGGCATGGTCAAACTTTCCAACATTGAGGAGGGCAGACTGAAGCAACCTCTGTAAAAATTATTTGAAGTTCCCATAAGTGAAACAAATGCTACACAGCTCATATCAGCCATAAGAAGCAAATTATTCCTTAAAAATGGTGCCAGTCACAAGCAAAACAGCATTGGCTGATTTATTCTGTTAAAGAAATTAAGTTTATAACCAATAATTATTAACTAAATAACACACACTCACTCCCACACCTTCTTTGAAAAATACAGTAAAGAAAGTTAACCATTCAAACAAGGTTCAGAAAGAAAAAAAAAGACATCTACTGCTGACTTTTACCAAAGAAATAAATATTAATAACAACTACAATAATTAACTACACCAAACCCAGCTTCAGTACTCACTAAACAACAAACAATTCTTAGTTCTACAGTAGGGAAAAGTGTAGAAAATCAAGAGAAACCCACCTCCCTGTCAGCAATGTTCCCTATTAATATATCCCATCTTCGATTGATCTCTGTCATGGGCTCCTTCACCACGGCTGCCTGCTCTGCTGAGCTGTCCTTGGCCAGTTCACCTGCCTGCTGGTTCAGTGTCTCTATTTCCATCTGCTTTGGCTCCACTTCTGATTTAAACTCCTATGAGATCACAGAAAAAATGTAAAATCACATGGCAAGAAAACAAAGAAACTAAATAAACCCTGTATTAATTACAAGAGAAGACAAACAAACATTAATGCTCATTTTTGTAGCAATTCTTGTTAAGCAGTTGGCGATAAAATTAAATATAAAAATTAAGATGAGTAAAATTGGACTTTATATTAAACATCTACATAACAGTAGCAAAAATTGCTACAAGTCACAACACCATATGTATGGTTTAACTTCTGGCACCTTTGTTTGTTGGGGATCCATCCCAAACCCCAATCACATGGGCACTTTTTAAATACCATTTTCCATCACAGGACAGTAATATGGCACTATGTAATAAAGCCTTTTATTTTCTTTGCTGGCTTGATGAGAGAGAAAGAGATGGTGATGGTAGTATGGTCTGCTGTTTATTGTGAGAATTTTGCAGAAAGTATTGGAGACTTGAATAGGATTTCTAATGGCCAAGTGCCAAATAATGAAGAGTCAATTGTATAACAAACAGTACTTCAATAGTTTTATTTATTGCTAACACAATTTGGTTTTAAGTGAATTAAAATAGATTAAACTTTTATCATATTTACAAAATTTGTTTGTTGTTAAAGATTATGAATGCAGCATATTAATAGAAGATAATGTCTAATAATTTTGTTTCAGTATCTTTGTACATAGTATTTTAATGGCTTAAGTTAACCTGTACTCACCTTAAGTTGTGCAGTCTGTACCTTGATTGTATCAAAATCACTACCAACAGGTTCCATGGCAGCCAACCTTTCTTCAGTTTCTGATAGCCATACCAGTATTTTCTTTAAAAAATGTTTAAAAAATTGAATAGGCTGTTCAATCCTAGACTTAAATCTAGAACCCTAAACATAAAATACTAACTACCCATGGTCAAGGCGCCATAGAAATAAAATTAACATGTATATCTGGTTCTTCACAGACTTCTCTTAAAAGAAGCCAACCCCACTGACCATTTGCTAGAATGTCTACAATGCAAGTCTACATTGATGCCTGTTCTTACCATGAGTTCCTCCTGGAAGAAGACTGCTTTGTTGAGGGCTTCCTCCAGAGTTTTTGACCGTTTCATGTATTGGGTATTGATGCTTGCCATGTTGGTATCAAGGTCATCCACATTTTTCTGCACCTCTGGTTTATCTGGCTCACCACAGAGAATCATCAGCTGCTCACCTGTTTGATGCACATCTTCCAGGTCCACCTGAGAGGCCTGAATATCCTCCTTCAAAGCCTACAACCAGAAAAGTCAACCAATCAGCAAGAATGCAGTTATAAGAGAAGGAAGGACTACACAGATATTAAAACCAAGTTTATTACAGCAAATTAACATTATTATGTACACTGTTAGTCCAGTCTCAATGTCCAAATTTCCAAGTACCCGGTGGGATAATTCAGACAACAATTAGATCCAAATGACTGCTTACACAACAAAGTAATGAGGCAGAGTCTATTAAAGGCTGATCCTATTAGACTTTAGGTATATTGATATTCTCCAATTTGTTGAAGCCAAGTATTCAAAAATCTCTAAAAATAATGACTACCCAAAGAATAATTATTGCTTCTAAACTATAAGAAATTTAACCTTGAAAGTTTTGTGGTCTCACAGATACCCAGATATTTTTAAATTGCCATTCTGTTAGCCTACACCTCTCAAAGAAAACACTGGCCACTTGCCTCCAACTCCTCCTGCTGTTCTCGAATAATGGCAGGCTCCAGTGCTGGTAGTTCCTGGCTTGACAAGCTGTCCTGCAGGTCTTTCAGAGTGGTCATCAAGGTGTTCAGATCATCCCAGAACTTCTCTGATACTTCCAAGGTGTCCTCCAAAGCTCTGCTACGCTCCAGCGTTGATGTCTTGATGCTGTCATACAGCTTTATCAGTTCATCCAGCTTCTGCTTCACATCTGCAACAGTAGAAACCCTGGCTTTATAACAACTATGTAAAAAGTCTTCTGGGGAGGGCATGGTTAACTTTACCTACCTTTCATTGCTCCTACTGTTTTTCAATCAATATTCAAACTCTGATAAAAACAAAGCTCAGTAAAGATTTGATAAGACTGATGGGCCAGACAGCCAATAAATACTTGTATTAATAGCTGCAGTTTACCTATGTGAAAGTGACAGTGACATTTTGGGATTTGGGTTAAGAACTGACTTCAAACCCATAAAACAGCAACCATGACATTGATAACCTAGAGAATTCAGTACCCTACACAGCTCCTCCAAGGATTATTTACTATAATGACTAATGGAAACAGGAACTGTAGATTTAGAAATTACTTCAGTAAATGAGTTAAGGAGAAAGTGTCAGGTAGGACAGTGCATCCCACGTGTGTAATACAGCCAACAGTACACTGACCATTGACAGCCTCATCCTCAGTGTCACCAGCCTGACTAATGAGCTCCTGAGCTGTGAATTTGACATATTCTAGAGCAGTCAGTCGCAGATCCATGTCTTCCATTATGTTCTGGAAAATAAGAAAATATTTAAGAAAATAAAAACAGTTCTTGATTAATAATTTAGAATTTTGTTGTCAGGAGAATTAAAAAACAAAACCAGAATCCCTATAATTTAAGTGTTATTTTCCTAACATAGCATTGCCACCACAAATCCAAAGTCCTCTCCCCATCCCTAATAAACCAGTAGAAAGTGTTAAATGGAATACATCTCCTCTTCTTCAGTGAATACTGGAGTCTTTTTTTCTTTCTTGCATGAAAATGATGACTAATAATTTTTAAGCTATAAATTAATCTTGAAAACCAAGCAGATGTAGCTATTCAGCCAGTTCTTTGTTTGGAAAAAAAAAAGAAAACAAGGGAGAGCAAGCAAGCGAGCAGTGTTCCCTGCACTTACCTTGTTTTCTCCAAACTGTTCTTTTAGCTTGTCAGGGTGGGCAGAAATTGGCTCTGCGTACTGCACTTGTTCTGCTGTTATCGTCAGACAATCCAACATGTCTTCAAGCTTGTCTGAAAACTGAACCACAACAAAATTGTACATGCATGGCTTTGTTAGCAGAAACATGTGCAATGTGATTTGGCTGCTCTATCATTTATTTACTCATTCATTTTCACTTGTTGAGAGATCACAACACTTGCACTGGAACATGTGGAGCTTTTTATTTTTAAGATTCTTTGCTCTTTGGAAATTAATGAACACGGACAGCTTCGAGCTAGAATTAGTAAGAAAGCATTCAAAAAGACGAAGCAATGTATACATTAAATAAGCAGAACCAAACACGCAGACTGCTTTGTTGTAAACAGGTAAATGGAAGATTTGCTACAGTACCTCGGCTGACTGCTGCAAGGCCTCCTCAATGGAGTTAGATCGCTCACGAACAGCATTCCGTATTTCTTCCACATGCCTGTTGTCCTCATCCAGCATCTCCTGGACTCTTGCTGAGTCATCCGCTCCGCACAGACTTACCAGTGCCACACCAGTCTTGTTCAGTTTGTCAATCGCTGGTTTGTGGTCAACCACATCTTGACGAATCACCTGTGAGTTAAAAGAAATCCTTAGCTAACTGTGCCATGCTAACACCTGATCTTTACTGGAGGTATAACGCAGCCAGTTTACAGTGAAAATGCAACCTAGAACTTTGGTTTACAAAATGGAAGCTTCTGTTGAGAAATTTCATATTTTATGTATGTACTGTGTAGCAGTAATAAACGTTACAGGATACAGCAAAATTAAGTTTGTATGAGTGAGTGATAATTTTGGTTTTATTCCTGCCATATCTGTCTGTCTGCCTAAATAGTTTTGGTAGCATCTGATAATTCTAGTTCCTGTAACAGTAAGGATACTATGTACAGTATGCATATTAACAGCTGGAATGAAAAAAATTTACATTTTACTGCACATTCTCGTAGTATTGACAACTTGTAGTCATTTGTAAAACAAACTAGTACATTTTACCTTTGTCCTTTCTTGTTGCCGCTTCAGCTGTTCACTGTTGATGGGTATCACTTCCAGCTCAGCCAGTGTGGGTTCAAGTTCCTCAAACCAATTCACTAGCTGCAAGTGTGTCTCATGGAAATGTCTAGCAAGTGGCAGAGCTTGTTCCAAGTGACTCAGGCGATCAGCACTCATCTTAACCAGGGCATCCACCTGCAGCTTTAACGTGTCCATCTTTTCCCTGATGATTGGCTCTTCATCCATGCTGTTTTCTCGAAGCAGTTTCTTGCCAGCTGCCAAAACATCCCTGACTTTGTTCTTTTGCCCTTGAACTTCTTCATTCAAAACCTGAAGTGGACAGAGCTTGATGTGGCATCACAAACTAAGAGAAGATAACAAAGGAAAGCAAAATAGTACCCCCATTTTTAAAAAAAAAAAAATCCTATCAAGGAGCAGTTGGAAAAGTGTAGAGATTAATCTTTGAAATAAATTTCAAAAAGTGGGTGGATAGGGGTGGTGAGAGGGAAATTTTAATCAAGTCAGGGTGTGTTTAAAGAAAGTAACATGATGAGAGGTATGTTGTCTTGTCTGCACTCATAATGCCTGGCTCATGTCAACATATTTATATATTACTAATGACTAAAAACAAAAGCAAATGATTATTTCTTTGTTCTAACTATGGTAAAAAGACAACTAAATGCAAAATGTTTTATTTCATTAAATACTCTAAACACTGGTTAACATTTATATTCTCTTACCTTGTGGTCAGCAAGCTGAGTTTGTATTCTGTCTGGATCATGACTGATCAATTCAGCCTCCAGTAGCTGCTGTTCTCCATCACCAAACCATCCCAGAAGTTCATCAAGTTCATTGAGAACCTGCAAAACCAAGTACTGGTTCAAATTCCATATTTTACAGAGCAGAATTGTAGATATGAAAAAATACCAAATATATTAATGAAATGAAGAGGCATATTATTTACCTCAAGTGACTTCTGTCTGGAAAGGCGCAATTTGTTAGCTTTCTCTTGAATCTGTTCACTGATAACCTCATAACGCCGACTATCTTTATTGATGACATCATCCAGTCTTTGACTTACATCCTCTGGAACCAGCTGCATGAGTTGTTCCCCCTGAACACTGATTGTGTCAAGCAGTGGCTGTGATTCGACAAGCTGGTTCTCAAGTTTCTGAAAGCCATCCAAAAGCATTACATAAAAGAATATATATATATATATAAAACTGGATATTTCACTGTGAAATAACTGCTTTTATCCAAGATAATTAAGTTGATAATTCATCTTTAACTACAGATTAAAAACAAATATGTAGAGAATCAGCTAGTTTACCTTTATATGTTGTTCTACCTCCAGACCTGAGAGTTCCTTGGGTCTAAGCTCTGATTCAACATTAGCCAACCACTCCAGAAATTTGCTGTGAGCTTCATTGAACTGTTTTGCCATTGGCAGAGCCTGCTGTGTTTGGTTCAGGTTCTCCAAGACATTCTGGCAGAGTATCTTGTATCTGGTCTGTGCATTATCCACTCGTGCACCAATAATGGCTGCCTCTTCTCCTGCAAGAAAGAATATATTATGTAGTGTACAAACAAACAAAAGTAGTTTATAACAACAAAAACAACAACAATAAAATTTAAGCTGGGGGTCAGAAATGAAATAAGTCCAAAAAAAAGCATACAAATTCAGAGGTCATAGCAGGTACAGACCAATATTTAAACCATCAGTTAGAAGATATGCTGCACAATTTAAGTCAAAAAACTTTAAATTATATATGTTAAATGATTGTATATTTGTTTGATGTTTTATACATACATAATTCATTCATTTCTTTGCAGGTCCAGCTCTAATCATAACGTGTGCACATGCATGTGTGTGTAATGCCTTAAAGAAATTATAATTCCATGTACTGTACCTACAGACATCATTATATGTATCATTTCTACATTTACAGATTTATGAAAGAAATAAGAAAATTGGAATATTTGCTTCATTCTAAAATACCTTAATTTTTAAAATAACACATTTTCCATCTCATTAATTTTGTTTCAAATAATAACGAATTTGTTTTAAACCATGTATGATATGTAATGACCATTCAGTAGGTAGCTTGTTAAAACTCTTCTATCCAAATCCTCCCAAGGTAAATAACTTGTAAAGTTCAAGCAGATTGCCTTCAGGTATTATTCAAATGAGGAGTCCAAAAAGATCAAAGCTAAATTAAAGCTTACCTTTACAATGCAGCTGGAGCTCTCCACCCTTTTCAGCCAAGTCAGTGACCACTTGTTGCCGGTCACTCATTTCAGCCTTCAGGAACTGAATTTGAAAAACATTTTAAATATATTACAAACAAAGCAAAGTCTCTAGTAGATATAGATTTCAATATGAAGAAATTATCTAATAAAAAATACAACCTCCCCAAACAACAATATATGACTAACATTTGGACATATTTTCAGAAATGAACTTCAGTCAATCTAACTAAAGTTTTTAAAAATGGCTGAATTGACAAATCTAGTGGGCAGGGATTCAAACTATAGAAATTTTTAATGCGGTTCCTTGGCAGAAGTTAACAACAGGAATGAGTCGTTACCTTGTCATAGATAACTTTACTTTTCTACATTAAAGGTTGTTTACCTAATGTTGGCTCTTGCTGGATATACCAGAGTTTCTTTTTAAGATCAGCTGATTTTTACATACAAAAATAGCAAAATATAAAAGGCTGCTTTAGTCTATTAGGAAAAATTAATTATTTTCTACAAATTGTTGGTGTGTAATGTGATTTATTGAAAGTTCTAACCATGTTTTGCTAAAGTATCCACTTGTGGAGTAGCTAGAATGGTTCCACATTGGCTATTTACAATTAAAGTGTGATCCTGTGAGAAATTCATCCTAAGTTTGAGGGAGCTGCTGGCAACCCCAGAGCTTGCCTCAGCACAGAATTTACTCTCTCTGTAGGTTCCTATAATCTGAAAAAGATGTACAATCTTCTTTCCACATAGACACAGAGAAAGAGAGAGAGAGAGAGACCACCTTTAGTGTACTGATGACTTTAGTCAGTCCATCTATGTCTTGTGGACTAATCTTTACAGCAGACAGATTAGTTTCACTGTTGTCCAGCCAGATGAGCAGTGGTCCGTGGACATCCTGGAACTCTTTAGCCAGAGAAACAACATTTTCCAGTGTCTCCATCCGTCTTACTGCAGCCATATTAAGTCGATCCCAGTGACTTTGCAAGTCAGTGACTTGCTGCTGTATCTGCCGTTGCTCTTTCGGGGCTAAACCGGTCTCAAGCTTAATGGCCGACTCCTTCACAGACTGCATACCAGGTGCCCTGTCATCAAGAAGTTTTTGGAGAAACTGAAATGCAGGAAAAAACACCACTGATGATCCAATTCATACAATCTGATGCATAGTCTTTAAAGTTTTTCTAAGACCATATTTACATAATGTAGCTATAAATCATTGGAAAATAAATGTTCAGCTCTATTTAAGAATTACAAGAACTTGCTCATCACATAATAGATTACACTGGATGTGTATATAACAACAGATATTTTAGTCTTTATGTTATTCATTTATTGCCAATAAATACACTTGAGTGAAAAATCCTCTGACCTTCTGTTCCTGAAGTTGAGCCTTCACCACTTTGTAGTCTGGTGATGGAGCTTTCTGATTTTCAATCATCTCTTCAGTCTCTTTCAGCCATCCCAGAACAGAGTCCAGAGCATCATTAAATTTGCCAGACTCCAGCAGAGCTCCATCCAGCCTTCGGTCTCTCTCTGACACCTGGAAGCAATCAAATCAAACTAGTGCTCATACTTTAGAGAATGGATATTTGGTCAAAACCAGTTCATAGACAAATTGCAGCATGCCACTCGAACAAAATTAAGTACAAGTATGCTTGTAAACAAGCGTATAATTAACAAACGTTGGGCATTATTACAAAGATTTGTCACATACCAATTTTGTTAAATTGAACAGAAATGAGAAAAAAATTTGCTTATTTTTTAAACTTTATTTTCTTATCCAATGAGTATCATGGACATACAATAATATTTGAGACAAAATGTTTGCTAATTTGTTAAGTTATAATAAATGTTTCATCAACAAACCACAAAATGAAGTCTTACATTACCTTCTTGTTAAGCTCTGACCACTTGTCAGCCAGAATTTCCAAGTCTGATTCCAGCATATTGGTACTAACACCTGTTGGAGCTGACTGAATCAACAACTGTGTATCTCTAGTCACATCTTCAATTTGTTTCTGAAGTGGCTCAATTTTGTTCTTCATAACAAACTGTTAAAAAAATTAATTATCTTTGGAACTGTATACAGGAAACCTACAATTACCAACATGCATAATATGTAAAAACACAAAACAAAATTAATCTTATTTATCTATGAAACTATTAGTTTGATAACATTTTCATCCACATATACATATCATGGACAAGTAATATTTTGATGTATAAATAAAAGAACATATTTTCATATTTAACCCATATAAAACTGGTTCCTTTGCAGAAAATAGATACAGCTATAAACTGCAATCTATTATGGTCATGGCTCAAGATCACTAAAAGTACTCTTGGATTTTGATAGCATGGAAAAACAAACAATATGTTAGAAGCCCTACAAGCCACTAAAGAAAAACATCATAGGATGCAATAATCTCAGAATTTTCCAAAAGATCCACAATAGAAACTAGTTATATTTTTATTCCCCACAAGTTCAGTAACCTCAGAAACCATGACAGCTCCAGTTTCCTAACCTTGAGTTGCTCTTGTTGATGCTTAATGATAGAAACATCTCCACCAACAGGCTCCTGAGCATCCAGATTGTCTGCTACTTGGTCGATGGTCTGGTGGATCACTTTCAGCACCTTGCTCAAGTTTTCCACCTTAATCAGAGTGGCTGCTATAGTCTCCTCATACGAGTCAGCTCTCTCTAGCAACTTTCCATGTTGTTTCTTCAATGTATCAACCTGCCAAAGAAACCTTATCATCATCAACACCTATTCTCACAAAAGACATCACTATTACTTCTATCACCAGCATGTAAATCTAGTGTGCCGCTAGTATCAGAAAATGCTATTTGATTACCTGTGCTATGAAGAAGATGGGGTCTGAGACATAACTACCAGCTATTAGGTCCTGACACTGAGAATCCACACTTTTAAGAGCATCTCCCTT
Organism: Nautilus pompilius; assembly: GCA_018389105.1. Lineage (NCBI taxonomy): Eukaryota > Metazoa > Mollusca > Cephalopoda > Nautilida > Nautilidae > Nautilus > Nautilus pompilius. The sequence continues at coordinate 391,576 of JACATO010002186.1, read as the reverse complement.
TTCAGAAAGCTTCTGCTTGAACTCCTGAAAGTGTTAGCAAATCTTTTATCATCAATGTAATTACACATAGGAAAAATAATCTACATTTTCAATAAATATAGAAAACAAACACTTCAGAGCTACGGAAATTTGTCAATTCATACCTTTAAAAATTCAAGAATTAAATAAATAGTACTTTCCTCACAAGATGTTAGTTTACTTATTTATTTACTACATACAAATTGTACAATATTTGCATTCATCACTTTTGCTTTCAAATAATAAAATCTTACAATATTCATTCCTGTTTGCTTAAGTGAAATGTTTGTACTTAAGAAAATAAAGCTACATTCATGAACATTTTGGAAACATAGGCTAAAGGTTATTAAAATGATCTTGTTTATGCAATTTTTAATGCATGATCAACAGTGACAGCATCACCTACCTTGATATTCTTTAGCTGCTTTTTCAGTGATTTTTCATCCCTACTGACAGGATAGCTCTTCAGTTCCTGGTCAAACTTAGACAACTGACCACTGACAGTCTTCAGTAAAGCCTTAAACACACACAAAGTCAACAGTGATTAACAATAAATGCAACAAAAACTTCAGTCTCAAAGAGCCAGCTCCCTTGGAGGAAGTTAACAACATTTTTTCTGCAATCTGTCCACAATAAATACCACAAATAAGCAAAACAGGAAAATGCATCCAGAAACTGCTTTCTGTTTTATAATTTAATAAAAAATTTTTAAAGTGTTGTCTACAGTTAGACCAGCTCAGCTTAGCTACTTTAAGCAGCTAGTTATAATTTGTATTACATTGATCTGAGCCAAGATAGATTTATAGTATTTCACTGATTTCTCCAGTACACTGCAGATAATTTCTCTATTGGCCATTCACAACAAAGTGGCACTCAATTTTCACTCACCTGGAACTGTGCAATGACTTTGGCTCCAACCTCCATGTCTGTGAGTAGAGCTGACACATTGCCAATCATCTGTTGATGCTTACGTTCTGTCTCAGTAACCTGGTCGGTTAATCCAGCAGTAGCAGCTCCATCCACAGTATCAATCACAAAGGTATCTACAATTCCTTTCACAAACTCTACAGAGTCATCCCAATTGACTAGTTCCTGCTGTACAGCCTGCAGTAATGACAATACAAATGACATAAGCGGCAGGCATAACTATACATCACTGTCATACATGAAATCTGCCTACAAGTACAGGATGATACAAAAGTCTTGTTACCTCCACATTTTCCTTTGAAGTAGCATGTTTAGATATCGTTAATAAGAAGTGTGGACAGTAATAGGTTGCATTTACACAAATTGTCAAGGCTGCACTGCACAAAATACCCGACAGGACATGGCACTGGATCCCTAAAGAGCACCTCTCCTTGACTGGCATGTAATAAAGCACTTGTATATATATATATATATATATGTCTTGTGCCTTTTTACATGATGCATTACGCCTTGCACCACCCTATAACCGATCCTTTTGAGGGGGGATAACAGGGCTTTGAGATCATACTATATGTAACCCTCCATTGTTTGGAAGTCTTTAGCAAAACATAGTATCATTACCTGAAAAGGAGTCCCAGATCAGAGAAAAAAGCTTACTCTTATCTTATCTATGTACTTGGGGTCCTTTGCTGACTGACCAAGTTTACCATGGGCAGTCAGTTTGTCTTCGCACTTTGTCAGGCCACTGGTCAGGTCATGCATGACCTCTCCATATTCAGTCAGCCGCTGGAAGGAATCTTCCATAATCTGCACTTTTTCAGTTACTCCTACAGGCAGAAAAAAACATCCTCTTCACCAAAAGTTTATACCAAACTACAATAAGCCATTACAGTACAAAAAATATGAATGTTTGAGTGGAAACATCAAGCATATAAGAGGTAATTAACTGCTCAAGCAGTGCAAACTGATCTTGTTTTATTCTTAATAGAAGTTATACAAACAAATGTAAAATTTACCTACTACACTTGTTTCCAAAAGTTAAGCAGCAAAGCAAAGTATTTTCTGAATAATTAATAGTTTAGTGAATAAAACTTTAACACAACTTCTCTTGATGTAACAAGTTTTATTACAGAAATATGTAAATTACAAATAAATTTTATGGATGTAAAGGTAAACAAGCAGAATCAAATCAGGAAATGAGGAATTTAAACAAAAAAATTTAAGCAAAAATAAATTAAAGGTAGTCAATAAGGGATGTGGGCCACCCACCACAAAAGACAATACATAACTCAGCAACCTGCATCTTCTTATAACTATCAACAAGAGAGCAGTGGGCAATAAAGTCAATTATCTTGTCAGAGATGTTTGCATTTCTTGGAGTGAGGCAACACATTTTCCGGGTGTATCCCAAAAAATTCTCGATATTATTTAGCTCAGGTGAACATGCTGACTATATCATCCAGGAAATGAGTTTTGTCTTGAAGATATTGATTAGTTACATGTGCTGTATGTAGATGAACATTAATGTCCATTAAAGTTAAGTTATCTTCAAATGTACCAGTCTGTGTCCTGACGAAGATCCAAAATCTCATCCCTATACCTCATTGCAATCAGGCTACCTCCTTGAAACATGCAGATCTGTATGTCCACTCATTTGAATTCCTGTCCAAACTATCACAATTCCACAAAATTAGTGATCCCTTTCTGTAATATTCATAGAATGATTTTGTGTTCCAAGTTCCCTCCAGATGAGTATACATAATGAGTCACAAATCTTGACTCCCAATAAACAGTTCAGGGCTCTAGTAATGGAGTGTTAAATTAACATGTTCATGGCATCAATTTAACTGTTCCTGTTTATGGCAGCTGATCAAAGGGACACAGACCATGGGTTGTTTTGCATAGAGCCTCTTTTGTGCAGCCTCTTTTATGGTTGAGACTGATATCAGCCTCCCTGTGGCTGCACAAATAAGTTGCAAGTTGGTCATTGTTACAGTTCTGCTTCACCAAGCCAAAAGCAATGCTCAGCAACAATTTGTTGTGGTTGTGACCCTTGGTCAACCTGAACTAGTCTTCTGACAATATCTCCAGGCACCTGAAACAGTGTCCCTAGCTGAGAAACCCTACCTCTGTTAACATGTAGCCATTCTGCCACCTGGGTCAGTGACTGTATGGGCCTCTATCATACCAAAATCTCTCTCCACTTTTAAAAATCTACTAAACTAGTACAGTTATCCATTTGTAACATTTCAATTCAGAACAAATAACCTAACAGAATAAAAATTTATATGAACACACGCCAGTTTTCTCTCCAAACTTAATATACATTTCAACTGGAAATGATTTACATCTTTCTTTGATAAAAATTGTGCTACATGAAGAGGAGTTTGTGTTGAACATTTGTTAAAATTTTATTTAACTATTTTGAAAACCAGTGTATAGCTGTGAAAGGAAGAATAGCATCAAAGATTGCTTGTTTATTATATATTCTGCTTTTCAAAAATAGTGTAAACAAGTTTCCCTAAATCAATGACAAAAGGCCACATCTCACCTGACAGCAAGTCATCCCATCGCTTGTTTATATCATTCAAGTGCATTTCAATTTCTTCTTGGTCTCTCTGAACACTTTCAATAAACATCTTTCCATCACGATTCAGCATGTCCTGATCATGTGATGTTTTCAGTATATCCCCTTGTAATGTCTGTAAAATCATGAGATCACTAGTATTCTCTAGATTTAAGTTTTTTGTCATTAAATGCTATAAAAAATATAAATATGCACTAAAAATAAAAACCCCTATTACTGTGATGGAGACTGCTTAATCAGTACACAACTTTAAACTGGACTACTAGCTAAATAAAATTCCTTGATTTTATCTTGGTATTCAGACAAACTTTCAGCTACCAAAAATATCATGCACCACTGCACCTTAGCAGTAGGCTATTATACACAAAGATGATTTCATAACAAATAGTTCTGTCAATTTCATGTGCCCATCATTAATAATTTTAAATGCTGAATGTCTACACATGTGTAACTAGAGATAGGTAACAGGATGATATTAACACAAGACTATATTGTGCAGTAGTTAGAAATGCTAGATATATTAAAAGGTTACAGTTACCTAACTTAAATGTCATACAATAAAATCTTTCAAATTTTTAAAACAGTATTTATAATATACAAACCTGTGTATCTTTCAGCTTCTTAGCTACATCATCTTTGTCTAAGGTCAGCAGAGACATCCCATCAAGTTTCTCTTCATTCATCTTTAGCCACAAAATCATCTTGTTCAGCTGGTCATGAAATTTCTTGCCATGCTTGGTGCTGGCAATTACATCTTGGTGCCTCTGATCAGCAGTGGACTTTACCAGCTTCATCCCATGGTACAAGTCAGCCAATTTTTGGTTCAAGTCTTTATCAACCACCAGTTTCTGACCCTTATCCAGCAGATCACTTATATCTTGTTCATGAGAGGCTATTTCTTGCTGCAGCAGCTAAAAATATTGAAGAACCTTTTACCTAACAAAAGCATTTCAATCTCTTGATGCTACACAAAAATCACCAAGCTCTGAAAAATCTCAAACCAGCTGCATAATCCACTTTTGTGAACTTCATTCTCTTTCTGGGAAATTATGTTAGACTTTTGATTTTCATTTCAAAGCTTGGTTTAGTAATATTCTAAATTCTAAGCTTCTTACCACTCACTGTATGATACATTAATTTGGCAGGCAACACCTTGCTCTTTATTAGAATAGTAATATTTTATATATATATATATATATATAAGACAGAGAAAGATAGATGGTTTTGAAGATTTCAGTTTTGTGGTAGTGGTACAAGCTTGTTAATTTATTCACAGAAGCCAATAAACTTCCACATCCAATGTACAATTGCTTTGTTTCTACACTATATGCATGTAAAAAACCATCCAAAAGATACTCTTCTTAGTGCTGCACTACAAAGCACAAATTACCCTATGTTTATACTACATAATAATGTATCTCTACCTGGTCATGCTATCAGTCAAACATTGGGGATGATCTGCAGGTGTGTATACTGTACATTATAGCTGGTCCTCAAAGCCAAAGGATATTGTGTGTGCATGTGTGCGCGCGTGTGAGATATATATATATGATGGTAGTGAGAGAGAGAGATTTGTGTTTAGCTTCGATCCTCCTAGAAGTTGCAATGAAAGCCTGGAAGGTTAACATCCTTACCCTATCTTGCTGTGCCTGTCCCTTGAGCACTTCAAAGTTGCCAGACAGTGACTCCAACTTGCTCACTTTGTCCTGGGTCTCTGACAACCACACCAGTTCCTCTTTACATGTTGTTGTAAACTTGAGGCCCTCTTTACTGGCTGTCTCCAGACTGCACTTTCTGGCAGCTTCAATATTAGGAGAATTCAAACAGATTTCAATGTGCCTTTTAGCATTTTGATTTTAATTATACTGTCAACAAAACTTTCCATAGTAAAATTTAACATTCATAATTATTACTACATGACTACATTTTGAAAATAGGACAAAAAAACAGAATATGAAATTTAATCAACAACTAGTTAATTAATCAGAAATTTATCATTACAAAAAAAAAAAAAAAATCAAAATACACACAAAAAAGTTATCAGTAATATAAAAACAATTCATTTCTAGGTAGTTTCTCTGTCTGTCCTTACGCTGTGTACAGAACAAAATATGTATCAAAATATATATATATGCAAAAATTACAAAAAATAAAAAAAAACCCACAAAACAAGAACAATTTTTTCCTCATGCTTTTACCTATCTTTTTGTCAGCATCTTGGAATGATCTTTCAATGCTTGCAAGCTTGTTCTTTAGTTCTGTTTTCATAGCGGGATCTTTGGCAATGTCAGTGAGTTGTCGACCCAGGTCTTTAGCTTTGTCTAATCTCCTCCTCTTTTCCAACAGCTGATGTTCCTGCTCCTATAAGATGACATTAAACATGCATATTTAGAAAGGATCACTGGTTGATTGAAGTGTCAGCACAGAATCACTATATCACATTGACTGTTGTGTTTAATACTGGCTCTGTATTTGCAGAAAGCAATCTAAAGTTTATTTAAACTGCACTTAAAGTATCTATTTGTTTCCTGAAATAATTTTTTTTACCATACAAGTTTCTGCAAATGTCAGGCCAGACAGCCTAAGATTTTGTGAAAAGAAGTCAACAGAAAAGCCTCACCTCCCTTCATCTCTCTCTCTCTCTCACCTGTAGTTCTTCAGCTTGTTTCTTCTGGCTCTCGGGATGGTAGCCCACAGGTGACATGTTTTCCAACTTCTCCCCAAAGTCAGCAATCCAGTCTCCAAGAGATTGGACTTTGTCTGAAAACTCTGCACTTAAACCTGTCATGGCTGACAATCTGTCCTCCCTCTCCTTCAGATGCAAATGTAGCTTGTTCCAGGACTTGCTCAGCGCGTCCATCCGATTACTGACTTGGACAGCATCCTTGGAAGCTGGCTCACACTTGTCCATAATGGAGTGACCTGCCTGGATGAAATGCTCATAGACCAGCTCTTGGCTGTAAACCTCTTCCTGAAGAACCTGTTTAGGAAAGTGAACTTAGCATGACAATTTCTCTTATCCAAATGTAATACATTGAAAAATTTAATACAAATCATCTCTACAGTTACTTAAAAAAAAAAAAAAAGTTATCTGCAATACATACAAAAACTTTCAGCTAATACACATCTTAGGTAGCTACTTTCTCAAAATTTAATTTGAAAAAATATTGTTATATAACTGCAGTATACACCAAGAGAAGATATTCCTAAATAGTTTTCTTTTACTTTTTTCACATTCAGAAGTTAAATAATAATAATATACATACATATGTATTTATTTAACATTTCATTTTAAAATAAAAGAATTTGTTTTCAACTCAAGGTTATTTTCCTGATCTCAAAAAGTATCTATACATACAATGTTTGGCTTTTACTTTGATATTTATTTTTGTAGAATAAATAAGTAAATCACATCTAGATATAAGCACACTTACAGCTGATAAATGCTCAAAATTCTTTGTTTCCAAGGGACTATAAAAATATGACTCAATAAACCAAAACTCTACATTTGTTTGGAAATACATCAAAATCAAAGGTCAATATTTTGAGAAGCAGAATAAAGTTTATTTTAGAATTACTCCCAAATTTAGTAGTAAATTATTCTTTTTTTTTTCTAAGTATTTTCATAAGAAAAATCCACAGATGAACTTTCTTAAGCTCTTCAATGTAAAAGAGAACCAGTCTCATTATACAGTATTTGCTAGGAGAGAAGAACAAACAAACAATGTAATAATTATGTGGTGTCATACAGCTGTCTGCTTCAGTTTTGTACTGCGGGCAGTGAACAGCAGTTTTCAATGCAACTGTTTGGAGCAGTCACTCACTTTCACTTGCTCCATCTGGTTCTGGATCATTGATGGTTCTGCGGCCAATGGTCCCAGGGCAGTTAGCATTTTTTCTTTCTGAGCCAGACACATTTCCAGTCGATGACCAGATTCTCGGAAGTCTTTAAGGTCAGATACATCCTCCTCCAATGCTTTCTGCCGCTGCTCTGACTGAACTTTAATTAGTGCCCATTTCTCATCTGTAACAAAAAATAATTCTGCTGACAACCATATACCAGTATTGTGAAAAAAAATGATTTACAGTATTACATTTATTCATTTGGAAACAATTTCCATTTTTATAAATATTTAACTGTTAACAAACCAAAATCAATTCTTCCATGTCAAAACAATAAGTTCATCTGCATACCAGCTAAATTTATTAAAGTTTGCAAGAAAACTAGGAACAGAACATACACAAGCAATCAGCATTAAAATTTTAAAACATTTCCATTTAGCAATTAAAGGCAAGAGGTGGCTATCTGTATTGACTATGTATAAGCAGCTTAAGAGAACTTAATAAATTAAGCCCATAAAGAGATTACAGTTGTAACTCTTATTGGTACCCTGTGTACCTAATTCAATCTGCTGTTGTCGCACAACATTAAGGCCGGGAACAGCATTCCTGCTCTTGATCAGCTCATTTGCCTTCCTGCGGATGTCATCCATTACTGTCTCTTTCTCCATAAGTTCTCTGTGTGACCGCTGTGTCAATTAGACAAGTAAAATTATTCGTAGTTGTTTAAAAACATACAGTTAAAAGGAGCTTTTTACTTAATTATTCAGCTAAATTTTTATCAAGCAAAATATTTTCTTGGAAAGTCAACAGAAAATAGAGATATTCCTAATTAGAAAAAAGAAATAAAGCATGGCAATATATAATACATTAAAAGTTATCATTTATCTGTCAACAAAAGGGTAATTTTATTATAAAATATCTCCAGACCATGAACCATGTGCAAGAAAATCCTGATAAAATGTTAATAAATTTACAGAAATCAGAAATAAGTCTCTACATACCTCCATCTTGATAAGATGGAAGCAGCAGAGAACCTCCTAAGTGAGGAATGAATGAACAAACAAGCAAGATATCTTATCTATTTATCTAAGATTCCATCAGGAACTGGAAAACATCTTTAAAAGCAAAGGTTAAAAAGAAAGAAAGAAAATCTTTAACAGAGACATTGTGGTAGAATGCAAGTGTCTCCTGACAATGTCATAAAAATAGCATGTGGGCTTACACAAACCAACATGTAGCTGAGAGGCAGACAAGTGCAAAATATGTGGCATAAAGGCCATAAAATTGTAACAAATGTGATCCAAACAAATCCAGAACAAAGAAAATTTCATTTGTTGTCTATGCAGAAAAGTCCACTAAAGAAAACAGAACAAGTGAACATGCTCGACTGTAGAATGTATTCACAGCTGGATGTTGGAATAGGAGACACACAAGACAGTCATTAAAACTAGTGACAAACAGATCCAGATGAGAGCACTCCACTGTTACAAGTTTCCTTTTCTCAAATTATGCACAATCAGAGAACTACTGTAGCATACAGCAGGAAAACAAATATTCCTTTAATTTAAGAAGTCGCCCATGAGGGCATGCTAAATACTATACCAGATACATCAGAAAGCATGACTAGCAGAGCATCATACCTCGTGCTCTTTGAGAATTTTCTTTGCCTCTTTTTCATTGGTTGACATTGTGCAACTGTCTTGGTTTTCTTTTGCTTTCAAATCAAGCCAGTTCAGCATGTCTTGGAAGTCCTGCAAGAATGCTTTAATGTTTTCCTGAGTGCTCTTCAGTTCCTGGTGTTGGTCAATCAGCCGCTCACCCAAAATTTCATATCTCTGGTTTATATCAAGCAACTGCTGTTGAACATCAGATAGATCTGGAAAAAACAAAGAATAAGCAAAGTTGTGTAAAATTATGTAAAACAACCCACATTTAAAAAGAAAGTGCAGAAAAGGCTGGCCAAAGATGTTATGTACCGTCCAACAATATGTTGTCTGATGAACTCTTCCTACTGCTCACACCACTTGACTCACTGGACATTGGGCTCACTCCAGCCATTGTTGGAGATGGCAACGTAGGTGATGGAGTCCTGAGTCTTGGAGAATGAACACCAGGCATTTTTCTGCTACCTGAATCATTTATTTAAAAAAAAAAAAAAATGCATTAAATCAATACAATATAAAAATGTAGAATAAAGTAAAAAAAAAAATAAAAAAAAAATACTGTAGATATAATAGATACTAAATTAAACCTAACAAAACATAAATGACTAATTTGCACAAAGTTTTAGCAGTGAGCAAAAATATTTTATTTCTTTGACAATAGAAAATTAACAACAGAGGGTCCAGCTATTAAACTGTACTAAGTACAAACAAATTTTTGCCTTCAGGTCTGCTGCTCTGTCAGTAAAAAATTCCTAAGTAGAGTGGTAAGTATCAGATTGCATCTGTGGAAGCTAGCCTGTGTCTTTTTTTCACATCAAGTTACTAAGCTTGAAAACAGAAGTGAATACTGATCTTCAGGTCAATATGTCCATCCTTGGCTGGACATCTAAAGCAGCAGGCCAAGGAGACAAGGTATCTGGTCACTGCTGCAGAAAAGCTCCATCAAGAAACAGGCAAATACACTGCTCATTTCTTTCATTATACTGCCACATTTCCATTTTGCTTATTCAGGTTCTGTATAGTTTATATTACTATTTTTTAATAAATGAAATCTTACGTGAACTTCTTCTAATTGGACTGCTAGCCTTATCCACATTTTGCATAGCATCAAAGGTATTTCCCATATCATTAATTTCATCAATGTTTGCACTGTAATTTTCATACTCTTTCATGATTGGCTGAAATGAAAAGCAGGCATGTACACCAAGGAAGTAAAATTTTATTAAACAATTTTTTTAGCGGGTACAAAATATAAAAATTTGATAGATTGAACCAGATATTACAATAGTAAATGAGGATGTCACTTTGCTTCCTGTGTCAAACACTTCAAAAACGTAGGGAGGATAAGTCATCCCTAGTGTTAATACTAAAAGTTAATTTAATCCCAAAATTTTAATCAGCAATAAACATAAAACATGTACCATATCTCAGGTAATAATTTTTGGTATTTCCCAGAATGTACAATCAAATTTGCCCAAGCCTAAATAGGCAGGCAATTTTACTAATAGTGAGCACTCTAGTTTAGATATGTCTGCATTTATGTATATATTAACTTTAAATAAAGCAATGAAACTTCAGATGTAATTTATAGTGAAATGGTCATGTTACATTTTGACATAAAGGTTATCATCCATCAATTTGTACATACCTCCAGCTGTTCTATCTGTGCTGCAATAGCCTCAATCTCCACAGCAACAGGTTCCAGATTGTCAGTTTGAGCTTCCATAGCTGACAGCCACTCCAAAACAGCCCTCTTTTGCAGTTCAAATTCAGCTTCCTTCTTCTCCCTCAGAGCCACTTCTTTCTCACGATCAGCTAGCAACAGATCAAAGTCTGTCCAGTTCCTCTCCAAGTGTGTGATCAGATCTCTGACAGTGGATGACTCACCAGTTCTTCGGTCTGAGATCAATGCATTACCGTAGTTCTTCAGATCTTCTATTTGCTGCAGTTTTCCCTGCCTGTCATCTACGATGCTATGCACCCTTTTCTTGAACAGTTCTGTAGGTGACTTGGTGAGCTCGTGTGACTCCAACATCACAATGCTACCAACCAGCCAATCATTGCACAACTGCATCTCCTGGTGAAAGTGGCTCAATTTCTTGGCAATCTCTTCAAGACTGTCACGCCTGGTGCTACACCTGGATTGGATAGAAGAAAACCGACTGTTTAGATCAGTAATCTTCATTTCCATCTTCTTGGCCATCTCCAGATCACAAGTCTTCATCAGCTCACTGCTTGCCTGCCGGACTGAATCAACACTCAGTTTGTGGTTGTCAATGTCAGCAGCAATGCCTTGAATCACATTTAACTGATCTGTTAGGTGCTCTTGGTTCAGACTGATTGGCCGCTGGTTCCCCAGAAGGCTCTCCATGTCCCTTAACCACAGCAGAAGACCATCCATGGCCTCTTGAACATCTTGGGACTTTGTCAGTGCAGTCTGCAGGGAGTTAGTCTGGCTGTTGATTTTATCCACCAGTGATGAACTGTGAACTAACATGTTCTTGATAACTTCTTCAACCTTGGTAACCTGATCGGCATCATTGCTGAAGTACTTGAGAGATTCAATCAAATCCTTGCTTGACTGCTGTATGTCATCCAACTGGGACTTTTGCGCTATGGTTTCACTGCCCAGAGATTTCATCCTTTCTAACATGGCTTTCAGAGTGTCGGGATCTGTCGACATGCCCTCTTGTCTGGCAGCAGACAGTTTCTCTTTCACTGCATCCAGCCACAATAGCAGCTTTGAAGTCTGGTCATTGAAGTCACGCTGCTTCCGGGAAAAGTCTGTTACTTTGTCGCCAAGGCTGCTGCACCGAGATTTCAGATCCTGGTAGTTGTCAGATACCTCTTTCAGTCGTTCTTTCACTGTTTCAGCCTCTAAGTTATCCATGCCAACCCTACTTAAGCGAAATGGTTTCTGTTTGTCTGTTTTAAATGCATCCAACTCAAGTTTGTGATACTGAAGAAAAAGTTAAAAACAATTAAAATGTAGGCCATAGCTATTCATGACAGCTTTACAAACATTTTAATCACCACTCTTATTAACACTTGATACAATAACGGCTTAAAAACACAGATAAGTTAAATAAAACACATTTAAAATAAAATTTAAACAAGAAATGATAATGAAAACAATAATAATAACAAATCAAAAAATACAAAGCTACCGAACTAACTCTGCTCATATTCAGCAGTGACAAACACAAAGTAATTGAAATAAGTCCATGCACAGCTTTTATTTTTGTTAAATTTTAAAGCTGATTTTAATTGGCTGTTCTCCCAAACCATCTAAAAGGAAGCAGGATAAGCTAGTGTTTACTAAAGAAACTGGCATTTTTTATTTTTAAATTTAACTCTGACAAAACAAAACAGAATACACACTAAGAGTGACAGTATCCCCCCACAACTTTCTTTACAACTGCTAAAGCATGTGAACAAATTCATTAAGAAACCTAAAATATGCCAACTCTTTGAAAGTTGTCAGTTTCAATATGCAAAAGAATTGTGAATAATCAGTATTTTTCCACGTAAATGGGGAAAACAGAAACACAAGGCAAAAGAATGCGCAAATTTTTAAAATTTGTTTTTCTTTTTTTCAATTAAAAAAATATGTAAAACTCCAAATGCTGATACAGTTACTGAAGAAACTCCAATGATGGCAGGCAGTGAAATACTTCATTAGTAAAAGTTTTGCATTTACTTTATTTATAGGTAATTTCTTGTAGTTCACAAAAAATAAGTTATTCAAACACAAAAAGTTATAACTGTTATCATGTTGGACACAAAATTGGAAGATTATTGTTTATATTGATAAAAACTTTAGTTAGTTAAATGTGAAGAACAATTCTTGGAAAAATTATCAGATACGAAAGCCAAAATATTTCAAGTCCATCATAAGCCATTGGTTCAACCATATCTTGAATGTTGTGCAAGCATGTAATCCTTACAGAGAATAGTTGGAAATGGTTCAGCTTGGATTCTTTAGAATGTTTCAGTTTCAAGAAGACATCTATCAACAGAGATTCAAAAAACAAAATTTACCCGCTTTATACTTTAGATCCTTGAGGGGGAGACCTAAGAAAGGTTTTCAAAATAATTGTTTGTGTACATGTTAGGGTTAGTAATGAATTATTTTGGTTAGCAGCCATTCAAAATACTAGAGGTCATAAATATAGAAAGGCTATGATATTTAGGTTATGGCAGTTAAATGTGATAGACTTCCATAAAAGAATAATTAATTCACAGTTTTTAAAGTCAAATTAAAACAATCTTCTCAGAGCATAAAAATGCATTAAAAAATTCTTAATTTTCCCATCCTACTAGCACCACACTAGAGACTCCCAGATTTCTTGGAAACATTGCTGTGCAAATTTTAACATAAATTGCTAGGTGAGCTCTCTCTCTCTCTCTCTCAGAGAGCAAATAGCAAACCATTCCAATCACTAGTGTCAAACTCTGAACATACAAAAACAAAGAAAAGTGACCATCTAAAAAACTTGACAGGTAAAGAAATTTTAAATTAGTGTATACAAGGGGTAATTCAAAGATCTTGTTTTTTTTTTTTTGTTTTTTTTTTTACTGCAGACTACTTAACACTTTGTGGAGTATTCCTATATATTTATTGGAAGTGGGTGATGATCCTGATAGACAAATCTCATGATTACATTTCCAGGGTATAGAAGGCTGTAGAACAAGTATGATTACAGACTTCCTACAGCCTGTAAAAACTTTGGAAACAAAGGGAACACACTGTCGGATTGACACACACGAGAGCGTACTGTACTCCTCACTGGTTTCATTCAGGTCCCACACATCACCCTCAAGAATGCATTCTTGCAAATTCATTAAGCATCTAAGAATCTCTTAATAGATTCAGCAGAGCTTTGTCATTTTTGCAATAAGCATTGATATAATGGCAAAATGTTTGTATTTGGAAACCTCCGCAATTTTAAGAATGATAAGCCAGATCTGTGCACTCAGCACCATCAAGAGTTCTGTCTGGATGCCCAACTGTTCAAAGGTGAATCACAGCCCAGAATTGTTGCATAACATGTATGCATTAGACCTTAAGCAGAAATTCATGATTCACCCATCTCTGATAGTCACAAAAATGAGGGGTCAGTAAGCAAGCAATCACTTTTTTGGCACCAAAATTATTTGCCAAAGATGGCTATACAGTAAAATTGGCTCTAAAACTCTTTGATTAACCCTTGTTAGTACTGTTCCTTTCATATTAGTTTCCTTTCCTTCATAAATCACAATTTAAAAGTTGATGAATTAAATTAAATCCCAACACCATCTGATCTTGTGTCCCCAATAAATTATACTGATGGCAATAAATGCTTTTAATAAAAAGTTCTTTATAAGTTGCCATTGCAAACCTATTATTCATGCATTGTGAAAACAAATTTTAACAATGGTTATTTTGTAAGTTGTTTATTGTAAAAATGAGTTAATCTAGAGTAGATATACAAAATACTGTTCAACAAATGTAAAATTTTAATATACACAGGTATGCATGAATGATCTCAAATGTAAAATAAAATGCAATAATGAACAGTAACAATTATAAAACTTACTTTACATAAGCAACAAGACATGAAGATACGTACATTAAAGCAGCATTTATTTAATTGAGCAAAAAAAAGAAGGCAGTTGCAGTCTAGGGGAAAAAAAGCTGGAACAAAAAAGCATTAGAAGTGAGCTAAATCAACTGATGCAGTGTGGTTTGTGCCAGTCTACCTTAGCCTCCTCTATGTATTTCTGGACGGCCATGGACATGAAGCGAATGTCAGCTTGGTGGGCCATCACATCACTGGTAAACTCCTGGAAATTAACCACAGTTAAAGATCATTCCTCCTCCTCCTCCTCTCACATACATTGTATCTTATATTTTAACTTTATTTAATTAACTACATGTACATATTGGCTCCATAAATAAGCCCACTGGGATAACAAGTAAAGCAACAGATTTTTTGACAATGTAAATACTCAAGAACTGGAACAGTCAACTGTCTTAGGTTAGGGCTTTCAAAAGCCTTCTTGAATTTTTGTTGTTGTTGTTATTGTTGTTGTTGTTGGTCCCAGGGCTTACTTGCAGATAAATATAAGAACTTCAATAATTAAAAAAAAAAAGCAATCTATGTGAATTTAAATTTAAAGTCTTAAAAGCAGGACAAAGGATTAAACCAGCTGCTGGTGTGATTAGATCAAGCAAAATTAGCTGGTGGGCCATCTGTAACACTATTAAGAAAAAAACAACCATTAGATGATAAAAATATTGTTTCTTTCTTAAACTTTAATTAATATGGAAAGAAATAAAAATCATCAACAGGATCAAGAAATTCCCCAAATAAAAATCATATTTAAGGGCCAAGAAACTTTCAAATGTAATGAAATTAAAGATTTTCATGAGCTAGCATAAAAGGATGTCACTGTGGTGTATATTTTTTAAAGTACCATAGATAGATGAAATGAAGTTTAATCATTTTTATTAACTAGGAAAAAAATGAAAATCAGAAAATATGCTGCTCGCTCTTGACTAGTTTTTACAAAAGAAACTTCAGAGCAGCAAAAAATCCAGATATAGAATCAGTCACAAATTTACAAACTGACCTAGCAACATATTTTAAAAATGACATTTTATTCAGCAGCAAGGAGTTAGAGTGTACCAATTTATACATGAGAAATTCAGCAGATGTAGAGAATTCTAACACCAGCCATACCATTTTTTCACAATTTTATTTTGCTCTGTCTAACTGTCCCAGCCACCTCCCTTCCCTCTCTGATGTTGTTGTTTGGCAGTCAATCTTTCTTGCTTTAATGTTGTGCATCATCCAAAAATTGCATAATTTTCAAAACTTGGAAAAAAAAATTGCATTATATAGATGAACTCAACTTGATAGACAATTTGTTGGTTTAGTCTTTATGACAATAAATCAGTGTACCATTTTAACCAAAAATTCAAAGTTACTTGGCTACAATTAATATTTAAAAAATTAATTTTCTTTACACAGAAGTTATCTGGTCTCTGTGTCTGCAGTTGATGTAGGTTCCATGAATAGTACCACAGTTAGAGAGTGCAGCTGGTGGTCCAGCAGTTAGACTGCTGAGTTGGTTAACTCCTTTGACATGATTTCTTGTAAGTGTTCCCAACTTTAATTTCTTGCATTACGCAATCACCTTCCAAGCCTGGCTAGTGTTCCAGGTTAGTGATCAAATGTAACAGGAGACAATACCAACCAATAGTGTGTTTGTGGTAGCAGTATAAAGCAAGGGCTCTTGAGAAACCCATTCTTTATTTTTTTGAAGCCACATAGTGTTCTTCTAATTCAGAGCTGGCAGTTTATTTAATTGAAGCTTTGAGGTAATTTTTTGCTGTTTGTTCCGGAAAGGAAGTAGTACTACTATAAGGTACCAAGTTTTTTTTCTTTCTTTCTTCAGACTTTTCATTTGGGATCTAATAAGGGGCCAAATACAGTTTGCACCAAAATTTCTATCAATCTAAATGGTAAAAACTGCAAAGTCTCTGCATATTTTGTTAGAAAAGCAGTATTTAAACATTTTTCTAATTGATACATATAATTTATACATTAAAATTTTTTTAAAAATACCTGCATTTATGAGAGATTTTTTGCCCACTTACTAATTGTAAATTATGAAATTTTGTTTTTTTTAAACTTATGTTTTAATGTACATCAATAGTAAACCCCATTGTCAAAGTTCCTTAAATAGGCAAGACCAACTGAATTTCAGTTTGTATTGATACTGCTAAATGCACCGAGTTTTCTCTAATGTGACTGAAGTCAGCATATGAAGCTGGTCTAAATAACAAGGAGTCCAAGTTCAATCTTATTATGGCTTATGCTGCTGCAGTCATTTTTGACAAAAAATGTCACAATCTTCAGAATGATTTCCTGATGCTGTACAGGTGAAGTGGAGTGGCACTAGTAATGAGATGGTGATATAAACATGAAAATCTATATATTCAGATGACATTTAGAAAGTTTTTTTTTGTTTTGTTTTTTCAGTGTTCTTTTTTGGGGGGCTGAAATTCTAGATCTCGCTCATTTTGCTGACATAAGGCAACCTGCAAACAAAGAGAAGATCAAGCTATTAAAAGAATTACGTTGTTGTATGTTGCACCAACTTCACCACACCAAAATTATTGGTTGCGAAAAGCTGATGCCACTTAGGTAGCAGGTGATTATCAATTTTAAAAAGAAAAAAAACAAACAAAACATGGCTTTTATTTGGAGATAATAATTGTTTAAAATGTCCTGCCTCAAATGTAGTCATTTTTCAAAGGTTCTCTTTTTCCAGGAAGAAAGAGCATTGTTATTTTCATTCTCTTAGAGCAACTCTATATATTCACTAAAGATACTTGACAGTAAAAACTAAGCAAATTATTCATATGGAGATCAAGCTGAACAAAAACTTTGGTAAAGTGCAATGAGATGATGCAAATCACTACATAAATAGAAGTTAGTGTTCATATCAGCTGTCAGTTTACAACAGTTTGTAGAGTACGAAATCCCTTCATATTTATTTCATTTATAGTGATCAGCTGATGTACTTATTATTCACAGCAAACTAGTGTTGGAAGCAAGTTATCAGATTTAGAAATTTGAACTTTTAACAGTGAGAATTCTAGATTTTAAAAAGGTAATCACCATCTGATTTTTCAAGATAATGGATTACCTACAACTGAGTCTCTCCAAAAATGGCAAATTGTTTTTTTGTTCTTTCCCTAGCCAAAGCTTTATACAGCAACAAGCAGCAGGCTGACTTAAGACATCTAATCAAGTTAGAGGTACCACATCTTTTTGAATCTATCACAGGCTCAGTAAAGTGACTGAGTGAAAAGTCAGCACCACAAAGAACAGACAGTATAAATCAGACCTATATAAACATTATATCAAACTGTAATAGTTTACAATAAAAGAATATACAAACTAAAACTGAATTTTTTAAAATTAGCTAAGGTAAATGATATTTTTGCCTAAATTGACATGATCAGTAATCTCATGTATCCAACATGTTTAGACACACACATGTCATTCAAGTAAAGAAATTTCCGTTTTCTCAATATCCTTTAATTCAAATTCATAAATGTAATGTTTAAGGATGAAAACCATCTGAGACTCAAACCTCATATACCATGTTGCTGAGAAAACTGGACAACAGATTAGATTTGAAAATACTATTTTCTAATTTGTACATTTATTATAATCAATATAAAGGTGACATCACTATACCTTCTGCAATTAGAACTGAATTTAAGAATAAATTTTCTCAAGCAAATTTTTAATGAGAAATATATATAATATTATGTACACTACAAATATTTTTTTAATTTTGTATATTTTTTTTAAAAAAAGTTTTGACATATTTCCTTCAATAAAATAAATTTTAAAAAAATATTAATAACTTGTCTTAGATTTCATGAGCCCTATTAAAGAGAGGCAGAGTCTTTAATTAAAATCTTCAGATACTTATGAAAGACAAATTAAGTATAATGGTTTGAAATTATTATAACACTAAATGATAGATAGCAAATGAAATCCACACATTCTTGACAATCACTTAACTTACTTTTCAATTATTTATAATTACAACTGACCAAAATAAAGTTTATACATCTTGAATTCCTGAATCATCATCATCAAAATCTCAAAAATTGTGTTTTTCTCAATAACATATCTGGAAGCTTCCCACACCCCTCAGCTTTACAATAGCTATTTTCAGCTGGTGTTCAGCTCTGATGACGAAGTGTGGTGAATGTATACCTTGTGTTTGTTCAGCACATCCTTCAGATCATCCAGGTTGTGCTCAAACATTCCCTCAAGTTGTTTCTCAGCCAAGTTCAGCCAGGTGTTAAACTTTTTAAGCTCATCCTCAAACTTATTGAACTCCTCAGTAGCAGTGTCCAGATGTTTCAGTCGATTCTGTGATGACTTTAGCACCTAAGGGAGATGGAAGAAAACGGCTATTTTACAGATGTAAACATTATAAAAATAATCCATCATCATCAATGTAAAACCAGTTACCTTTCCCTATGATTTAAAAGCTTCATAGGTGTTTTTCATGTTCCGAAAGATGCAATAAGTTTTAATTGAAAATAGTCTAACCTCTCTGTGGTCCAATCAACAATTTTCAGACAAGCTCTAGTGCAAGTCAATTCATCAGCATTACCTGTAATACTGTACCTGTTTCTAGTAGCATGCAATAGTTTCAGAAGTTAACCATGGTGCTCAGACATTAAAAATAATAATATCTTTTAGTAAAAACTTTCATTTTTTCAAAGCTTCTAGAGACACGGATTTCCCAGGAGCAGATGAACAAGTCAGTTTTTTTTAAAAACAATGGTTTGCAGTAGAAACAAGCTTCAAAGTCAGAATGTTCTGACACTATTTTGAGAAAATTTTAGAAAACTGATCTTGAAACTTAAGAAGAGACTATGATGGATAGACGCTCTCCTACAGGCAATGATGTTGTGGTGAAAGGAGGGTGTTTATTGGTGGATCATTTAAAATTCACAAGTGATCGACAGAGGAGAAATAAAACGCGCCTTACCTTTTCTAAAAGTTCTTTTACACTAGTTGATAGTGTGCTTAGTTCCTGGACTTGTTCTGGAGTGATCTCCTCCTGGCTGTGATCCAGGATCTGCTCTGCTTGGAACACAAGGGACAATATAGGTTGCTGGTGCGCAAGAATGTCACTGTGGAGATTCTGGAAAGAGGTCATAGCCCTGTCTAGAACATGTGATCATGGACAAGCGTGCAACTTAGTAAGAAAGAAAAAAAGGCTACGCCAGTGTGTGTCCTGGAATAAGGCTCCTTACCACAAATGCAAACAAAATCACCACTAACCATGAAAGAAAGAAACCGTGTTTTAACTCACCTTGTGAGCTTCCCTCTGATCACGTAACTTGGACACATCACTGCTCACTGCTGCATCATCTTTCAGGAGCTGGTCAACGTCAGCCAGCCAGTTAAGTTCATTGTGCAGCTCATGAATAAGCTGGTTGTAGGAGTCAGGGAGAAGACCCTATCAGAGGGAACAATGTGACAGAAAAGTAAATATAACCACTCTGATATCATTTGTGGAAACAACAGTACAGGTTAAATCCTGTCTTCAAAAGCTCTGGATCAGTATCTACTACAACACATTTATTTATGTCGATTATGATTGAAAATGAGGTAAGTAAACACAAAAAAAAAAAATAGTTAAAAAAACTTAATCATCACAAACAGGTTTTAAAAGCTGCAAACAAACCAAAACAAAGATAACATTTTGGAGTAAATTCTTAGTTTTTAAAAGTGATAGATTTTGGTTGCTTAAAATGACACTGACAAGGCTATGAGAGAGGAGGAGGAGATCCAAATGTACTAAATATTCGTTTTTTTCTATTGATTAAGCTGCCAAAATTAGAGTAAATGTCTAAGCAGTTCAATGGTTACTGTATACCCAAGGCAGCACTAATGCTTCAGCATTGATTACAAAAAGAGATGAACCAGCCCATCAGCTGATAACAGCAGAAAAGAAAAATTCATTGGCATAGCCCCCATACAATGGATAAGACTTAAGCACATTGATTTTTTGATGGAAATGTGGCCAACAGTTTTGATCCAGTGCAAAAGTTCTGTTTCTTAAATTATGGGCAGGCTTGTGCGCATTAAGTTGCTGCAAAATGTCTGGGGGATGTCAGATCTGCTGGTTGTGGAAACAAGGTTTGAGGTACAATATGAAGCTACTAGCACCACACACCTCTACATATTGAGAGAGATTGACTTGGGCCTTTGAATCTCCAGATCTTAGCCTTATTAAAGATAAGCTGGAAAAACTACCTCTGCCAAGGCACAAAACCTCAGTGCTCAGCAGAATTGATACATCCTGATGTACAGTAAGGAATATTAAGTCTAATAGTCATTAAAATGTTTCCTTTTGCAGCTGCCTGATGTAGTACTTAATTAGTCTATGACACTGAGTGTTTCCATGCTAATAGCCAGCTAACTTATCAAGTGTCCACCAATAATTAAGATCCTATTTGCATATCACATTTCTAACATATCATCCCACCCAAGAAGCTCAAATTATTTTTTTGAATTTAAAACAACAAACTAAGAATTAGATCCACAATTTTGTTTTTTTAGCATAGTTTTTTTTTTATTTGTTTCTTATTCAATTTTCAGAATCTACAAAGTATGCATTAAACATGATCTCAGAACAAAAACTGTTAAGAAAACAAAACAAACACCTGTCAGGTTGAGTTATAAAGTCACAAATGCAGGACAGGAAAATTACAAACAAAAAGAAAGTTGTGAGATACAAAGCTTATGGCACTTTAAAATAAAAGGTTTTTTTGGACTGAAATGAAAGTCTGAATTAAAGTGAAAATTTCTCAGATTTATCTCCATCTCAGTTAGTTCATGTAACAGAGCAAAGCAGTGACAGTTCATTTTAGCACATGGTTTTTCATAGATCATTGTACAAACAACAAAACACACCCCCATCAATGATTTGATAGTCATTTGAATGAAATGACAAATTTATTGATTCACTCATTGCATAAACAGAATTTTGTTATATATGTATTTCTTTCAAAAGAGATGGTTATCGACACATTTTTACTTGTTCCTAAAGAAATTGTGAAGACCATATATTTTATATGCTGTCTAAAATTCAACAAGTGAACATTTTTCTAAAATTGGACGAGTGAAGGAACAAAACTCAACCTGACAGACAGTAAGTGGTGCATGCCAAACTCAAAGAAAAGAAAGGAGGCCTCCACCAAACACATGCAATACAAAAGAATCCATGCATTTCAAAATATCCAACTATTATACTCCTGGTCTAGTACTGCAGTTTGTACCTAAAATACAAAAAGCAAAATCCATTAAAATCAAATATTCAAAAAACAAATCAGTAACAAGTTTTTGGCACATTATGTTTTTTTTAACATTACCAGAAAAATCAAAAATCTAGGAGACATTTCATGAATTTTATTTAAACTTGTTTCTAAATATTAGAAAATTGTAAACAAGAACTTTTAAATTAAAATGTTACAAAATTAACTCATGTTGCTGCTGCTGTGTTGGAGTTATATGTACTCTTCAGTGACATATTTTAAAAAGGAAAAAAAAAATACTGGCTGAAAGGTGAGAATGTTTCCACTGGGCAGATTTTGTTTTGCTAAGTTTCGCACTGCTAAGCAAAAAGAAAAGTAGCATTCATCTATTTTTTTTTCAACCAAAGAAAGTCCAAAAATTTATTCGAGAGAGCGATTAGCATGAATTCACAGAGGTGCTTCTAGGTTTTAAACACTAGTTAAAAATTCAAAGTAATAGACTTTTCTTCTTCTGTGGGACCAAGACGATGACATGTGATGGCTTCTTATCTCTATATACCCAACTTTCAGTCAGTAATCTTTGTTGTTGTTCCATCTTGGCAATTCCTGAGCAAGACAAACCAAGTTTGCTTGTTTCTTGTATACATATTGCAGCATTCTCTCACATTAAATGCTGGCTTTGATGGACAGACACACGACACATTCTCTTGCTGTGGAAATATTTTATTTTATTTATTAAATTCTAATGATATCTAATGACCTAACTGAAGAAAGCTGAAGGGAAAGAAACTTAAATGCATGTCCTGTAGCTTTTAGTCGCCACTGACTAAAGATAAAATTTGGAAAATCAAAAAAAAAAAAAAAACGCTGTGCAAGGAATTATCTTTAACTCTCAAACAGCACAATACAACTTCCTGAAAGTGTCTGCATCCACTTTAAAGCACTAATAAATCTAGTGCACAGCAGATTGGTTAATCATATTTGAACTTAATAAAGAAACAAGACTCTCCTTTCTTTTTTAAATATGAGAAGTGCATACTACTGTTACAACAATAAGTCTTCCTAATCATAATTCAAAAGTAAACCATGCAGTGAAGTTCCTACTGTAGCTTGCACTATATCAAGCTTTTCCCAATTCCTCCATTCTTATGTTACAGTGTGTTACTGTCAAAGCCTCTATTGCAATATTAAAAAACATGTAGATGAATAAACAAACAAATATATTTGCATGTAATAATTACTTTAAGTATGACAGATGATTTTTAATTTTATTATTATTCCATACTGACTTACATAAAACAAAAAAAAAAAACTATGTTGCAACCATTTGTTTCAAAAAGGCTTTACTAAACCCTCAATCCCTTTTGTTCCATAACACAAATTTTAAGTATTTACCATCTGATAAAATTGCTGCAAACAACCAAGCAACTTTAACCAGCCTCTCTATTGATTAGACTAGGAGTGGTAAAAATGTTCAGGGGATGACATGCATAAAAACATTGTGCCATGCACAGACATCACTTCAAAACCCTAACAGTATATAACCAGTGTAAGCTCAATGCCAAAATGCTTTCCAAAAGTATTAGTAACACTGCTTCGCCCACCTCAACAGCTAGATACAAAGGGGGATAACGACAGTCAGTGTCTATGTAAAATACTACACGCACTTCATCTGGTTGTTAGTGGTCAACAGCAAACCAAATGTCAATGTGTTGGGATTCCAGCATACCTTGCGGCCATACAGTTCCAAGTACTGTGTTCTTGACCTTTGTCTGCTGTTTTGCGGTGGCCTGGGGGAGGTTTCTAATGTTTTAACTTCAGCCACAAACCCAGAAGCAGAAGAATCAGTCTGTCTGCCTAATATGTCTGTGAAAGTCTTGTCAGTAGCACTGTTTGTATTGACTGTGTGTGCATTATTTTCTATGATTTCTAGATTCTTGTGTTTTGGAGCCATCTTTGCTGAATAATGCATTTCTGGTACAGTGAGCTCATTTTGTTTTGGTGATTGAAACTGGTCTGATGCTAATTCATTAATCTCAACTGTGTTCTGTACTTTTTCCGTCAGGCCACCATCCTTCAACCCTTCTCTAGCACTGTTACTGACAATAAGTCCAGCTGCAATAGCATCCCTGAAATTTAATCGCCTTTTATCAATAGGATTTACGTATGTTCCATGAACAGGATCAATAATTCCTCTGTTGATGGCTGCTAGCAGAGTTATAACAGAATCTTGTTTTATGTCTCTTACTTCAGCACATGCTGGAGTAATCAAACCATGTTCAATGACTGAAACCAAGTTACTATCTTCTTTTGTCAAAGGGTCAAGAAAGAGTCCAGTTTCTTCATTGTACAAACCTTGGTCTACGGTACTGTAAAGTGTGAGTCCAGTTGGACTCACAATAAACCCACGGTCCACAGCCTCCAGTAAAGACATGCATTCTCCACTCTGAGGATTTCGAAATTCACCACATCGGATATCAATTAATCCCAAGCTGATTGCTCTTCGTAAAGTAATTGGTTGGATAGTATCAGGATCGATAACCTGAGAATTGGAACGGTGCAAGATACCTGATGCAAAAGCCTCTTCCAGTTTGTTTTGACCTTTATTTGACTCCTTTTGGATCACATCTACATCTTCCTGCTGTTCAACAAAAATCTCAATGGAAGTAGGCTGTTTTGAGTCATTTGCTGAACTTCTGTCATCTTGTACAATCCACCCTTCCTCCTTAGCTTGTGACAAAGTCATGACTGTATTGGAAATAGGGTTTTTAAACATCCCACTTTCCAAATCCAGAAGACCAATTGATGCAGCAACAAAAATATTCATGGATTCAAGGGTTTTAGGGCAAACAATTTCATCAGCTAAAGGATCCAAAACTCCTGTTTTTACAGCATCAATAAGTGTCATAGTTTCTTGGCTTTTTGGATCTCTTAACAACCTAGCATGTGTGTCATACCAACCTTCCTTGATAAATGTGTTCAAGGATCTGGCTGGAGGACCCTTTGTTGAAGAGGGAGGAAACATCAGATCAGATAGTTCTGTATTTGTCTTACTGATACACTGGCTGCCTTGGCTTGCCTTAGAATTAGAGCTAGTGGAACCTGTACAAACATTCTCCTGAAAATCTGGAGAAATGTCTGCCTTGACATCTTCAAAGCAGGTACCAAGCTTTAACTGACAGTGGTTATGTTTTGAATTAACCAAAGAGGGTAGAGAAATCCTAAATCCTGTTGACAAACTACTAGGAATTATGAGACTGTTCTTTGTAATTTCATCTTCATCTCCCTGATTGGTGCCTGAAGAAGACAGATCCTGATGAAATGTTTCATCACTAAGACATTCAAAAAAAGGCTTTGCATCAAAAATAATTCCCTTGGTGATAGTTTGAGAGAGAGGTAATGGTGCCGCTTTTTCATCAGAACTAAAGACAGAACCTGTCATTTGATCAACAAGACCTTGGTTTAAGGCCTCATTTAATGGAATGCATGAATCAGTAGCAGGGATTTTATCAAATGTGGTAGTAATGTTGAACACCCCATTATCAATGTCCTGCTGTATAGTGTGGCCATTCCCAATTCCGGCATCAACAAAACACTCTATGTTCTGATCATTTACAGCAGAATTGAGCATTTCCGTTAAAGCATAGGACTTCGAATCTTTATCAAAAACTAATCCGTCTTTTAGTGCTTTTTCTAATGGAATGCTTCGCTTTTTAGACCTGTCCAAAACAGAGAGTGTTTTGGCACTGAGTACACCCACTTCAAGAGCTTTACTTACAGACATTGCTGTTCCTGTGTTAGGATTTTTTATCACTGATTGTTTTCCATCTATAAGATTGTTATCCAGTGCCTCAGAGAGGTCACATAGTTTGTTACATCTTGGATCATAAAACATACACTTTTGGCTGTCAAAAATGCCACGATCCCAAGCTGCTTTCAGTCCAAATCTAGGCTTTTGTAAGTCAATAATTAAACTCTTTTCTAAAGCCTCATTAAAGCTAAAAGACTGCCCAAAAAAACTGTATGTGTTTGCATTTGGGTTAAAGATCCCCTGCTTTATAGCTGCATCTGGAGAAATGTAAGAGTTTGTTTGTCGGTTCCACATGAGAACATTATTCACATAATTGTTTTCTGTATCACAAGTGTTGTTTTTCACTTCATTGCTAATGAAACCTGCTTTCAATGCTTCAACAATTGTCAAAGTTTCCTTATCATAAGTAAAGTTGCCACTATTATCAAGTACCCCTGCATTCAATGCTTGCAGGAGTGACAAGGGTTTCTGGCAACCATGGAAAGTCAACATTTGGCTTTCTGAGCTCAACAATTTACATTCTATAGCATCACTAAGTGTAATGGATTTATCTATACGTGGGTCATAAAATCCATTGCAAGCACTGTTATATAAACCAAAGTCAACAGCATCCATTAAACAGAAGCCTTCTGCAGGTATGTCAACCAGGAGTTGTCTCTGAATGGCAGCATTCAAACCTACCTGCACACCCTGACAGTCTGTGAGGACTGCATCTGAACTGTCAAAAACTCCACTCTCAATTGCTTTACCCAATGAAATATAAGCACCTTGTTTTGTGTCTTTCACAAGTGTCAAAAGAGGATCCACTAAATCTACATCTATAGCATCCTGAATTGTCAAAGGTTTTCCAGATAAAGGATCAATGATGTTCTGAAGCTGATAATCAAGCAGTCCTTCTTCAACAGCTGTTACTAAACCAATGGATTCTTGCTCTGTAGTTTGACAAATAATCCCTTTATCCATGGCTTTTCTTAAATCTAAAACCTCTATTCCATCATAAACTTTAGCTTCTATGAGATCCAATATTTTTTTCTCAGCAGCTTCATTTACAGTGAGGAAGTCATTGCAGTGTTCAATTCTAATTCTGCTGGGATCAAGCAATCCATCCTCAATAGCTGTCTGCAGCACTTGAACACTTCCAGATTTCGGATCAGTGAATTTTCCAGTTTTAGGATTATAAATACCTCGCTTTACAGCCTCCATGATACTTATTTTTGATGTAACAACATCTGGTAATATCAGGCCCTTTCTGACAGCTTCAATTAAGGTGTGCTCTTTTCCTGTAAGAGAATTAATGTAACAGCTTTTATTAGAGTTAACCAAGTCTTTATGAATGGCACCATCAATGGTTAGTAGGGTCTGCACCTTTGGATCTCTCATCATTATTGTATCTCTGTCAAGTAATCCAGATTCTAAAGCATCCCTGAGTGTATAGGTAAGAGGTGAGGAAGGATCTTTAAACAAGTTTGTTTTGGTATCAAAGACTCCCTCGTCAATGGCTTCCTGCAATGTAAGGCAAGCTTGACTGCTTCTGTCTATAAGGTATCCTCTTTCAAAAGCTGTGACTAATGATAGCTCCTCATCCCTTAACACATACACAGCCCTCTGAGTGTTTAGCAAGCCCTTTTCTACAGAAGTTAGGAAATCATATATGGTGCCTTTTTCAGCATCACGAATTCGTATTAAATCTGGATCAATCAAACAACAATCTACAGCCTCTGCAAAACTTTCCTCTTCATTAGTATCTGGATTCAAAAACATGTTGGTTGACTCATCAAAGAGACCTTCATCAAGAATTTCTGTAAAGGACAAGTTTAGTGGAGCTTTAGATCTTGTTATTAAACCTTTGTCAAGAGCAAAGTTCAGTGCAATGGGTTGTCCGGTAGAATCCATCATTTTACCAGAATTTACATCTATTACTCGCTTTGATATGGCTTCACTCAGTGACATCAAATCTCCACTGATGGGATCCCTAACTAATGAGTCTGTGTGTATAATTCCATCTTCTAATGCTTTGCTGAATGGGATTATAGTGTCATCTTTTAGACAAGTAACCATATTTGCGACAGAATCATACATACCAGTTAAAATTGCTTCATCAAGAGTTACAGGAAAGTCAGGAACATCCATTTCAGTCAACACACCAGTAGATATAAACTTTTCTCTCTCAACTCCAGGGGAATTAATCAAATTTTCTTTCATCGAGGGGTTCTCATGCACCTCTAGTGAATACGGTTTCATCATGGTATCAAGGACAGCAGAGGTGCTGGTGGCATGGTGGTTGCTGCACATTTCAGTTTCCAAAGATGATGACAAATTGTTTGAATGATACTTCTTTGGTGCTTCATCAACAGTCTTTTCTTTTCCAGAAAGTGTAGTTTTTGCTACATCAAATAAGCACATGTCCAGCAAAGATGTGTCCCCCCCATCACTACTGCCCAAGTAAGTCTGACTATTTGAAATTGTAGGACACACAGAGTCTGTGTGTATGGTGGTTTTAAGTGTTTTGTCTGATGTAATGCATTGTGTCTCTGGATCACTAGTGTCACTGTTGTAAAGTTGTTCAGTGGAGACTGCAGCAGTTCTTTCCTGAAAATCACAATCTTCATTTTTAATAATGATGTCCTGAAATCAACCACAATTTATTAAGATGACACCAAAACTGTGAAAACTGGACAGCACAACCTCTTACAACCACCCCATCACCATTACTACAAGCCTTTTCAAATCATATTTATTTCAATTTCATAGGTTTCCAGTTTACACAAGTTTCAATGAAATAAACATTTTCATTTTTTTTCTAAAATAACACTAATAAAAAGTAAACTATAATAAAAATTGCTTACCATATCTGCTGCAAGTGTGAACTCTGGTTCCAAAGATGGTGGAGTCTTTCCTCCAATTACCTGCCGAAAACTGGTGCCTTCAACATCTTCCGTGTCCACTAAGCCAGCAGCAATAGCTTCTTTCAGGCTCATCATCTCTCCAGTGTTGTCCTTCACCACTTTTCCAGAAGAGTTGATAGAAAAGCCAGGTGTAGTTATATATGTAGCTGTAGTTGCTTGCGTTTGAATTTCAGTGGCACTTTTCGAAAACAGTTCTCCATTTACATACTGAATATCCTCCTTAGGTACAAATGGAGATCCCTCACTCACAAAAACATATTGGTCTTGTGGAAGTGTTGACTGCTTAATCCCACTTTTACTTTTCTTCACAGTTTTTGGTGCTATATAATCCAAATGAATAGCATCCTGAAGTGCTAGTTTCACACCAGTAGCTGGATCAGTGAATGTCCAAGATTCTGGGTCAAGATGACCAAGTTTCACAGCATCTGAAACTGAAAAAGCACTTTCTTTGTTGCATGGAACATTATTGCAAGCTTCTCCTTCATCAGATGCAAATAGAAATCCACAATGAAATGCTTCATCTAATGACACAGTTTCATCTGTAATTGGGTTATGAAATGTACCTGATTTAGGATCAATAAGATTACATTTAGTAGCATCAGCAAATGTCATCAATTCCCCTGACTGGGGTAATACTATAAGTCCTTCTCTGACAGCATCTACAAATGGAAGGTCAAAACCTTTTTCAGGATGCTGAAAACGTTTGGTCTTTATATCCAAAAAGCCAAAGCAAATGGCGTCCTTGAAACTCATGCCATTGACTTGGTCCACCTTTTCTGAAGCAGCACATCCCTTTAATATAACAACAGACCCTTTTCCAGATTTACTTTGCTTTGGTGTAAGATATCCTTTATCTAGAGCTTCTTGGATTTTTATTCTCTTATTAAGACTTTGCTCAAAAAAATGGCCTGTTTTTAAATCAATAAGTCCCATTTGAAGAGAGTGATGAAAGGAGTATGCATTTGGGAAATGAAAACGATCTGGAATGTGAAATGGTACATTTGTCTCATCATATAACAACCCCATCAAAATGGCTTTATCTACACTGAATGATTTAGACAAAAAAGGATCATTATAAATGCCTGTATCTTTATTAAGATGGCCATATTTCAATGCATCAATAAATTTCATTCCCTGCTGCTGACTGGTGCCTTCTTTCTCTACCATCTCGGCCTGCACTAGACCTTTGTGAATAGCCTCAGCAATTGTCATACTAGAAGCACAAGTTGAGTCTACATAGTTACCAGCTGGATCTAAAATGCCTTTATCAATGGCTTCAGCAACACTAACCATCTTCCCCTTGTCTGGATCAATTGCTCCAGTAACATTGTATGTTAGGCCTGGCCTCTGAGATCGAACTGTCGTTTTTGTAGTAACAACAGACTGCACAGAGCCAGACACAAACCCTTCCTTCATCGCTTCTTCAATGCTGTAGTAGCGTCCTGTCTGACTGTCTCTGTATGTTTTTTTATCCCTGCCAATAATTCCTTGCTGTATAGCTAGTTCTAGTGGAATTTCCTTTCCTGTAGTAGCATCCAGCACATTTGTAATGTTGATGTGTCTGGAATCATCTCTAAGACAATCTACTTTTTCTCTATTTCCCATTTCAAATACAAGTTCGTTTTCTAATGCTGACTTAAGTGAAATCACAGAGCCTACTCTCATATCTACAAACTGGCCTTTAACTGGATCCAAAATCCCTGCTTTAACAGCCTCATTTGCTGATAACATTTTACCAGTTCTTGTGTCTTTAACAGTTGTGACAGCTACACCATCCACATCTACACTACTGGGTCCAGTTTGCACCAAACCCTTTGAAACTGCATTTTGAAGTGAAAGCCGTTCACCTGTTTTTGGATTTATCACTTCGCCTTTTGCTGGATCAAATATTCCAGTTTCAACAGCTTGACGGACATTCAGTATATCTCTAGTATTTGGATCTATAACAGCTGAAACGTGTATTGTTTCTTGTCTGACAGGAGTTGCCACTGGTTCTCTTTGACTGGATTCCTCAGCTTTTATCAATCCTTTTTTTACTGCCTCAGTAATCAACAACATCTGCCCAGTTCTTTTGTCTAAGTAATGGGACATACTTTCATTCATGATTCCTTTCTGAACAGCTTCAGTGACAGTCAAGTTTTTGCCACTAGTGGAATCTACCACATATCTGATGGACTGCTGCATGGCTGTGGTACTCTGACCAACTTCCACACTTTTACAAAGACCCTTACAAACAGCCTGAGTGATGGTGATCTTGTCACCATCTTTTGTATGATACATTCCTGTTTCTAGATTGATTATTCCTTGCCGACATGCTTCTTCAATTGAAATGAAAGCATTTGCTTTAGCATCAAAAACAGACTGGACAGTAAGCGTTTTGTGTGGTTTCACATGATCTGCCTGTATACTGTTTACTGAAATGGGTTCTTGCGTAATTTCAGATCCACTTATCATTCCTCTTCTGAAAGCTTCAGTTAAAGGAATTTGTTCTCCAGTGTGAGCATTACTGATGACCCCTTCAGACATATCAACAAGTCCCTGTTCTATAGCAACATTTATAGGTAGGATATTTTGTGTTTGAGGATCAGTGATATGACTTATATTGACTGAACGTCTCCTGGTTAAGGTCACCTTGTCCTTCTTATTTGGTTTCTTCAAGAGAGCTTTTTCCTGAGTTTCAATACATCCTTTATTTATAGCTTCTTGGAGGCTTATAGATTGGCCACTGTTTTTATCTACATAGATGTTTTTTTGCAAATCCACAATTTTATTCTTGACAGCTTCAGATAGGGGCATCTTTTTTCCACTTTGCTGATCCAGTACTGACACGATCTGCACATCCTTCTGTTCGGAGAATGTCAATGCTGCAACAAATCCACCATCAGTTTTCTCTTCTCTAGAGACAACACTGTCTAACACCTGACCCTGAACAAAGTCCTGGCTGATAGCTTCCATGATGCTGAGCTTTTCTCCAGTAAGCAAATTGTGAAAGTTTCCATCTTCAAGACTAATCAATCCTTTCTTTACAGCAGTGTCCAAATTAACCAGCCGCCCTGTTGCAGGATCCTTCACCTGGTCAACAGCCACTCTGTCTGAGATTTTGATTGAAACCTTGCCTGATGAACGACCATCAACTAGGGTTTCACATAAGAGCCCATCTTCAAATAAGCTGTGCAGAGTTCTAGTCTTTCTTGACTTAGGGTCAGACATTTGGCCACATTCATTTAGCAGCTTCTGTTGTAAAGCTTCACCAAGAGTGCAAGTTCCATTGCTACCAGAAAATGAAGCTGAAGATGGATGAATAAAACCAGCTTCAACAGCATCTTTTAAACTTACAGTATTTCCAGAACTTGGAATTTTATACATTCCAGTTTTGGGATTCAAAAAGCCACTAGAAATGGCCTCCATCAGAGTCATTGCTTCATCATTAACAGGTGTGATCTGTTTAATTTTCACTACATCTAAAACATTGGACTCAATTATTGCAGCCCTTGTGACTTCAATGGCTACAGGAGACTCCCTGGATTTTATTTTCTCCAGTAATTCCCCCCTTGCTACCACAGGTGCCCCAACAATGGCAATCAGCCCCATCTTTGCTGCCTCTTTCAGTGAAAACTTTTTCCCAGAATCGATAAATTTACCACTAGCAGGATCTATTTTCCCTTCCTTCCACGCCTCCTTCAAAGTCAACATTTTTTTTGATTTTAAATCGTATATGGTGGTTGAACCATCAATAAAACCTCGGTCAACAGCTTCTTCCAAATTCATCTTCCGTCCTGAAATGGGGTCTGTGAACTGACCATTATTAAACAGTCCTGCATCTGTAGCTGTGGTCAAGCTCAGAGCTTTCTCCTGTGATGGCTCTGGCTCAGCACTGGGGTCAATCAACTGTTCCCTAATGGCATCAAGAAGAGCCATTCTTGAACCAGTCCTTGGATCAACATATTTACTTGCTGACAAATCAATAAAACCTTTGTCCAATGCTTCGGCAAAAGAAAGTCTTTTGTTAGCATCTCCAGTCCTTTTTTGTTTAGAATGTTTTTGGCGACGCTCTATTACAAGAGTTTCTTTCTGGAACTCTGGAACTTTGTCTTCAAGATGAGAGACCACAGAAAACTCTCCAACAGTCATCTCAGATTTAGCTTTTCTTTTGTGAGTCTCCACTTTTAGAGCACTACGTGTTTCAACAGCATGTTTCTGCTCTTTTCTGTGGATTTCCATTTCTTTTACATCACCACCTGAAATAATGAAGCCAAACTGAATAGCAGCAGCCAAAGGCATGATAGTTTTAGAATCTGGATCTTTGAAAGTTTCAGTTTCCTTATCAACTAGGCCTCTGTTGATAGCTTCTTTTAATGAAAGTGGACTCTTGTCATGACTCCTCTCAATATCAAATCTAGTTTGTTCTGATGAGGTCTTACCAATATCATCGATTCTTTGAAACAATTCTGCTTCCTCGGGTATGAGTCCTTCTAACAGCGCTTCATTCAGAGTTATCCGCTCATTTGTTTGAGTATGAATTAGCTCATTGCTCTGAGGATCTAGAACCTTATTCTGAATAGCCTTATATACTGGCAAAGAATTTCCTGTTTTAGGATCCACAATAACTGAGGTGTCACCAGAAATTACATCATATCTTAGTGCATCTTTAACTGACAACAGTTGTCCTGTGTTGGGATTGATTATATTTCCTGTCTCAGGAACAAAGTGTTTTTCATGTACTGCTTTGTTTAAAGTCATTGGGAGAGTTGGGACATTCTTGGAAAGACTCTCATCAATTTCAAAATTTAGTTTTTCAATACTTTCATGATGAACTGCTGTATAAGTTGTTGACTGCTGTATTTTTTTATCAGTTGTTACAGACACGTGTGAAGACAACTTTGATGAGCTTTCCTTCAAAGTTGTCCCTATTGGTAGAGCTGGAAATGTTTCACCTGATACTACAGCAAGGGTCTGAGCAGTAGCCTTATCAATGAGACCTTTGTGAAATGCTTCTGAGATGGTTAAAGATTCTCCAGTCTTCTTAACAGTAACTCTACCATTCTGCCAATCAATACGTACCTCTTGACTCATTTTCAATTTTGGTATTTCCATTTCAGCCAACTTTTCAACTGTGTTAGTGTCCAACAATCCTGCTTGAACAGCATCTGTTACAGTCATTTGGTGACCTGCACTAGACAAAGTTACCAAACCTTTATCCCAGTTAATTACCACAGAAGTTCCATCAACCAAAGGAAGAGGAGGCAGAGTATGAGAAGTAGTGAGAGAATCTGAAGAGGAGACAAAGGTATCTGACTGATGAGAAGTGTCATTCATATGTTCCAAAACCTCATGCAGATATTGCTTAGATAAAGATGGAGAAGCACCAGAAAGACTTTCTTCACCAGTAATTCCCAAAACATCATGAGTTGTATCAGTTATTCTAGTACTTACAACTTGAGTTGAATCACTACAAACAGCACTTTTTTCTTCATCTCTACCTGGAAAAGATGCTTGGATTTTATCTTCAGGTTTGGCATACACTATGGTCATAGAAGGTTTGGTCAGATCTTCATCAGGAGTATAATCTACTTTTTTGGACAATGATGGTGGTGACACTGATGAATCTCTGATCTGGTGCACCACCCTCTTTTCTGTGATTGCATCTACTATAGCTTTTCCAGCTAGCACTGGAGCCCCAATTATTGCCAACATCCCCAGCTTCACAGCTTCCTTTGGACTTAATTTTCTACCAGTTGTCATATCCACAACATCCCCAGTATTCCTATCAACCATTCCTCTCTCCACAGCTTTCGGTAAAGAAATTAGTTCCTCCTCCTTACTGTCATAAACCTTAATCATTGTGGTGGATTTTCCTTCTCTCAACAAATTTCTTAGTGGAATGTGATGCTGGTTTCCTTCATCAAATATGCTACAAGAATCCTTCTCATAGGCACTTTCAATGATGTGTCTTTCTATAGCAGTTATCAATGGCAATCTTTGCTGATTACTTGAATCAAATACTTTGGATGTTTTTCCATCAACAAGCCCCTGAGAGAGTGCATCATCAAATGGAACTCTTTCACCTGTACTAGTGTTCCTAAAAGTTATAAATGCTGTACTTATGAAACCTACCTTGATAGCTTCATCTAAAGTGTATATTTTACCTGATTTGTTGTTTATAAACAAATTGGAATCTGGCTCAAAAATGTTCATCGCTACTGAATCTAACAAATTGACTGAGTGGACTTCAGCCTGATCATCAAATGGCCTATGTACTACCAGGCTGGAATGTTCATACTCTATAATCTTCCCAGTCACGGGGTCAATTATGTTAGAGTCCAAACACTCCTTCAGTGAGAGCTTCTGGCTTGAAAATGGATCAGACAAGGCAGGTTTTTCTTGATTAATCAGTCCCTGACTAACAGCTTGTTTTAATGATAACGAGAGTCCAGTATTAGGATCTTTTACCTTATTGGAAGTGGTGTAGTCAATGATTCCTGATCTACAAGCTTCAGCATAGGACAAATCTTGCTGCATCTGAACAGGGCTCAACTTTGCATCTACAGTATCATGTTTTCTGTTTTTATCAGCTGCAGTCTGATGAAACTTAATACTTTGCATGTCTAAAGATTTTCCCTTGCCAACAGAATGTACACCACCATAATCCTTAACTTTCATGCCCTCATTAGTCAAGTTTCTTTCTATATCTGTGTTGTAATAAAGTACTTCATTAGCAATTGTTGGGCTATCAGTATGCATAAGAACTGATTTATCCAGTTTCATGTCAACTTTTGAAGTGGCTTTTGGAGGAGGAGGAGATTTTACAGGTGATTCTGGCTTTGATTCTACTGATTTTTTAGATATATTAGAGGTCTTTGAGAGTTGGATGAAACCTTGCTTCAGTGCTTCCTTAAGGTCAAGATGTTTGTCTAAATGAGGATTGTAAAATGTTTCTTTCTCAGCATTGACAATTCCATCTTTAATAGCTTTAGACAGCGAGATTTCGGCTCCAGTCAAGGGATTTATAACTGATGTTACTTGGTTAAAAGTAAATGATGGGCATTCTGCTATAATGCTGCTTTTCATGATGTCTTCTTCCCTTTCTTTGGAGGTCACTTCACCATGAATAAGTCCTTTCTCCAAAGCTGAATTTATTGTCATGCTTTCCTCAGTCAAAGGATTGATATAGGTGCCTTTGTGTAAACTCAAAATACCTTTTTGTACAGCATTTTCATAAGACACCAATTCCATGGTGGTGGGGTCAACTACACTGGTTATACTCAGAGTCACTGTTTCTGATGAAACATCCTCCAATATTGTGGTTTCAAAAGCTTCATCATCTTCTGTAATATGAATGCTAGTTATTTCAGAGCGAACAGAAGGTTTTGCTTCATCTGCAATTATCAAATTTCTTTCCAGAGCTTCATCCAGAGAAATAGTTATTCCTGTGATGTAGTTGGTGTAGGTGCCTTTAACATGATCTAGTATACCTTCCTGAACAGCCTGGTTTATTGGGATGTTTCGACCTGTCCTTGGGTCAACAACAGATGATATCATCAGTGTTGTCTGTTTTGTGGTTATAATGTGGTTTCCTTCCCTTTCAACTTTAGATGAAACTGAAGACAGACTGGCATCAATTAATTTCTTTTCTATAGCTTCAGTGATCAGCATCTTTTCCATGGTAAGTGGGTTTATATAGAGCCCTCTACTTTCATCAATAATGCCTTCATTTATTGCTTCTGCTACACTCATCACTTCTTTGGTCACTGGATGGAAGACTGAGAGTAAATTAAAAGTCTTTGTTTCCTTTGTCACAGTTCCATTTGTTCCATCAGACGGTGTTGCTGAGATGTCTTCTGCAACAACAAAGCCTTTTTCAATAGCTTCACTAATTGGTATC
The DNA here is from genome assembly GCA_018389105.1 of Nautilus pompilius. Taxonomy (NCBI): domain Eukaryota; kingdom Metazoa; phylum Mollusca; class Cephalopoda; order Nautilida; family Nautilidae; genus Nautilus; species Nautilus pompilius. The sequence goes on along the minus strand of JACATO010002186.1, from coordinate 355,088 downwards.
CTGCCATCTTCTGCTGTGACATACTGTCCATTCTCCTGGTCAAGAATTCCGTCTGCAATAGCCTGGCTCACAGACAACCGCTGGTGACTAAAAGGATGAATAATTCCAGTTATAGAGAATGCCTTTGTTTCTTTAATTGGCTGGTCAGCTGTTTCAGGAGGTTCAGATGTCTGTTTGGCATCAATCAGTCCTTTGGCAATAGCTTGGTTGATAGGGAACTTTTCACCTGTAAGTGGATGGCTAAACATACCAGCATTCAAGTCCAACAAACCTCTGTCAGCAGCCTCCGTAACACTAATGTTTTCCCCAGTTTTGGGATCTACAACAGATTTAATTGACATCTGACGAACTTCTGAGATGACTGAACGAGTGACAATTGGCTTGCTGACAGCAACCTGAGTATAAGTGTAATTCTTCTCAGACTTAGATACAAAAGCTGTATCTATCATGGATTCCTGGCCAGTAAAGTCTCTCTTGATGGTAACTTGTTCTTTCTCTTTATCTCTGTGAGCCAGATCTGCAAGCCACCTTTCAGCCTCTGCTTGTTCATTATCAACAGTGTCTAATGAATCATAATGTCTGTGTACAGGTGCTGGCCATTCTGAACTCAAGCATATCAGTCCTTGGTTGATAGCCTCCTGAACAGTCATGATTTCTCCAGTGTTTGGATCCTTAAATGTCCCTGATTTTTCTGCAAGGAGCCCCTTTGACAGTGCCTCAGATACAGTGACAGCTTTTGAGAATGGCACAGATGAGTCAGATGCTTGTTGAGTTGTAACTGTCGTTGAAATAACAAGTGGACTAATTAATTTTAGAAGCAGTTGAGCATCATCTGATGTAAGAAGCTTCTCTGTGACAGCATACTGCAGGGGTAACATGTTTCCCAAATGGTCTTTGACATGTCCAGTATTAATATTCAAAATACCTTTCTGAATGGCATTGATCACAGAAACTCCATCTCCAGTTGGTTCGCGGAAAACTTCTTTAGTCAATCCAAAAGCAACTTCACTGTCTATAAAGCCCTGTCGAGAAGCCTCTAATATGGGCAGTATCCTTCGTGTTTGTGAATCTATAAACACACCAGATGTATCAATCACACCAGACTTCAGAGCTTCCAGGAAAGACACTCTCATGTCATTCCTAACATCATGCACACACTTTGATAAAAAACTAATGTTTTCACTAGCAATCTTGATATTCCCTTTGCTGACTGCCTCATATAAAGACATTTTCTCATGACTAGCTGAGACGTAATTCCCACTGGAATCAAGAACCCTTCTTTGAAGAGCCTCATTTAGAGACAGCATATCAGTTGTTTCTGTCTGAATCAAGCATTTTGCATCCCTATCAAGGTGTCCATTTTTAATTGCTTCCATAAATGACATGACTTCATTAGTCCTCATGTCCAGCACAGCACCATCATTCAATAGAGTGCCAGAATGAACCACCTCTGAAAGGGTCATTGGCTGGACTATTAAATGATGTTTCTGAGCTTCTGATAAAGATATCCAATTCCGTGTAGAGCTGTCATAAAAAAGACCTGACTGAGGATCTATGATACCTGTACGAACAGCTTCAGTTAATGAGATCAAGTCAGCTGTTGTGGATGATCTTACTTCTTTCATACTTGGATTAATATATCCTTTTTCAACTGCTTCCATAACGCTCATTTCACAGCCAGATAACGGATCAAAAATTGCAGATTTCTGCTCATTATACATTCCTTTTTGCACAATCTGTGAGAGGCTGAGAGCTTTATCTGCAGCAGAAAAATTCTGTATGCCAAACATTGCCTGTGACTGTGTGATTTCAGTTACAGCAATCTGTCGAGCACCAACCAACTCCACAAACTTTTGAGAGACCATTCCTAATTCAGCTGCTTTTTTAACAGGCATGTGTTGACCAGATTTGGAATCTAATACTGTGTAATCCAAAACATTAAATAACCCCTTCTGAATGGCTTCCATAAGTGTGTATTCCTTACGTGATGCTGGGTCTCTAATTCCACATGCTGCAGTAAGCTGCTGCTTGAAATGAAGTTCAATATTACCCAGTCTTACTGCATCAGAAAGACTTATAGTCCGTTTTGTCCTTGGATCAACAAACATACCCATTTTGCAATCCAGAAGACCAGACTGGATTGCTTCTGAAAGGCTTAGTCTTTGCTTAGTTTTTGGATTTAAGATTGCTTGCACATGCAGCACCCTGGCTTTTGAGCCAATGTATGACTTTCGAACACTGATAACACATTGTGTGTGCTGCTCAGCATCAGACCTTTTCTCTCCTAAACTGGTTTCTTGTTTTGTCACAGTTTCTCTTGGAAGTGACACACTTTTTGTGCTAGAGACTATTTGATCTCGAGGTGCAACTACAGTATCCTTTTGTTTCTGTTCATATGCTTTGGGAATGGTTAAGTTTTGTTGCTCAAAAGAAGTGAATGTGGTAGTAGCAGCATCAATGTAGCCTGCTGGTATGCTTCCAAGACTTTCAAATTCAGATAAATGCTGAAAAAACTCTTGCATATCTTCATCAACAAGCATGGATGAGCGTTTGGCGAGTTCTGCACGGAATGTACGAAGCAATGGAATATTCTCATCTATTACCATCTGAAACTAGAAAAAAGGTACACACACATATATATATATATATAACTACAAAATATATATAGTAACTGTTTCAAACAAGAGTATGTGCTACAGCTAAATTACACACAATTATAGAATAGCTAATGAAATAATTCAAGCATAAAGAATATTTTAATTTTGAGGCATGAGACAAAATGTTTAAAAAATAAGTTTCAGATATTTATTGAATGTTGGTGGAGTAACTAAAGGTATTTAACATGTACTCTATAAACGTTTTAAACAACAAAGGTGGTTATAAAAGCTGAATGTATACATGTGGATTTTCTATGCTTGTATACATACAAATGTATGAATTATTTAATAAATATATAAAATATTTCACTTGTGAGTCCACAATTATGCCTACTAGTGCATGCTAATTCCTAAACCAAACATCTAAATTTAAAAAAAATAAAATACAGGGCCAACAAAGAAAATGGCTCAGGTATTTATGGCCATCATGTATCAGTTACATTGAGATTTTTTCAGAATTTTTATAAAATACTATATAATTACAATGAAAAACAATCTAAATTAATCTTTTAAAAGCTAATGGCCAAGATAATATTTTTAATTATTCAGATTTGAAATAGGTTAACTGAAGGTCATAAGCTTGAAATAAGTTAAAAAAAAAAAAAGTCTCAATAAAAAGAGTTTAAACATTTGTTCAACAAAATGATGATAAATTTTAGATTAATCTAACTCTAAGAAATACCAAGTTCAGAGCAAACCATTTAGCAAATGGCTTTAAATAAAGTTGGCCCATGGTAAACGCAATCAAAACAGCTCTTCTAAAGTCATTCCAATGCTTCATAATCTAGCTGTAGTACAGTTGTATCATGTGAAGTGGTAAGATAAATTTTTTCCTTACACATTGATATTGTTGCAGAGAAGGATCACGAATAATCAGATATGTAATCCCCATCTATGAAGACAATGACAGCAAAAAAAAAAAGAATCAAAACATTTTTTTTTTTATTCACAATTATGAAACATTAAAGCAGGCTTAAACAAGTTTTGAAACGTTGTGCCTTAGCTCAGAATTCTGATTACTCTAGCAATATCGCCTTAACTGCATGCATTTGCTGTGCAATTACCATTTAAAACATTTACACTAATTAAACTTTTCAACAGAAGCACTCAGAACATTTTTGCTGAAATTTATCATCATCCATTTCCTGCATCCCATCCCTACTATTTCTTACCTTCAGGTCTATATTGGCATGGGACAGTAGGCCAGTGATATCCTTTAATCTGGTACTTGTCCACTTCACCATGCTCATGTATTTTCTGTTCAGTGTGTCCAGTTCTACTCTCACTGTCTCAGCACCAGGCTGAAACTTGGCTTTTTTGCACACATTTTCTATCAAATCTATATCCACATCATCAAGGCTATCTCTAAACTGTTTGAGTTTTTTATCATAAATCTGAAAAAACCAAGAAAAATTTTCTGTACCACACAATCCTTTAAAAAGAAACAAAAAACAAACAGAAATAATGTCACTACATTAAACTTGGCATTTCTCCAATGTGCCAACTATTAGGAAACTTTCAAGTTTAAAATTTTTTAACAATAATGTCAGGTCTCTGGGACAATTAACATCTCAACGAAATATGCAATTAATGAAATAGGATGAAAGTGTCAATCGTTCAACTGCTATCTAGTAAAGATTTTATTTTACTGCATTCCAAGATTATCTTTGCTGTTGCAATTTTTAGCATAAACTCCATTTAACTATGAAATTAGGGTCACACCCACAAACCACACAGTGCTAAAGTAATCTTTGCTTTTTTTCCCTGAAATGTGGAGACACTTTTCATTTGATTTTTTTTTCTTTTTTGCTCTATTCATCATTTAAAAAATTTTGCTTTTCTTTTATTTTCTAAATAAGCTAAATTTTCCAAACTACAACATGAACACTTTCACTTATTTTCCACAAATTCTATTTCTAACAGACCTACAGTGAATTTAAAAAATTGTCTGGTAAGCAAGATGCACAAACAGGTTATTAATGTAAACAGCTGAAGAGAAAACAACAAGCAAACATCAGTAAATATGTGAGAATGAACAAGATGTAATATCAGCTTTGCTGCTTCCATGTCATTTTGATTAAAATAATCCAATGATGAGTTTACATGTATGCTTTTGTTTACAACTCATCTCATTAACCTCTGGAAATTTTTTTTTTTCTTTATTTCTAAAACTATAGATATACAATTAACATGAGCATTAGGGAGCAGAAAAGTCAATATTGTGCTACCTTTAATAAAATGAAGGCTTCTTATCAAATTTTTCACAACCCACACCTTCATCTGTGCAAGCGTTAGTGCTAAGAGAAACATACTTGCTGTTAGTAACTCGGCAGAATTTAAAGTGCAGCACAGATGTGTGCACACCAATAAACATGCTGATTTATTATCAAACCATTCACATTTAGTTAGAACAGGACACTTAAACCCACTGCCAATCACACCAGCTAAAACAATCCAAGTGTCCCTCTTTCTCTTGTTTTAAACATCCTGTCCATCACCATGTACACCTAGGCTCCATCAGAAATATCACTGTCATCATTTCATTAGCTTATTTATAGTTGCTAAAAATGTAATCAAGGCTCAGATGTAGTTTATATTACAGAAGTTCTAAACAAAAAGCCTTTTTCTTTTTTTTTTTTTGCTTTTTAAAATTACTTAATATTTTCAGTCCTTGAAAAAAGAAAAAAACTTTAATGCAGATAACACACCAAAGATAGGATTTAATATCTAATTATTCTCTTTTAAATATTAAAAAGCAGTTTTTATTTTTTAAAAACTTTCTTTCGGAATGTTTTAAATTAATCCAAAATACTTTGTCGCTATTATTCATATTAGTATTGTCTGCAGAGGGGGACAAATGACAATATTCCACATCTGTTAATAACCATCAATAAAATGATGATGGTGATGATGAATTGAGCAATTAGAAACAGACTGCATTCTAAAAGCTGGTATGTCTGACAGTTTTCATTACTTACTCTGCATAGCCAGAAAGAAACATCAGTCAATATAAGGGAGATAAGCCTCTCCACTTTTGCAAAGCGCTGTACTTAATAAAATCTTTAAAAAACAGAACATTAGCAAGCCACATAGAAAACAACAGAAACCATCCAAATGCCAAGGAAAAACAGGAAATATAACAGGTTGATGAGGCAGAGCAAGGAAAACTAAACTATAATAAAATAGGTTCTAGATTTTTTTTTAAAAAGGCTACAAATTACTTTGTTCAGAGTTGAAACCTTATAAAGAAAAAGAAAATCACCTAAAGATGAATCCAGATACTGCAACATGCAAAGCAGGAGCAAACAGCAAGATGAAGCAATAAGCATGCAGCAAAATGTGGGAAGAACTGATCCAAAGCTTCTGGATGCTGCTGCTATATGCAAACTTTCTGAAAGACGTTTTCTCACTTTACCTTTGCTTCCTTGATGTACTGTCCTCCATGTCTGTTAACAGCCTCTATCTGGTGCCTCCTCTCCCCCAATGCACTGTAGATAGCCTGAAAGAAAGAGTCCACTCAACATTCCATCCAAAATATCACTGAAAATACACTTTAAAATTCTATTTTTCCACTTACTAGAGATTTATAATTGTGGTTTACTTAAAAAAATATTTTACCATTACAGGGTGAAGATAATAATAATAATAATAATAATAATAATAATAATAATAATAATAAGAAAAAACATTTAACCCTTTTGTTTTTTCTTCTTTCCAAACATTTGGTTTGTTCACAGTTAACACTTTCATTAGTCTGTGCTTTTAAAATGACCACATTCGAACAGAACATCAAACCTACATATGGTTTCAATACACAATAAGCTAGTGGCACACACAAACAGTAACAGGCAACTAAAAGTAATTTCTATACTGCAGATATGTTACACATGATTGAACAGTACCCATCTCCTCCCTCCTGCAGTAATAATACTAATGACCGACTGTCAGCAGAACACTGTCATTATCATCTCAGCAGCTCATCAACAAGTCTGTTTATATTCCAATGCTTCTGATCAGAACAAACAGAATTAAGACATTTTAATTTTTATTTTACAATTTTTTCTCTTTAACGTTTTCCTCGAATGATCCAAAAAGCTACTATAGGTCTTTTTTCTTCTTCTTCTCCTAAGATGTATTTTCATGTTCTTCTCAAATTTTCTGACTTATAGCCAGAATGTTTTGTGTATGGCAAAGATTTACAAAACTTTTAATATTTGAATCTCTTTGAAGTGGCAATCTATGTAATTTGCAACCTGACAATTTATTTATTTTAAGGGGGGTGAATTGTACCTCACAAGAAACATTAGCTGTGAACATACCATAGTTGGTTCCAACTGACTCTTCACTTGTTCTATGTCGGAGGTTAGCTGGGGCTGATCTTTGATCCTGGAACCCATCTGATGATCCACCCACTGTTGCTCTCCTTTGAGCCCATTATGGTACAGAGACAAGAGATCCAGAGCTGCCTCCACATTACGTAATCTGAAACATGTAAGTAGTTTGATAGTTTGTCAGGCTGTGAAAACCTCTCAATTTTATAACTATAAAAGACTGGGAATCTATAGGTTTTATACAGGTGTGTTTGAATGATTTAGTTCCTGTTTGTAATAAAAATATCCAGTTCTTCATTCACTAGTAGCTGCTGTCATCACATTGTGGGAACACAGCAGCCTACACACTGAATGGCTGATAAAATCCATAACAGATATATTAGAATTTTAACACAAGAAAAAAAAGCTTTATGAAGGTTATCAGAATCAACTTAGAAAAAAACTACATTATAAAACTAATAAAGAAACTAACTGCTATTCTGACATCTTAAATATGTAACAGAATCACATGCCAATAATTTAAAAATAACAATAGTGGTAGTAGTAATATTTTCAGTTAAAATATAATAAAATGAAATGAAATGAAATGAATCCGATATTTGATTTCAATTTTTTTTAGATATACACACTATTAACAGCATATCATCTGCTTAAAATTTTTTAAAAAAAAAGGTGGGGCGCAGAAAAACCTGGTAACTTATCTCCACCTCAAGGGCATTCTGATTTTCCATAGTATTGACAAGGATTAAGTAAACCTTAAAATTATATTCAAAATTATTTTCATATAATTAAATTTAAAAATTCATTATATCAAAAAAGGTAACAAACATGGATGAAGATAATCCAGCTGCTACCTTTCCACTATTTGAATACAGATGTTCTCCCATCTTGTGGTAAGAGATTTTACATCTCTGTCTTTTGCATCCAAATCAGAATGATGAATGGTCCCCGGCCGATGCCTCTCCACAACTTTATGAAGTACAGAGATCTCCTCCTTCAGTTTGTTTATCACAGGCTGCTGCTGCTGCACTGTTGTCTGTAGCTCCTGTTTAAATGAGAATACTTTTAATAGCATAACAGCTTTCAACAAGACCTAAGCTAAATCTCTCATCACCTATACTAATATATCCCTTGAAGACTTTCTGAAGATCCTCCTTCTAAGGTACACAAAATAAACAACCGTAAAACACCACCCTTTTAAACATATCCCACATTCACATTTATCATCATTTATACATGCAATAGCTGTAAAGGCCAAGTGAAAAAATAAGACAATCTGCTAATTTTAACTTTCATCTATACACCACATTAACATAGTATGGAGGAAATGTTTATTTAAATAAATGCACCAGACAGAATCTTTACAAGTGCTAATTTTTTTTTGCCATTGTTCCCCAAAACACATGCTTTTTAGGAGTTACCACTACAGTTAATACTTAGCTTTGTAATTTAGGTGTATTGTTACTTCAAAATAACAAACAATTATTTTGCACACAAAAAATTAGTCTAAGATGAGTAAGTCATGAAATATTCAGATACTGAAAAACAAAAAAAAACAGAAGCATTTACCACAACAAATTTGTATCAAAATGGCTAAAAGGCTACAGCTACAGTATACACCTCTAATGATTAGTGTTCAGTGATGAAATGTTAAAGCTCTAAAAACCGAATATTAACTTACATGTAGTTCTTCACGCAGACTGCGCAATGCATCCAGGTTGGAGGTCATCTTGTCCTGAGATGCCAGGGTTATCTCAAAGTCTATGATCAGCTGCCGGACATTGTCTATACTACACAGTAGTAGCTCTACAGATTTTTGTCTGAAAGGAAATGATATCAAAACTTGACTCAACAAATCTTATGATTACAGAAAAACAACAGATAATGCATTCTGTTTTATCATAGATTAGCCGCCACAATTCAACTGGAACATACTATACATGAAGCTTTGCTATTTATAGAGATCTGGCAATGAAGCACTGCATATTTAAGGAAGCTCATTCATCACATATCTATCTCATACACTGCAGCAAGTGGAGATCTCCACTAACTTTCCCTGGAGAATAACGGAGGTAAGTAGATCTATGGTCTTGGTAAAATGATAGCTAATTATCAGAAGAACTTAAAAACCCAGTAGTGAGAAAATAGCATAGTGGCAGACCTAATGGGATTTAGCCTGATCCACACACACGCGCACGTACCTCTGTATGTACATGTGTGATATGGCTTGGATGTCATTCCACCGCTGTACAACAAGGTTTAGTTTGGACTCCATCTGTGGTGTAATTATCTGCACAGTGGCACAGGATTTCTTTACCTCTACTAGCTCTTTTTCATGGCTCTTCAGCACTTTCTCAAGCTCCTACAAACAAAGTTGTACCATTATCAGAAGATTGAATATATATATATATAAACAACAGGAAGTCAAACTACATCGCTTTCCTTTCCACACCTACAATGGTTTCATGTGGTATGTCATAATGATCAATTGGCTAAGTCCAAGGAGTGACTAAGTTTACAAAATTGCTTGAAATAGGAGTGGGCTATAGTTCTATATATCACACAGATGGAAACAATGCCCTCTTTAAAATTTTTTTTTAAAGTGCCTACGTAAACACAATCAGAGCTAAGTAGTTTAGTACTTGAGGTTAATGAAACAACGCATTCTAAACATCTCATTTTCAAGACGGTTCACAAATATAAATAACTCCAGACGGTAAAGGATATAGTTTTTCTAAAAATGTAATCTGAGAAACTCTGCTAGATGAAGTCAAGAATGATTATCTGTAACATCTCTCAACTAACAATGATATCAGTCAAACCTAAATAATTCTTTAAAGAGCCCCCATCCATTCAGTGGGCACCAACCTGCAGCTTCAAGCCTCTGTGCAGCAACTGCCACATTCAAATTTGCATCCTGTAAAAGAACATTTAACAAAATCTTTGCTACACAAGAGACATCCATCCATCTACCCTGCCAGACTGAACCATCACATTCTCTGAATGGGCCCAGTATAGCAAGCTGTAGTAAGTAGGCAGGTATTCAGAGTAGGTCTCTGGTGGATTGAGTGTTTACAGCAACCGGAAACCCATGGCAGCTGAGAACTATAAGGTTTCTGCAAGTAGATACTGAATTCAGACCAGATTCTCCTCCACATCTTCAACACAGAAAAAAAACAAAAGCTTCTCTTTTACATTCAACAAATACCAAGTTTATATTTTTTTTAATCTATGTTAATCACCTTGTCCTCACTCCCTTAACAGCTTTTCACTTTTACTACTGTAGTCTTTCACTTCATTCTAGCACATCATGTGAAATTTTAATATCATATTTATTGTTACAGCTCTGAACTTCATTTTGTGTAACAGATGGCAAGACAGTATTCTTCGAAGGGCCCTCAACTCAAGTGTATCTATGAAACTACTTTACCAAGTACTTTCTGAACTAAAAAAAAAAAAAAAAAAAATGAAAATAAGCAGTTTATCTTTACAAAAACTGACTTGTGGTCAATTCAATCACAAGCATTTTAAAAGATGCCATCTAATGAACACCAAGTGTATTCTTGGTGATACAAATCTAATGAATAGTTGGTTGGTAGGTGGAGTCCTGCCAGGACATGGTTTTAGACAAAGCTATTTTAAAAAATATTTCAATATTTACCTACCATTTTTTCCAGCCTCCCTTCCACTGTTTCACCTGATAAGTAACTAGGCTAGGACAATATTCTGCATCTATCTCCTAGCCAAACTTAGTGCATTTCAGCTCAGTGTGAAACATCAATAATTCACATCCCAAGTTCCGACTGACTACATGGCAGAAATCTGACTCATTTATACATACGTATCAACATACCACAGGCTCACCTTTAACTGCATGTGGAAATTCCATTCATCTATTATTTATTTCTATGTCCAGAAACTTGGAATAATTTCAAATCAGACAGCTGCCACAAGTACACTCAGCTTAGTGACATTTAACCCCTTTACAATCTAAAAAATCCAGTGGGGGGGTGGTGGAGACTAACAGGTTGTTTCGTGTTTCAAGCAATTAAAATATTTTAAAAACACAATACATATTTATTTTATATAAATAAATATGAAAAAGATAAATCTGAACCATAGTCATCTTAATTTAATGATCCTCCCCACACTCATCTCCTCAAGCAGACTTGACTGCCTCTTTAAAGAAATGAAATATATATTTTTTCATTTGTATTTATGGAAACACCAGAATGTAACACTTTGGTGGAAAAGCCCCATCTGTTGACGTTTTCTCCACCTGGGTTTAACAAACAAAAATAGTGTCAACAACACTTCTCTCAAACATCAGTAAGATCTGGATCATTAAAATCAGTATATTGAAAGAAAACATTACTTCCACAGAACAGATATAAATGAAAAAGCAAAACTTTAAGTGGTAATATTTTATATTAATCTCACAAAACCCTTTCTCTAACCACACAGCACTGAGATGCTAGCTCCAAACTATTGGCCTTCTCCAACTAACTTGCCCTAGCCTAATCCTATATAAATTTCAGAACTCATTAATATATATCGAAACTGTTTCTTAATATGTTACCTACCAGTAAGCACCTGCCACTTTCTAAGGGTAATGAAGCACATGGTAGTAGGTGAAAATGAATAAGACTTAAAAACAGTTGTTAGTGTGTACAGTCCTGCTAAAACACTAACCTGTTTCTCAGCTCCCAAGGATGACATACAGTTCTTTGTTATTATTTTATCTATTTAATGTGCCAACACTAAAAAAATATGCAAAAAACTCTGTGGCAAATTGAATTTTACAAGCAAATATGAGGTTTCTCAAACAAAAGATTGAAAAACTGAGACACAAAGTCAACAATGAATTAAGAACTTTAGCAAATAATTTTCAAATATTAAAAATCCATTAACAAATGAAAGCTGTTGCTGGCCTATTAGTCTAGTTATTGATTAAATCAGATTTCTGGGTAGCTTCCCCCACCTACACTTAACAGATGGTTGCTAATCAGCATTAGGGGAATAAATCGAGAGATTAAACAAGGGAGTTTCAGAATTTAAAATAGTGAGAAATTAAATGCACTTATACTATTATAAAATGTACTGGTCTTTAACCTTAATGGAAAGGAAATATCACCCTTCAAACTGTTCCATCAAGGCATTCTGAATAAATAGAAGAGTGCAGGCTTTTATGGTTTACAGTGGCCCTACCAAACACTTCCCCAGACAATTCCATTTGTTATAATGAATATGGTAAAATCATAGCAAAAAGAAAGAATTATTAAATTTCATTTCTCTTACTCATTTCTATAATAGCAAAATATTTTTAAATCAGAGATTTCAAAAAAAAAAATGAATAAAATCATCCTCCCTTTTTTATTTAAACTTCAAATTCCCTTTTCTCCTGTTTAATGTTTTTCTTCATAGCTGCTCAGAGCAAAGAAAGATGCAAAACACTAATACAAATTATTATTCTTTTGTGGTTGAATGAATAATTCCTAAATGTCACAAGTCCTGCTATAGTTATAAATGTTTACTTTTCCTCCTCCAGGCATTCAGGATAGCCTAATGATTCAAATCTGTCAGTTTACTATGTCCTCCAACACTCAACTATTTAAAAACATTCACAGCCAATCCAAGAGGAAACTGAAGAACTCTTGAGCATCTCTTGTAGCACTTGAACCTAAGTTTATGATATTAATGAACATTATTAATGGAGAGCTCAACCTAGACAGTTCTAAAGTAAAATCACTTCCTGTCTAGATGACAATAAATATAAAATACCCAATAAGTATGCTGACAATTCTATACAATAAAACAAACTCCATTAAACTAAAACCAAATTTCCTTAACTATTGTTTCTGAACTATTTGCAAACAAGATGCTCAAATTACAAGAATACTGGCTAGATAGATACCATACTGCATCAGGTAATAAAACAACACTTGCTGTTTAAGTCAAAGGGGACCACTTTTAAGGATATCAGACAGTCTGCATTTTTTTAGGAGTTTTTCAAAATCAAGAGCATTTATAAATTAGAAAAGAAAGACTGTGGTCACCTAAAACACAGTAATGATGCCTACCTGATGTTTGTCCTTAACGTGCCGTAGGCTCTCTTTGTCCCTCGGAATGGCTTCTTGTAACTGGCTGCTCATCGCCTGCTCACATACGCTCAGGCTACGGTTCAGGGTGTCTAGCTGTTGGACGATAAGCTGGCTCGGACTTTTAGTTTCTTTGGCTTCTATGAAATAGTGCAGAAGAGAAAAAATACAACAAAATACCTAGTTTGTCTAAGTTACTGAAGGTCTAATTAGCATCTAATTACTGCAATGCTGTGTACAGGGCACAAAATTAAATGAATGTAGAAAATTAGTCCTGAGTAAACTGTGCCAAACAAAGGGCATGCCATCACCTTCTTGCAGCTTAAACAATAACTTACCTTTTAACTCAAGACTTTATTTATTGTATTTAAAATTTAAATATGCACAACATAATGTAATCAAAATAATACCATAGTTTTGGATGTTCTGACATTAGATGTCAAGGCAGGTGTGGATGTAAAAGAGTTAACTATGACCTATTTATAGGCTTTTCTCTCAAATTAGCTTGTATAATTCATTAGTAATCAAAGTCACTTTAACAAAAATAATTTTCTTATTCAGGATCTTTAAATATGAAAGCAAGATGATGATGTAGTAGAGTCAGTTCAACGTGGTTATCTATCTGCATAGCAGAGTTGCTTCCCTTATACAGTTTATTACATACTGCTGCAAAATTTAGGAAACACAGACAACCATGAGCTCACCCCTTTACAAGTCAAAATAAATCAGTGTAAGTTTCATAAAAATGCAATAATAATTCTAGTAATAACAAACTACTAAAAGCAATGTGTGGTTGCTGCATCTTAAATTAATATTAAAAATAAAAAAAAACAACTCTGCATGAAGAGAAGAATGTGATGTAAACATTGAAGGTGTTTCTGATACAGCAGTAATGGAAGATAAACTGGCATACACTTGTATATACAAATTTCAAAAAAAAGAGTGTGACCTGGCTTTTGCTGAAATAACAGTCAAGCCATGTTGCAAGTATATACCATACCTGGCACATGAAAGAAAGCTGGAAGCAAAATCAGATGTGTCAACAGTTAATAGTAATTAATCACACAATAAGAAATTTAGAATGTTTTACAAGTGGGTTGAGAAATATTTTTTTAGAAGCTCACCATTTTTCAGTGCTTCAGATGAGAGCTGTAAAAAGATTTCATTGCACTGCTTCATCTCTTCTTCCAGCTGCTTCATGTCCCTGTCTCCAGGTTGTGCCTCAGCCAGCAGTTTGTCAGCATCATCATTTAAAGCCTTCCAGATGGCCTTCCTTTGAGCAGGATCAAGAATCTGGAACTGACCACCAGGCAGAGTTTAAAAGACCAACTCAGAACTTACTTCCTTAACATATTCTCCACATGCACACACACAGGTAACTATCACAGCAGGATAGGGAGGCAGTGTTGACATAATATCAAAGATGGCCTTCCTTTGAGCAGGATCAAGAATCTGGAACTGACCACCAGGCAGAGTTTAAAAGACCAACTCAGAACTTACTTCCTTAACATATTCTCCACATGCACACACAGGTAACTATCACAGCAGGATAGGGAGGCAGTGTTGACATAATATCAACTGTTAATGGCTTTTAAATTCAGCATGAATCATCAATTTCTACTAATCAATCATCTGGAAGGTTAAGCAAAGTTAAGCCCACAGCAAGACTTAGTAATAAGGCCACTTAAACTGTTAGCACAACAATTAAAATAGTCTAAATATTAATCAATTCAGGAGACAAAATTTATCTGAAATGAAGCCTAAACTTATTGGCAGTGATATCCATAGTACTCTTCTGAAATACTTTGTTTGACCAACTCCTTGTGTCTTCCCTTTTCTCTCTTTAGTAGTATTACAAGCTACTGCCACATGCCTAATAAAGATATAGATTCTTTGTTGTTTTTAGAGTCTTCAAAGACTTTTTATTATATATTTTCTTGGGAAGACCATAACAGCAACTGTTCTCTCATAATAATTTACAACAAACTTCATCACTAGTTTATGACAGACCTAAGAGTGACCACTGTCCTCTGAATACAGCTGATAATACTATTCCAAAATGTGGTTTGGTGTGCAAATCTAATGGTAACCAAATCAATTCAGATATTATCTATATATTTAAAATTCAAATGGCATATTGAGAAAGTAAAACCTGATTAAATGAGAAAATACAATTACCATACTAAAGAGATAAACAGTGAAGTCATATAGTCCACAAAGATTTCAATAATGTCTTAGAATTTATGGAAACATCTCTCCTCTGTTCATGGTTTTTGGAAAAAAAAAAACTATTATGAATCCTGAATCACAGTCGTGCTTATTTTAAAATAAGCACACTTTTACATTCACCTAGCACCATTCTTAAAACAATATAATAAAGTAAAATTAAATAGGTAGGTATAGTAAAATATGTTCCTATTTGACTTCAGTTAATACAAAAACAAAAGATTTATGCAAAATTCCTTTTATATCACAGGGGAAATATTTTCGGTGAAAATAAAAGATTTTTCTATAATGCACAAGTATTTATCTTTAAATAAATCAAATGCTTTCCTTTTTGTAGTGTTTCGATAAGCTTTACAATGTACAGCAGCCCAGTTTCATTACATTTCAGCATATTCAACCCAAAGATGAATGTAGTTATGAGTAAAGATATTCCAGGCATTGAAGGAACTACAATAATGGTTAAAGTTATTCCATCACCTCTTACCTTTAAGCACAATATTGGCCACCAATATACAGCATCAGGGTTCTCTAGGGATTTATCTCAATGCGCCAGATGAATATGCGATATCTTAATCCTGTTATGGGGTGGATCATGTTACATCTGTTTTAAGAATTACATTTAGACCACTAAACCAAAGATGCATTTTGTTTTGCTTTATTACTACTCAGAATGTCATTCAAATGAAACCTGGACCATTACAGTGATGAATTTCAGCCAGGTTTCATTTGGACTGACCTACTACATATGACCAACACGCGCATTCAGACTTAAATTTCTCTAATTCAATGCAGTACAAGTACCACCACCAAGCAGACCAACCTGTTTTAGATCCCACATCTTTACTGCTTTGATGGTGGAAAGAACCATGTTTTTCCTAAGTTTGTTCTGTAAATCTTGCCAGTGGCTGTAAAACCATCTCAAACTATTCTTCAACCTTCAAAGAGAAAAACACTACAACAGCATGAACAATGGCACCATCCATCTTCACAAGTTAAAGAGAATGGCATTTTATGGTTTATTCCTTATGAAGTTTCAAATAAATAAAACAAAATTTAACTTTAAAGGCAACAGCAGTCCTAATTTATTTTAAAAAATGTAAATGCCAGTTTCAAAAAGTATATCACTTTCTTTTAAAAACCATTAAAATTATAGTTGCAAGCACTGAATTCTACTTTTTTGTTGACCACTTACAGTTACTCAAAGCATAGTTGAGTGTTGGAGTATTAACTGAAACAAACTGAGCACTAGCCAATCATAAGTTGTCTTATTTGATCTCTCACTATGTTCAGTCCTCCTGCAATCCAGATATCCAAACAAATATCTGTCAGCCATATTGGACATGTGAACAGTCAGTTTTCCTGACATACATGTTTAAACTGATTAGTAAGCAAGCTGAAATACATACTTGTTAGCCAAATGGACTGCCTCAGGATCTGGTGGGGGTATTTGGAAACATACAGCTGCTGCAATACCTTGGATTCCATGAGAATTGCGAATCTGGAAGAGAAAAAAAAACACTACTAGAAACACTAAAAAGTTATGAACATCTGCATAACTGAACTAACAAAATATATACTATGGATGGACATTCAAATAAATCTTAAAGGCTGGATACCATTTTGGTGGTGCTATTTCAGCTGGATTTCATTTGAATGTTTCTCACTAGTAGATGTTTTTTATAAAGTATTTTTCATGCTTAGGTGAGAAAGTGATTGTTAGATGACATAACACCAGTTTCTGTGTTCACATTAGAGTGGTAGCTGATGTATCATGCTCACTGCCTTTGATCCTTTCTAGCTTCATACCATTTAAGAGAACCTGGCAGCCATCTACCAGGCCATGGATCAACCCTGTAACAGCGTTTCATGAAGTAGTTTCTCAAACTATTTGAGTCACCAAGGCTCGTAAACAGAAACAATCTATTAAGACAGGAATTTTCAGCTTATTTCTTAGATCTAGAGAAAATATATTTCAACATGAAAATAATTCGTGTGTGAGAGACTTCTCAATGACTCCTCAATATTTATATCATAAATTTAATGGTGCAATAAATTTTAAGACAAACAAAACCAATTGTCTCAGAACAACAGAATTTTGTTTGATTGTCTTCTTTAATAAAGGTTGTCTCATTGCTTTTAACTAGGGACAGAATTTTTAAACCACCTTACATACATACTGGCACCAGTATCAATGTGCAGGGTGAAAAAGAGTCCTCATTGTGTTTGGGGCCAGGTACTTAGTCTGGAACTCAACCCCCCCCCCCATCACAGGTGAGGGATTTGCCTCAACACCAAGGTGCAAAAACCAGCTCAGCAGGAAGTCCCCCACTAGAATATGGAACTCCCGGAGGAAACCCAAGCAGATAGACTGGTACAGGAGAGCATGAAAAAACCAGGCCTTGGGAGGTTGCCAAACTAAGCCAAATCCCACCAAGAAGGTTTCTAACCCAGGCAGTGTGCTACGAACTTGGCCACCTCTCAATAAATTTATCTTAGTTAGAAAAAAATTAAAACAATATGTAAATAACAGAAATATGCAGCAACATTTTGGGATAAAAAAAAACAGGATGCCATTATTCTCCTAAAAAAAAAGCAATCATATATATATATATATATATTTTTTTTTTTTGAAGAGTCATAACTCTACTAAATGTTGTAAAATTTCACCATAGGTACACCTTGCCCAAATTCTTTTCATACTCACCTGCTTTTAGAATGGTAAACAACAACAAAAAAACAAATATATTTTTAAAGAAATAAATTGTAACCAGAGTATTACAAAGAGAATGCTGCACATACCTTCCATCGTGTAACTTCACTGCTATCTAGAACAGTACATTCTTCCTGCTTGTGGACGGTCAGCTGGAAACAGTAAATGACACCTGTACTTAAAATACCATTTAAAGAAAAATAAGAAGAAATCAAATTTCTGCCTGCTACCTATAAGACCCCATGGGCAAGATCTGTAAATTTTATTTATATTAATAAGCAGCAAGTAAAATCAAGTAACAAAGCTCTGGTGAAGGGAAAAAAACATGAAGTCTGGTCAGCATTTTAAATCTTTTGAAATCAGCAAAGGAGACATTTTTTCAGCTATCCTGACTCACTCTTTAACATCAAAGATGAAGTATAGAAAATGCAATCAACACAATTACATGATTTCTTAAATGGAAAATACTTCATAATGGCATTGATATGGTTCAAACTTATTCATGTTAATAGCCAGAAAGATTGCATTAAAACATTGACATTGCATACTTTCTCTACATTCTATTGTTCCACAGCACTCAAACAAAAAAATATCTCTGCTATATTTATCCCCATTACTGGCCCTGGCAACTAAGACATTTAACATTTTTTTTTTTCAAATGTCTTTATGAAAATACTAGACAAGTAGTAGAGATCCAAACAATAAAGGAAATAGAAACACCTATAGCATATGCAGAGCAAGTGGTTGTTTCTTTAAAATGATTTAATAAAACAAAATAAAATTCAGAAGAAAAGATTTTAAAAAATGCTGCTGGTGGAAGTGCAAACTAGAATGTTTATGTTGCATATTCTAACAGAAGTAGGCAGTTCATTATATTTACTAGCACTGAACTAAACTGGTGTGCAGTAAGAAGAGTTATCCTTACACTGGACTGTTTTACGTTGCAAAGTGCTTTCACTTTCCTGGAATGCAATGTCTTCAGGTTCCTTTGTTTTAATGGTACAATCTCCGTACTCTTGTCCACCAATGAATTAATCCGATAGTCATAGTTGTCCAATACTTTCCTCATTTCCTAGTTGATAAACAAAAAAAAAAACCCCAAATGATAACTGAACTACAATCCATCAGACAATGGATACTAGGAGAATGTCAAGATGAAAGCCACAATTTGTTTAGCTGATTACAAGCAGACCACTTCCTATTACCTGCATATCTTTTAAGAGCTGCTCGTTCATCTCCATGCTGGGACTTTCCTGGGTGTATCTGGAGTTTAACAAGGCCGTTTGTTGTAAAATCCAGTTTTCACAGTTGAGAGCTTCCTCAAAGAACTGCAAGCAAACAAACAAAAAACAAACAAGTGCCTGAAAAATCAAGAGAACAGAAACTAATGACAGGTTGCGAGATGACTATGACATTTAGCTCTCACCAGGCTGGCCAGAATTCTATCTATCCATGTTACTGGAGGTGAACTCACTCACCAGATCAGCTAATCTAGGTCATATGAAAACTTGAATTTTATATAATATTCATTGCCTGCATAATTCTTAATAGTTTGAGCCACAAAATCATGATCTTGCTCATAACTTCACTTCAGATGTTGAATGAATGAATCACCAAGTAAACACAGGTCCACAGAAAGCTACATGAAAAAAAAAAAACTCTTAGCAGTCATGTATAGGCAAAAGCTTGGATCTGCTTCTGTAAATGTAGTTTACCTCACACAATGTCAATACTAAGTTGTTGTCACTTTTGACTGGACATCACACTTGGGACACCTTTACAGTTTAAGGATATGTGAGGGCAGAGCACTACTTCTACCTTACAAAGATTATTAACTCACACAGTCTAAGTGTCTGAAAAGTTTATCTACCAAAAATCTACACTCTTAAATACAATAATTTCTCCAATGTGTATTTAAAAAAACAAACCCCCCCAAATTAATTAAGAGCCTAAGCTTGTGGGAATAGTTAAGGAGTGTGTTTGATGTGGTCACTTGAGCAACAGCGAACCAACTACCTACCTCCTGGTGGGCTTTGGTGTGTTTCATGTGCGCTTCTTGACAGATCGTCAGTTGTAACAACCAGCTCCATTCTGACTGCATGGCCGACATGTAACCCTAAAGAAATGTTAATCTACATTCATTTTCCTCTTTTCACTCACTCGTATGCATTAAAAATCGACAGCTATAGTATTCTAACACCCACAATAGGGGCAGCAGTGACTTAACTGATTCATAATTCAATCACACATATCTATATTGCAGAAACAACTAACACAGGTAGTTTTTTTTTTTTAAAAAAAAGTTTGATGTCACCCCTCCACACAAAAAAAAAGTCATCCAAAATCCATAGTACACAGGAATAAATGAAAGAAAAAGGAAAACAGAAATTTTACCTGGAGCCTGCAAAAGTTCTCAGTTACATCTCATTAACAGTAATATATTAGTAGTAGTTCACTGTCGACACTACAACTAGACATTAGGTAACACCTCACTTACATTTACAATGTAAAATACCCAGGCGGAAAGCTCTGGAAAGAATATATATACGCTGGGTGATGCAGTGTTAAAAATAACCCACTGAAAACATGAACAGCTGGATAATGTCTTTACTTGCCCTCTGTTTTAAATAAAGTATCAGATTGCTGCAATAAGCAATAAATTCACATTTCATTAGCAAAACCAGTTACTATTTCTCCACCTACAACTTTGAGAAACGCGTTTTCATCATTCTGCCAACATTATCCCCCACCAAACTCAACTGCATGTGTGAGCTATCCATCTATGCAACAACCACATATCTAATTAGATGTTTTTTTTTTTAAATTTATAAGTAACTAAATACAAAGAAACAACAATGAAAGACTAAAATTTAAGTAAAAATAGTTTTAAATAGAAATCAGATAATGTTAAAGCACACAGCTACATATGAAGTAAATTCCATATGATTTGCTGACAGGCTTTACCTCAATCATCTTGGCTGCTGGGTGCCTGCTGAGCACCAAGGACTCTCCCTTGTCCTGCACAGTGTTGAACTCTGTTTCTCTCACCTCCAGATCACTCAGCAAGCTCTGCAAAGACAGCAACAAAATTGTCTTCTACTACAGTGCATACAGATATAGAGAAAGAAAGATGTTGCTGAAAACACCCATTAAAGTTTGCCTACATTTGTTACAAATGCAATGGTCCTATGACTTCTCTGGTTAACCCTTTTATATTTAAGCTGATCAGTGTAAATCATTAAATATCTGAAGAAAAAAAAATCATGATAGCAATTGCAGCTATCTTGGCAGGAAAAGTAGAAAGAACTGGAAAGAAGCATCAATTGCTAAGCCATGTGAAATAGCATGATGTCAGGATAAACACTAGAATTTATTCTCCATTAACACATTAACAAAAAAAAAAAAAAAAGCCAAACAACAAATCGCAGACTGTACAATTCAGTTCCCCCCCAATCAAATGTCATTTAAAACTAATAAAACTAACCTAGAGAAGTGAATCTGAAATTTTGTTTCCATCATAAAAGAATACTACATAACAAGACCATTCAAATAGTTTGCCAAAATTAAAACTTAAAGATACAAACAAGGGCTATTCCCCTGTACCTGATAAAACTGATCAAGACCAGGCATGTTTTGCTCTGGAGAGCTCCAGTCATGCTGTATTTCTTTCTCTTCCTTCTCTGTTAACCACTTCAGTTCCACTGTAGCACTTTGTAGGAAATCATGCAATGATTCAAGGCAACTGAGGTATCTGCAGGAAGTATTCTGAAAAAAAAAGGGAAAAAAAGCAATGGGGAAGGAAGTCGGGACAGAACAGTAAAATCCATAAACCAAGCTTAAGAATAAGTAAAAGAAAGAATGTGCCATGCTTCGCAGTCATAAATAGATAGAGTTTAGTTTAATCATTACACGATGACATGGTTTATACAAGCTCACCACCCAAGAGAGAGAGAAATGCTTATTGAAAATGTTAAAATGATTTACCCAAACACTACCGTCAACATCACCAGTATGCATTTTGTTTATTTACAATCCAGTTACTAATTTAATTTCAAATATCAAGCCAGGCTCAAATCAGGTGATTTATACTACCAACCCATAACTGTGAATAAACCAAAATAAGCTTAATGTTTGCTCACATGCACAACCATTAATTATTCTAGAATCTTGACTAAATAAATGCAAACTTTAGTCTTTCTGTGTTCTCTAAATGCTTAAAACCTGGAAACAATCCTTGCTGAACTCTTCCAGGTGTTCTAATATTGTTTCTCAGATACAGACTAAAATTCCTGTAAGGCATATTCAAATATCAATAAATATCAAAATATCAGTGTATGAGGTGGAACAAAAATAACTTTATTATCAATCCATACCTACATAGTTTAATTTTTTGTAGTTTTTTTTTTTTAAGAATAAATAAATTTAAAAAATTAATCAAGAAAAACAAACATTATACTTACATTTAACAGAGAATAAGCAATTTCCACCTTGGAAAGCCACTGTGAGTATAGTTTTTGTTCTTCTGAAGACAGGGTTCTCTACAAAAGAAATTAATTAGTACTGTATTTCTTAAAGATAACATGCTAAAATGGCATCAATGCTAAACAAAAGCCATCTTATTGATAAAAACCAAACAGAACAAGCTTTCACTGACTAACTCAGCCTTCAAGCCATCAGATTGCATTTTCTAGGGATGTTCTATAAAGCACAGGCATCTTAAACAGTTCTTTAACTCTGATTTGTATTTTATACCACCATAGTTCCCTCATCCAGCCAGAGAGATACAAGATAGCAGTCCTAATGCTAACTTTAAAAGTGAAAGTAATTATGAAAATCAAGTAGTCTTTTGTGCAATAGCAATTAACTGGCATAGTACTGGCAGTTCAAAAAATAGGGGTCTTGAAAATGGCTAGTATCATGATTATTTTCATGTGACATTTAATCTTTTCACTGCCATTGATGTAATGTACACCCTATTTTCTGTGGAATAATCTGCACAACACAAACATCTGACCAACATTCCAAGATGCAGTTATTCTATGATCTAGAAAGCAGAAATTGCATTATTCCACCCTCCCCCCCCCTTTTTTTCAAAATATTCTGGGATAGCAGTCCCCAAGGTTGCATGCCTGTGGCTTGCAATGATAGTGCTGGAAGTGTTTTGAGGGGAGGGGTCACAAGAATTTCATTGTCACACTGAGATGACTGGGAACAGCTCTGAGGATGATGATCAGACTGCAAGATAGGTAAATAAAAATAAAATGTTAATCAAAACCACTGTAATGAAAGAACTATGAAAATATTCAGGTTATATTTTTGCAATAAACTTTTAGATCATACATCTTTCATGATGCATATCTGGAGATCTGTCAGGCTAAACTGATGTACTGTACACTGACAAAAGTAACTCAACAGGTCATCAATAAATGTGAAAGACAGAATAACGGAATTTTTATAACAGCTAAGATAAACAAAAACAATGCTGAATCTAGTAGATCCTCAGCAGGCAAAAGATTAATTCT
Organism: Nautilus pompilius; assembly: GCA_018389105.1. Lineage (NCBI taxonomy): Eukaryota > Metazoa > Mollusca > Cephalopoda > Nautilida > Nautilidae > Nautilus > Nautilus pompilius. The sequence continues at coordinate 331,544 of JACATO010002186.1, read as the reverse complement.
GCTGCCTGCTGGATTTCATCATATTATTTCCTGAAGATCTCTCAATATAGGAAAAAGAAAATGATTTCAACCATAGGCACATTCTTAAGCCTATGAAAGAAGAAATCAGTTAACTAAAGTATAGACTGCCAAGGGTCTCACTTACTCTATTTGCTTTACACTTTTCTACTTCAGAACGAAATGCAACAATTTCTTTATGTAAAGCCTGGTGCCGGCTGAGGGACTGCTGAACTGATGCCAAATCCTCCCCGTATTCTGCTGTTTCTAGTCTTCTCTGAAAAACACAAACAACATTACAGTGAAAGGTGCACCAAACAACTTCTTCTGCTCAGTGAACTCAAGTTAACTAGACACATTGGTCAAACATTAGAACCCTGTCAAGTATGCATTTCTTTTTTCCAGATAATATTTGGATGACACGTCCAAGAAAGATTAAGATGTCACTGTGGTATCAATGGACAAAGCAAAAACAAACTTTGGACAAGACATAACATGAGTGAGTTAGATATTAAGGTCCATCTATGAAAATAATTTAAGATTTTTGTTGACCCACAAAATAGGGAAGATCAGACAGTTCTAGTTTGAATAAATAATCTTTTTTAATGCATATTTACATACTGTATACATGCCAATCAATGCACTGGTTTTTATTCCTGTTTATAAGCACCAATAAGATAATAATGTAATGCAGTTAAAAAATACTGATATTTCATTTTAAGAAAAGAAAGTATTTAATTATGGATTGTCTATCTACTCAACTAATGTTATTCCAATTTAACTTACTCAAGAGTTAAAAATAAAGCTAAGAAAAACTTGCTAGGAACATTCTAAAACCTACCTACTGAACAATGACAACTACCTTACCTACTTTAAAATTCTTATATACTTAAACTAATGGATATAACAAATCACAATCTTTCTAATTTTATTTGGTCTCCCAACAGAAAAGCCAACTAATTCAATTATTGAACATTTATGATCCTCCTGACAAAAAGGAAGGAGAAATAAGACTCATTAACCCTTTTGTTGCTTAATTAAATTTCAGCCTATAAAGTTTCAATTATCCACCAAAAAACAAAATTAAGAATATAACTGAAGAATTTGTGGGGTTTTCAAAAATGTGAGAGTATTCCCGCTTGTCACAATAAAGGGAAAATTCTTTTTTTAAGCCATGGGTAAATCTGCTTCCAGCATCTCATGGCTATAAATATCAGAGTGAACATATCTGCTTTCAGCATCATAAGTGTAAAAGTTTTCAGTACACTGTAACTGTTGCATTGTTCAACAACATTCTAGCTATCAAAGTTAGGTTTCTCTCTTTATCATCATCATCTATTATAATATAGATATTTTCAAACTCTTTACAGTCGAAGCCACACAACCTGGCCATGCAAAGCATACTATTCTCACAGATCTTACTGTGAAAGCACCCCCCCCCACACACACACACACAAAATTCAAAGAGAAAAGCATGGCTACTGAAGAGCTGAGAGCAGAAACTATAAGATGGGCAAGAAATCAGTAAAGAAACTACAAATACATGTTGGAAAAAATTAATGAATGGATATCAAACCTGCTTGTCTTCAATCCAGCTGAGGCAGTTTTGTAGAAACTTGAAGCTCTCATTGGTCTCAACCAACCTGAACTCTGTCCGCACCTCTCTTCGTTTGCTGACCATCACATCGTCCTCAACATAGGAGCGTGAAAGAAGTTTCTGGATTAGGTCACTGTACAACTTGGTCCTTAACTTAGAAACTCTTGACTGTAAATTGCAAACCCTTTTAAAAAAACAAACAAAAGTTTAAATATATGTTTATCTATATAAAAAAAGCATAAAATAACAACAACAACACAAGATCACAGATTTTAAAAAAGTGATCTATATACTATGAACAATGAAAACTATCAAGCAGCATTTAATTAGTAGTTTTATCCAACCAATTTTAGAAAGAGGGGAAGTCTGAAGTTATCATGAACAACTGGCAATAACCACCCATAATGTGGTTAAAATAGGTACTTTCACATCCCACTTTCAGGAATTTAGAACAACACAAACAAGTTTCAATGTGGCTTTTTTTTTTTTTATAGGGAAGAAAATTTAGGGGAATCATTGACATACATACCTTTTGTAAAGAATATCTGCCTTTGCATACTGTCCATCATGCAGGCTCTGTACATCCCGAAAGAGACTTTGAATAGTGCCCTCTAGATTTTGTAAGGTTCTATCAAAGGTATCACAGCTACGCTTGGCTTCTGCTGGGTGAACTCTGTTAATTCTGTGTTCCTCCTGCAGACAAAAATTGCTTCTTCAGGGCTTAACAAATAATAGCAGCCTGCTAGTCCAGGGCAATGAGGACTAACTAATCCATTTTAACCAGCTGAATTCCTGGTTATGGGCAAATTAAAACTGTTTTCATGCCTTACTCATTATCTTTGTACTCATCATTAAAACTATTTAAACATATGCTATTTTTGTTTGTTTCCAAACACACTTGATTCCAATATGAACTGAGACTTATCATTTAACAGCCAAGATTGATTTATTCAAGAGTTCAAAGAATAAGACCAAATGAATGTCTGGATGTGTGTCTGTTTTTTTTTTTTTTAAATGAATAAAATAAATTCAACAGCTCTAAAAATCTAGAAGGTTTGCAGAAAATGTATTTACCTCTTGGAGTCGTCTTTCAATATCATTTAAACTATCTTCATTGTATTTGGCTTCTCTGTGTATCTTTTCAGCAAGACGCTGAAGTCGTTCTAACCTGTTAAATAAATTAAAATAAAATTTAAACAATCAAGTTGGTGATAATATTCTGTTATTGGTATGATCTTAACCCAAAACAGTGCTTTTAGTAGTTTTTGTTTTAACAAAATTCCAAAAATCTCTTAGATACTTACCATCCATTATTGTAACGATTGAGTTTTCTTATAGCCACATGGATTTTGCCCTAATTAGCTGTTCCCACAAACAGCATTTGATTTTTTTTAATTTGTAAGTATACAAAGAGCCTGCAGTGGTATAAGTGTTTTCTAAACCCTGTTATTAATTAAAAAGCATTTTTCATCTCACCAAGTTTTTAATACAAAAAATTCTAAGGCTATGTTAAATTCTTCTGAAGCTGCTTTTTTAAAAAAATTAATAAATATATAAATAATTTATGAGTTATCATCCTTGAAATGGTTAATCAAAATCCCACCTGATCAATTCAGCCTGGATTGCCATCTCCCGTTCTTGTTGAGCCAGAAGAAAATGGCTGAAAAGCTTCTCAATGTTGTTGAGGTAAAGTTCCTCTTCGATTCCCATTGGTAATGCCTCTGCACCAAGAACCTATGCAAGTATTAATAAGAATATCCTAGTGCAAATAACATCTTCAGAAATAAAAAAGAAAGAAAATTTCAAACTTAATACACCAAAATAAACTAATTTAGCTGTGTTCTGTATGCATGCAGCTGTAAAGTTCATTATCTTGTTGAATTAGACATCAGGTAAACCCTTCAATTCTTCTGTTAAGTTGACAGTGATTTTTATTCAAGAACCTTCTGTTTATGTACAATTAATTTTTACTAATGCAAATAAAATTGGTAATTCAAAATTTTATAGAAAAAACGTAATTAAGAAAAAATAATTAAAGAGTTTTTTCTTTTTAATTCTTCTTCAATGCAACGAAAATAAAAAAAAACAATCACTTTAATTATAAACAATCTAAATAATAAAATTTGCCAGAAAGGGCAAAACATTTTAAATTAGAAATCATTTATTTTTATAGAAATATTAAACTAATTAAGTTCTATAATTATTGTAGCCTTACACTTGAATGTTTAATCCCTTAATTGGTTGAAATATAAACATCTTGTAGTAAAACTAGAACTTCCAGCAGTCAAAATTATTGCTGTAGATTTGGAGACAGGATACATATTTCAGAATTAGCTACTGACAGGAGCAACTTATTGTAGATGGTTATTTAAAGAGTGGCATATGGGAGGCTGATGTTGAGACAACACACTGAAAAAGAAAGAAAATATTTACTCTGGCTACAAGTCATCTCCTGTAAGTATAAATGTATTAACTTGGATGTCTAGTAACTTTTACTGCATTGAAACAATGACCTTTCTCTTTGCACTCATCCAAAATCCTGGCATAAAAGTAATCTGAATAAATTGGCAAAATATTATCAGCAAAAAGTAAGATCAACATGATTGTCTTTCCTATAGGCAGCCAACCTTCTATTTTGTATTACTCTAAACTGATATTGCATTTATAATTACAATATTAATAGCATTCACTAGTAGTGTATATTTAACATTTGAAAAAAGTACAAGACTATATTTCCACAGCATGATAACTGTGCTTGCAACAAAACTTTAATTGGGATTTAGTAAATAGAAACATCAAAAGAATGATAAACTATAAAGTGTGAAATTTCTTCATTATTTTAAAATCTCCACCCTTTAATGAGAAAACTAAAAAAACTAAAAGCTAACCTGGATAAAGAATCACCGATAATCACTACTACTACTACAACAAACCAATTTGATATGTACTTTTGTACATTACAACAGCTGGTAGCCATAGACATACACTATCACTGATCTATCATAGAAAAGGCTACTAAAGCAGTTAAACATTTCACTAATCCCCATTATCTTATTAAATGTAATTTCACAAATATTCAAGAATTTCTTTAAGTGCGCACATGTACTTGTGCCAACAGTTATGAATACCAGGAAAAGTATTCAAATTAACCTGGACATAAAACTTAGTATGACAATATTTTAGCACCCTGTTCTAATAATTAGAAACAAAAAAAAAAGTCAATTAATTCAGCTCAATACATACAATATTTTACCAGTTCTGTTACATACCAATAATAGCTATTGATCGTTCCAATTTGCTGATCTTCCAGGAAAGGAATGAGCCAACATGGGCAATGCCACTACAAAAAATTTGTTACTATTTTCTTTTTTTTTAAAGTTTGAATTCTAATACTGAGGAGGAAGAGGACAACTTGTTGCATTATAAAGACTGCATCAAATCTAAGGTTTCTATAAAGATCAGCAAAGTAACAAACTTTTGAAATTGCTTTGCTAAAACTAAATCCTAGAATTAAAAAAATAATAATAATAATAATATAAGGCTAGATATATACATAAAATAAAACAATATCAACTATAATTAAACTGGTCTTTTTCTTCTTCAAGACAAAGATTTTCTAAAAGAACAGATAGCAGTAGAAGTCTATTTTTAGACTAGAGTTAAAGGGGTTAAATTAAATTAGCTTCGAATTCTTCAGATGACTTTCCAGCAACAGAATAGTAAGGGAATTTCATACGGACAACTGCAGCATAAATGTCAGAACATGTGGCTGGCTACTAGTAAGAGGCTAACTTTGTAAAGGAGTAGAAAAGAAGCAACTATTCATAACTAAAACCAAACAAATGTTAAGCGGGGGAATAAGAAGTTTATTTAAAGCTGTACAAAAAGTTTCAGAAAAAAAATAACCATTCTAGATTTTTGAAAATAGATAATTTAAAATTTTGAACAAACAAATACCAGCATTCTTTCAGTTGTCTGAACAAACTGTATAAAATTTGAATTCAAATTCCTTAACATGAATCTGTTAAATACAGAAAGAGATGCTAAACTAAATCCAAGTACAGAGATACAGTAATGTGAATCAGACCAAATCCAGGTGAGGTGCATGCATAGCATCTTAGTATGTGATGTGGAACCCATCTGTAGTAAACTGTATGGAAAAAAAACTTTAGTAAATCATCAGTCTGAAATTATTATTGTTCAACAGGAACCTTGGCTAACGAACGAGAGAGCAGATCTGTTTTCATTTGGTCTCACAGAGGTCGTGAACACCCCCTAAAACAAAAATACAAAAATCCAGTCAACTGTAAAAGTTACATCTTTGTTGTTCTTTGGTTAACATTAATTTTTTTTTTTTAATATGGTGTGCCAAAAGATGTTTAAGAACCTGAGAAAATAACTGATAAGATCTCTTTGGTTCACAGAGGGAGGATAAGCACAATCCAACATTTTGTTAAAGAAAATTATTTTTAAATTTTAAAAAATTGAAAACCACATTAAATGGCAAGCACCAATGAAGCGTGTGTCAGAATTTGTATAGTACTAATCCTTCCCAGACCATAATAATTAAGCTCATTGAAAGGAAGAAAGATTCTTTTTGAAGCCATGTTGATCAGAAAACAGCAAAGGAACATACCCACAAGACTGTCTAGAACCAGGTTCTGTCAACTAAAAGTGATAGGAAAAGACAAGACCATTATTAATGCACACTAGTGAGATTTCAATGGCTTTCTTTCTTGATGTTTAAATGTCGATTAATTAGGTTGTCAAGTAAACAAAACAAACTAAATGTTGTCCATGAAAGGGAAATCCATCATGCAACAGAATGTCAATTTCCCTGTCATGCCGATAGATGGCTTTTCCTTCTCTTCTGTGTCAAGTATAATGTAACCTTGTTTCCCTGATTTAATTTATGTTAGTCCTGCTACAAAACTTCCAAAACAAACAGTTTTTCGATGTTCCACAAGCAAACTTATGCAAATGGATTAATTACCCTTGTGATGGGATAACTCTCACTGCACGATCCATACCTTTTTTTGGGGGGGAGGGAGCTACACAAACACAAAATTGTAAAGACCTGATGAAGTAAAAATTTAGTCTGTTTCCACAAGTCTTAAAAAAATAAGAAAAAGTAGAAAAGAACTGAAGGCAGAATTTTAAAGGTTCTGCAGTTGTTTTTCTAAGAAACACTTAGTAAAATAAAGTCATCTGTAAACTTGCAATACTGAACCCGATGGTTTGAAAGCAAAAAAGCAATGTTGTTAGTCTGTCCGTTGCAGATTAATTCAGATGAAGTTACCAAAAGATGACAGTTGCATAGATTTCTATTTCCATGTAAATTCAAATACTTCAAATTTAAAAAACAAACAAACTCAGGAAAGAAAAAGTTAAATTATTCATTAAATAAAGAATATCCAGAAATGCCCAAGTACCAAACCTAAATGCTTGCAGAAACATGCATGTAAACTGCACATTGTTGCATTACCCATAACATACTAAACTATTCTGATATGCATGTCCAATTTGGTTTTCTTTTGATTTTTAATTGTTGGTCATAAGACGGTACTGTAATACAACTAGATATTTAATTTTTATCTCAGAATTTTATTGAAAAAGAAGTGAAAAAACATTTTCCATAAATGTGGCTGCATAGGCTCTTTTCGATAATAAGATAATTAACAAAGCTATGTTATTTACAATGAAGCTACATAAACCATGCATCAACTATGACTGAATTCCTTTAAATTCAGTTGATCACTAATTTATAGTAAATTTTGGGTGACAACAGAAATGATCATGACAAGGTCAGTGTAAGAAATCTATTTCTCTCATATGTGGCCCCTCAATGTAATCAGTGTACTTCTCAATTAAATACCTTATTAATATACATTAACATTTTCAGAACACTGTACAACAATAATGACGATAAGCATGAGCTCACATTAAACAAACAAGAATGTAGCTTATGAAATATCATTTAACCTATAATATACATGCAAAGCAAATAGAGTCTGACATCACTGGCTAACCATTTCTACATGATGGCAAAAGCGGAAAGGGTATAGCTATAAAAACAGAAACAAGATAGCCATGTACAATTTACACAGATGTTCTTCTGCTGAACCCTAAAGCAGTTAATTCTAAACCAGCAGCAACTTTCATGGGTCTAACAATAAGATCAGCCAAGGTCCACATCAGGAGATACTTACTAGAAGCTAAACAGTTTCCTCAGTATTGCTTGTCTCATATCTTTAAGTGATTAATTACACCCTTACCTGAATTTCATCAAAAAGGCGAAGGAGTTTCTGCTTGGTTTCAAGCCGAGGAGGTATGTCTTCTAGTCTGAACCTATTCAAATCAGCAAGTAGTGCCTGGAAGCCAACAGGAAAACAGATTAGAAAAGAGAAACTACTTCATACAATAAAGATGATTAATTTAGCTACTTACAAATTTTACAAAAAAAGTGTGAAAATAGGCAGAGTACTAACTAATTGTTCATCACTTAAAACATTAGAGATGCATGATTATTTGAAAACACTAAAGGCTTTATTCTTTCATTAGTAGTTTCATTATCCATTTTCACAAGTAAAAGATTTCTATGTAAATGCACATGAATGTTTTCAGATAATGAGCATTTGCATCTATGAATACTAATGTACATCACATTTTCTAAACAATCTTAAAAAATATCTGACTAATGAAGTAGATGTATTTAAGAAAGAAAGTTTCAAGAGAAAGAGTCTATCAGAGTTTTTTTTTTAACAACATCTAAACTCAAGGACACAACAGACCTTTAAGAAAAAATACTGACTGCTGATAAATCCATTACGTTTTGTTCTCTTTCTATTTGGGGGTTGTGTAGAGAGATGCACTGGGCATCAAAATCATTTATTGTGTGAACATTTTCTGAATAACACATTCTAAATAATGTTATAATCTCTGTCAGTAAACTGGTAGACATAGGCTTCAATTGTGTATTCTAGACATATACATATATTTTAGACAATTTGCCTGTAACTGCAAGAAATTCTGGAGAAAATAAGTGCTCAAATGTTATCTACATTCTTTTTCCAAAAGCATTTCAGTTATTTTACAGAGTAGGACCATAACCACAACAAGCCACATCTTTATTAAACACTACTGTGAAATTTATAATGCCTAATGCCAATGGTATCAGTCATTTAAAAAGAATTGTTACACAAGTCTATACAAACGACATTTGTTTGCCAGCTGCAAGTATTAAAGATGCTGCTTAAGAAAGTATGAATCAGTACAGATAAATTGAAGTATTCCTTAAGATACAAATGCCATTACCATGTAGAATTTATTGTCTTTTAAAAAATATACTCAAAGAAAAATTAATAATGACAATTTAGATACGAATCAATTTTAGTAACTATTTCATTTTTTTCCTTCCATGTGCAAGTGAAACTTTTTTTTAATTCAAGGTTTCTATATTGCAACCTGGTCCAGTTGGATTGGTGCCACACATTTTAGTATACAAAGTGATTAACAAAAAGGTGGAAAACACCTGTATACTCAAGGCAACATACTGAAAAAATATATATATTCAGTAATGTGCAAATTAATGTGAACAGAATGAAAAGAAAAAAAAATAGTTTTTAGTAAACACCATGTATTTTGAAGACTGGAACAAACTTCAAAATTTGATATGAGCACCTTCAGCTTTAATAACATCTCAAACATGCTTGGGCATTGAATGCATCAGCTTTTCACAAATTTTCTTTACTTCTTCATCATGAAAGCAGACTCAAATGACAGACCTGATCATTTTTTTTTCTTCAGCTGTACAATCAAGTTTTAAAATCAAATCTTATATATAATCCATAGATTTTCAATTGAATTTAGATCTGGCAAGTTCCTGGCCAATCCAAACACTTGATACCGTTTATCCTAAAGTACTTCTTAAAGTATTTTTTTCTGTATGGCACAAAGTCAGATCCTGTTGAAAAACCATGTTTGGGGATATCTTCTGCAGTTCTAGCTTGACACGGCATTCTAGAACCTCAATATATTTCTTACTATCCATCATGCCTTGCATAGATACTGAGCCAGTTCCTCATGCAGAAAAACAATCCGAGAAAAATTTTCTTTTCTGAATGCTTCACAGTTTGATTATGGTGAGAACTGGTTGTGGGTTACACCAGGTGAATAGTATACAAATCAACAGTTGACCTTGAATAAGAAAATGATCTATCTGAAAATAACACATTGCACCAGACTTCTTTTGACCCAACCATCATATTTCTGGCCCACCATATAGCATTTTGTCTTCATTATTTACATTAGCAATTGTTTTTTTTTTTCCATAGGTATCTTGGCTTGGCGTCCCACCTCAAGCAACCTGGATGCTTGCTGCTGCTAATTCCTGGTTAAGCGTGTCACTAGTTTTTCTTGGATCCTGCTTGCTATTTTCTTCCACATTTGCCTTTCCTTGATGAAAATATTGAACCTGTGGTGTGTTTCTTTTTGAAATCTTATTGACTACTCCAAAACTAACTTTGATTTCAAAGGAACTTTCTCTTTGTGAGAGATGTGTGTCCTTTCAAGACAATTATTTTTATTCTTTTCTTTGATGTAAAGTCCATAGTCAACTTAAACACAAAAAGAACACAAATATCACACCTGACTTTGATGGCTGATAAAAGTATAAGCTACGCAGAAACTGAATGACAAGGCCAATATCAAAAGATAATGCAATAATGCACTGTATACCATAAATAATTGCTCATTGATAATTTAAGAAGTTTATTTCTGTTGCATGTCCACACTAATTTACACAATACTGTAATTTCTTAAAGATTTATTTACCCAATGACTTAGTTACTACAATCGTGAAATACAGCTGTTTTGTTCCTAAAGGCTGTCAAATGGCTCCTTCAGGTGAGATGTTGTTGAAAACCCATCAACTTGCTTATGCCCAATGGAACAGTAAACATGTTCTGCATACTTTATCTGCTATAATTTTTGTTTTTCAATAACAATAAATGTCTTTATGGAACCAAGATAGCAAACTAGGTATCATTGCTATAACCAATCAAACATTATATGTTAATGTAATGGTCCTAATATCCATAAACTTACTGTAGCTCAAGCTACCAAGATGTTTTGGCTTTGGAAACTTTCTTAGACCTCAACACCACCAGCTATCTAGTAACTAGAAATTGCTCAACAAGAAAGGGAAGTCACATTTTCTGCTGTATCCTGAAAAGATGCACAAACTCACCCTCATTTCCACTAGTGTGGATGGAAAGTTTCGATCTAGCATTGAAGAGGTGCTTTTTTTCAACCAGGACATGAAACTTGAAGTCACCTCTTTGTATTCCTCCATTTTCAACTGCCTCTCCTAAAACAATGTTAAGAAACTATAATTATCATCCACATTTATTGTCTGTATACCCACTACTATGTTGCAACAGAGGGAGGTTAATTTATGACAGCTTCTACCAACATTTGGGAAGAATTTTAAAAAAAGGTTGTTCTTCTTGCTTTAAATAGTTAAGTTCCTAATAATTTATTTTCATAATATTCTAACCTGTTGTTATAACTCTTTTTTTTTGTTTAAATAAAACTATTTTTTGGAGAAAGACAATAAAAAACGTAAATAAGAGGAAAAAAAATCAAAGTCATGTGAAATTCTGGGAACTGTATAAGAAAATCTGATAAAAATGCAACAGTTAATTTGTAAAAATTGTTCCTCAATAAGAACAACTGCCCACTCATTCTTAAGACCTTTTTATTTAAAATTCCAATTTACTTATTAAAAAAAGTAAAATGAATTGTGATGGATAAACATTTAAAATAAATATTCGAACCCAAATAACAGAACAAAAAATGAAACCCACTTTAAAACAATTGCAATTACATTATTTTTCATAGTTAACAAGAACACAACCATATCAAGGACCTAGTTTGGTCCCAACATAATGGAGTTTGTGTTCATACTACATGACACACTCATTGCTCATGATAATTTTTCTTTAAATATTTCATAAAATACAGATCCCTGTCACAATAATTAGGATGATGAAGAGAGTTTGCATGTGATTTACATATATATGCATCAGTATCAGTGATATGACAGGAGATGTCAGGATAGACAGAAATGTTCCTGTTAAGTGTGATATGAAAAGCATGTGGTAACCAAGACATTTCCTCTTTAATCCTACAGAAAGATGGGACAACCTGTCATATATCCAGAACAATTACAGCTTGGAAGACATGGAACAGATTACAATGCACTCTATATGGGAGACAATGGAAAGCCAAGTAAGTACCAAATGACCAAGACTAGCCTCACAGCTGCAAAGGAATACCTGCAAACTTTATGGGAAAACCTGAACAAGGTGATTATTAATAATCTGATAAATTCCATGCTTAGTCAAGTTCACTGTCTTCCCACTTTATTTCCATGACAAATTTAATTATTCAGTCTCAAACTGTTCATAAATATGGACTGATTTATTTTCAATGATTTAGAAACAGACACTGATATTAGACAGCTATATTTATCCAAATGTAAGAGTTGTGTTAGTAAAATGCAGATGTTAGCAGATACCAAACTGAGAATAGTTAACTTCTGAACAACACATCTAGCTTCTGAACAACACATCTAGCATAACATCCAGTTTAAAACAAAAGGTAATGTCAACTCTGAGAAAGATCATAAAAATACACCCAAATTATAGTTTGATGAAATAACTTAAGAACCATCATCAAACATTATTCTTCTGTTACTTCTTTTATAAGAGAGATTTGGTGTTATATTTGCAAACAGAATGTGGACTGTTGTAATAATCATAGCAGCACCCATGATGTGTGTTGACAAGTATAACAAGGTAAATAATATAAAACTTTCAGCAACATAAATAAAAATTGAGATTGCCATAGAAAAAGCAAACAAACAGAACTAAAAGAACAGACATGAATTTGAAGGTCTTGGCTTCTCTTTCAGAGGCTTGACAGAGATTTTCAGTTTTGAACTAGTATAGAAATAAACTAGATCAGTTACAGCATGATGGATGAACAAATAATGTGTGCTATGTGCTTGAAGTTATCCTAAAAATTAATTCAGGAAAAACTGCTCTAGAAATGGTCAGAAAGTTTGCCAAGCAAACAATTCCTTCTGGTTAAGCAGGATTTTCTGATCTTTGCAATAGAATTTAAATACTACCAGAATATTTCTGGTCTGCATATTCTCTGGTATAAACACCTAAGCATACTGCCAAATTGGAGAAGCAAAATATAGTCTCAACGCTTCAACATCTGGCTCTGTGGTGCCTCCAAAAAGAAAAAGACGTCCCTCACCCTCAAAGAAATCAAGCAGTACCACTGCCAGTCATCTGAAAGGATCTACTGTTATGATCCAGATAAGGAAGAGTTTGACCATGTTGAGTGTGAAGCAATGAGAGACATTTCCATCGAGTAAGGAAAATAACCAAGATTTAAAAAATAAAAATAGTGCCAGCCAAGTTAATAAAAGCAAAAATTATGCAGCATTTGATGTCTCACCACAAAAATTGCTTACAAGATCAAGAACATAAAATAAATAAGGCCAAATCCAATCTGCAATCATACACAAACAGGGTCAGGCAATATATTGCTGGGTAGTGAAATACTACACAATTAAATGTTTGCTTGTTTTCTGTGTCAGTCATCACTATGAATGATTCTGAAAATAAATAAGTGCCCCCATGCTGATTTAAGCAGACCTGGATGAACTCAAATGAATGTAATCACAAGAAAAAATTCATCAGTGACAATACTAAAGATAAATCTGTAAGATCCTATCAAGTCAATGAAAGTGAATGAGTTTTAAGCAGATGATTATTTGGTGTTGCTGTGAGTGATCTTCAAGTAGATCAAAGTGCTTTTGACATTGAGATATATAAAATGCCTCTCAGAAGCTGCAGCTATCTTAAGGGAGAATTAGCCAGTATGGAACAATAGGAAGACTGATTTCCACCCACCACCAAAATTGGCTTTTTATTAAATAGGTAATTCAGAGCAAAATCCAAAGTTTGTATGGAAAAATGTGACAATATTATAAATACAATTAGTCTCATCGACCAACAAATCATAAATAACTTCAAAATAGATCAAGTGAGATGCCAAAACTTAATGGACTTCTTGTCCCAGTTACAGGTTGGAATAAGTCAAGGATCACATTTAGAGAATTTGAATTTGATTCTCACAAATATCATCCCAAGGTTTATAATTTGACGTGGTTTCTGACATGTTACTCCCACAGAGAAAATGAAAGTTCTGCTTCTCAGCCCACTTCAGAAACAATGCAATAGTAAACCAGGCCACCCAGGGTGATCCAACTGGGACTGATGAGAAGGACCAATTCACAAACAAAAATTCAGACATTATGCCAACTTGAGGAACTATAAATTCTCATTTCATTTCATTACTAAAGTGACCTCTGACAGATCATGGCACTATACACAGTATTGCATTTGCTTTAAGGAATTTCCACTGCTGCAGTAGGTTCAAAGTTAGAGACAGGAATAACAATTGTTCTTGATCTCTACAAAAGGAACATAAAGCTATAGTAGGTGAGCAGAAACAACTACTGGTTGTTCTTTCACACCATTTGGAAGTATAATTTAGGCAGTGGAATTGACTCTAATCTTTACTGAAAAGTATAAACAAGGTATTGAATATCATACCAACATCACTGCTTGTCACTAATTGTTCTTTGAGGCTCTCTTACAAGACCAAACTTGAATGAGCTATTCTTGAAGTGTCAAGAGCTTCATCAGAAACTTTGAGGAAAAGATCCTAAAACAGTCAATATCTTTAATGAATTCGCACCCCCCTTTTCTTCTTTTTTCCTCAATGATGCCAAGTTTTACAGACAAGACAAGAATCTCAAAGAAATAGCTAAATTGCTAAATTTCTACAAAACAATATGAAAAAATAAAGTGCCTTCTTTGCTTAATTCAGGTCACTTGTCAAGGAGAGGAAGTGGAAGCTGTATCTGAGCACTCTCAAGGGGAAAGAAAAATACTTTTTCATTCGTGATCTGTACAAGCAAGCCAAACTCATACTACTACATTTTGCTCAGATGAAATAGCTGAAGACAGACAGACTCCGAAACATACAGTAACATGCCCTAGAAAGTGGAGATTTTGCAGTTATGAAATTGGAAATCTCATTAACTATTCTCTTTGTTGATAAAGCACTGAAATAAAAGATCTGTGAGTTCAAGAACACTGATAGAATCGCCAGCATCACTCAAAATGAAGCAAACTTGGATAGATGCTTTCTGATTGTGGTAAAGTTGGCATATTTAGTTAATGAGTTCACAAATTACTGTAGGTACAGCAGCAAAGACAACTCTTCAGCATTGAAAGAACACTAGTAGTTTTCAGGTTTCATGGCTGTTCATGTCTTTGACAATGCTGAAAATATCAGGGAATACAATGTGAAAGAAATTCTATTGTCACACAGAACAGCTTATGAACAAATGAATCAACAACTGATGTACCTGCAAATATCAACATTCTCCACCAAGATGACAGGGGTCAGATCAGATTGTTTCTTCTCAACTGGTGACTGCAACGATGAAAGAGTTGATCTAAGATCCCATAAAAGAAATAAAGCTGAAAACTTTCAACAATAAATGTGGTCATCAAAGAATATAAACATGACAGTGCAGATGTCGAGCATAGGTTGCAAAACAGAAAGATCGGTATCACTGATGCCAGACTGTCATTTAAAACAACAAGTCTAAACATCACAACACGTGCAGACTTTGTAAAAGCCTTTTGTTTAAGAAATAAAGTCAGCAGAGTAATCTTTGACCAGTACATCAAAGATCATCTCAAAGCCCAGACCCAAATCAAAAGAACCAGTCAGAATTAAGATCAGCAACTCTACAAACACCAAAAGTATGCAGCTGGAATCTCTGTTGCCACATGTAAAAACATATGGATATTAGTTTACACTAACAAGCCTAACCAATTCTACCTAGATATCTCACAGCAAAATCTGACATACTAATCCAGCTTCGTGTCAATGATATGGACCAGCAAACTGAGCAAATTTGTGGCAATGTTTTTATCTTTTTTACTGATCTCTTTTAAAACCAGCTTGAATGGCAACTTACTTTTGTTTCTGGTAAAACACATTTCCACAGTCAAATAAATATGAGAAGGATATTTGGCAATCAGCTATGAAAAATGCTTTCTTTGGAGTTGAGTGGAGAGGAAAGTTCTTCAGAATGTCAAAGCAGTAACTGATAACACCATACCTGTGCTATGAGCTCAGCAGCGAGGAAAATAGTTTCAATACCACTGACAATTTGGAACCAATTGAAAGATTTATTTGCACAATCTACTTGAAAAAACCCCAAAACAAATGTTAAGTTAAAACGAGAACTTTTCAGTAAAAAGAAAAAAAAAAAAAATTGGAGGCTCAAACCACACTTACAAAAAAGGCAATCTATAGAGAAAATTAGCAAAGGTTACAGATGACCATTGGGAAATCATTCCAGAACGGACAGTTGTTCCAAAAGAATGCTTGAAATTACTGGCTCCACAAGCATCCTTGAACTTGTCAAGTGAGTATGTTAAAGAAGCATTCTGGAAAGAGCAAATGTTTGTGCCTGAAAAACATCCTTCCAAACATGGCATTATGCAAGTACACAAAAGATGATGATAATTCCCATATTGATGAAAAAGAAAATAATTGAGAGAAAATCCAATAATTAAGGATATTACATGTTGTGACAAACATGTATTGATACAGATGATAAGTTGAACCAAATAGTTGATTTAAAAAAAAAAAAAAAACTCAAACAAACCATAGTGTTCTGTTGTAAACTACATACACACTTTAGTGTCATTTAGTAGGGTAGATGTAATAAACTGTATGGAAAGTTAACTATAATCTTAGAAATAAAGCTCATGGATAATTTAAAGCATATTATTAAGATATATTAAGGTAAATATAGCTGTTTTATATCAGTATCTCTCTCTCTCTAAATCAACAAAAATCAATCACTTCCTTTTTTAACATCCAAAGTTTTGGTTCACCGATATTGGTTTTCTATGCAATGGCCATAATTTCCAAACACTTTTCAGAAGAAAAATGGCAACCACATTTTTTGCATTCCATGGATTATAAACAACTTGAGACACAAAAGAAAGGAAAATGGCACAAAAACAAGCACGTACTATAAATTATATACAGCTATCCAGACTAATATTCATAAATTTTGTGTGTGCTCCTACCAAATTCTGAACAGTTATTATACAAGCATTACAGGATAAATGTGTGTTAAGCCCATAGTACTCAAATCATTATGGGAGTAATTGACAACATTGCTCTATCTAAGTGAAGTTTGCTTACATTATCTTTGAGTGATTGTTCAACAGAAGGAACATCGGGAAAGACATCATACAGGGAGGAGACATAAACAATCACAGATTTATCATCAGGTTCAGCAACATCCATATCTGAAAAAAATATTACTCAAGTTTAATTTTGTATTTCATTGTTGCACTGCCAATGAACCTGCATTGTAAAGTTTACATTATAGTTAATTTCATTAAATTATGTAAAAGCAGCATAGTAAACCCAAATTTAAAAATCAGTCTTTTACTTTAGATATTTTTCCTAGTTGGCTATCTAGAACTTAGGGAAAGGTTTTTTAATCAAATTATCGCCAATTACTGTCCCTGAAATACAAGCAATCTGCGCATATTCCAGCTCCAGGCTAACAAGCACTAATGAAGTAATAAATACAAAAGTTGAGGTGAGAAATTTAGAGGCATTACCTTCTGCATCAAGTAATTTGGTAACACCAAATTCTTCCTCTGCTACATTGAATGCCATATCCAGGTTCTGTCGAGCTGTGTTTTTGCGAACCTGTCTGAAATCTATCAGGTCAGGCCTACAAATGAATAATGCTGCATTAGTGTTTGTAGACATGATCATCTCTAACACTCCATATACCACCTAGAAGCACTAGTTAGTACTTGTGTTGAAATGTTTGTATATTTAGTCAACACATTCATAATGCAAAACACTGAATTAGAATGATATACAGATTTGATATGCAAATTTTGTCATTAAAAAGAGTTATATTAATAAACTTAGTTCTATATGTTACATAATCCCTATGGCTCAATCTGCAATAAGTAATATAATAAATTTGAAGGTTAGTGAGGTGCAAATGCACCCCAGATGGTAGAGGTGTGTAACAGTGCACTAATACAAAACGGTGATAAGACATTCAAGTATATGGTAGTGTGAAAGTAACTCTGTCTGTCTGTCTGTCTCTGTGTGTGTGTGTGTGCGCGCGTGCATGCGTGCGTGTGCATGTGCATACGTGCGTGTTTTTTTGGTTTTTTTTTTAATTGCATTCCTTGAAACAGGTCTCATCTATTACAAAAAATCTTACTTTGTTTTGGGAAGATTTAAAGGGTGCTAGGTGCAGATCTTGGTGAAACTTTCATCAATAGTACAGCACCTAAAATTCCTCTTAATGATCTGCATAAGTGCACATTTACTAAATGCTGAAGGAAATAATTATGCATTAAGCAAAAAATGTGCACTCTGAGGTTTTCTGTATTATGAATATGCTGTTTTCAAACAAATAATCCCTTATCTAAAAATTCAGGAATTTCTTTCCTTTCTTCAGTTTGTTGGATTTAACAATCAATTTTGAAATCTGACTGAAAATTGCCATAAATGATGCAAAAAGTAAATTGTATAAACAAGGTTGCTTCTATAGTAAAGGGTGGAGGTATCAAGGAAAATAAAAAAAACCAACTAAATTCAAATGCATAGAAAATTAAATTTATAACTAAAATTGGTTTCAAAATTCTGACAGACAATCAAAGGCTGCACAGATTGGCCTTGCCATACTGAAATAAAAGTAAATAAATATTCAACATTGTGTTTAGTTTTGAATGCATGAGTTACCTGGGCTATGTATATGCATTTCATTCTTCCATCTTCCACAGTAACTAGTTAAAATTAGATATTTTTATGAGCGACTTTTATTTACCAAGTATAAAACTTTGTGCAATGATTAGTGAAAAAACAACAATGCTGCAGCATGTCCTAGTAAGATCAATATCACATTTGTGGAGCTAAGACTTAATTTTTCTGCCTGCTCAATATTAGAAAACCATTTGTGTTATTTTCTCTAAAAGGGAAGGTTGGTTCACCTCAAGCAATTATTCACTGCAACTGAATATGCACACAGACACTTTTTAGAATAGAGTATTCTTTTATGCTTTTTCAGATCCCTGTAAAGTTTCTCTTGTGTTATTCTCTCCATGCTATTCATCAATGGCCAATGCCTGTATCTCTTGTACACTGCCACATCCAACCAATCTTTCAGACAGTCTTCCAAAATTGTTCTTGATCTAAATCTTTGCTTTATTCTTAAGCAACTGAGCATCAGCCACTCACTAAACTATTGGGTTGTGCTGCCTATCATGACCAAATCTTTTGCTTTTTCTTTCTTGATAGACAAGTTGTTTGTTCTCAATCTCACTTCTTTGCTGGTTACTCCTCAACATACCCCATTATCCACATTCCAAAGCTTTCTGTTGTTTTCAGTTGCATGGAGAATATGAAACTCAAGATCTTGTGCTTACATACTGGGTGAGTTGCAAAACCACTATGGATGAACTTTCCCCAATTAAAATGGGTACTGTCTCTCTCCATGTTCTGGTGCCACTATTAGCCAACACCAGATACTAATACTGCTGCTGCCTGGTGCAAGAGCAAGGGCTTATTTGAAGGTAGCCTTCAAGAGCTTGTTATGGAACTTCTGAAGTGCTCCATGAGAAATAGCTGGGTATTATTAAATAAAAAAACTTGTTGTAATTTCCAAATATACATAACAAAAATAACATGTACACATACTGGACATGCCAATCATGGATACAAATTTCAAATTAACCAAAGTTTTAATTTAAATATGCTAAGTTTTGGAGTTAATAATGTTAGAATAAATTTCTATATTTGTTATTGGTAACCTTGAAATTATTACTACTTATTCAAAAGATTAGTTTAGTGCTAGAAACTTCAGGCATGCCAGTATCATGTGGAGACAACTATAATATTGAAACAACTTTCAAATGCGCTATTAGTAGTAGTGTCATAAAGTTTATTTGTTTTAAGCTGTTTTTAAATAATTACAAAACTGGAATAATAAAAAAATATGAAATAAACAGCATCGTTCTTTGTTTTATGGGCAAGAGGAGTTCAAGCTGAAGAAAGATTTTTCGTAGGTGGAAAAATAATTAAAAGCCAAATTCCCCCTGGTATTTTATATTAAGGCTACACAATAGTCGGATCAGTAAATTAAATATGCAGGTTTACGGTTAAATGATTCATTGTACACATTTTCCTGAATTCTAAATTAAAATGTTTAAAATAGTGGCGTTTCACCATGGTGCAGTTTTATGGTCAGAAGTTCCTTCTTAGTCACAGAATGGATGTTACTGCACTGAAGTTAAATTACAGTTCTTCAAGTTTTTATGAAAAAAAATACCCTTCTCCAAACACCTCATCACCTCCACCATAATTATGGATAAAAATCAGGCTAAACGCTAAAGTTGAATGGCAAACAATATTCTGTGGGTAACTATTGAAAAGGGGACTATTTTTGTATGGTGTCTAAGTCAGAGAGGCAAGGTTTTATTTAATTCATATCAAATCTGTTTCTCTACTGAAAAATGCGTCTATTAAAATATTTACATTTTCTGCTTTAACTACCGGCATCAGCAAAGTAATTCCTGGTCAAAAAAAGGGGGAAAATCCTAATGTCAACTTCAAGAGAGAAAAAAATTGGGCCAGGCTATCATAGCAAGAAGCTATTCCACATTACAATGATGACTCCAATCTGTTACAAATAAGCAAATGCCACCACCTGAGTCATGGATGAGGTGTTAGCAGAGCAGATGTATGCTTAAAAGAGAGCATACATTTTTTTTAAAAACCTTGCTTTATTAAAAATGTGCAAGGATACATAGATTAAAATAAAAATAATAAATATTTTAAAAGGAATCAATTTAAACAATTCTGTTAGGAATTTGGAAATTTAATTTTGTAAGTAAGCCAATCAATGGAAGGAAGGGAGTTGACTGAAGAAAGTCAATTTGGAGAGCAATAGTATAGAAAAATACTGATAGTTTTTAAAAAAAAAACAAAACAAAACTATTAATGGCAGCATAACAGACTTAAACATTTGCTAAAGGGCTTGCACCAGTAACTAGAGAAGTAACATGAGTCTGCTGTGAAAACCATCACTACAAACTTCTGACCTTGATATCAGTAATATGCTTTGTTTGTCATAACTGATACTAAGTATAATTTTTTACAATGCGGGTTATCTTATTACACACTCCTCCATGGACACATCCTTTTACACAAAGCAATCTCTTTTTTTTTTTAGAATAATCTGTAAACTACAAGTAGGGTTTCCAATGTATAGAAATAACATGAATTTGGTAAAACTAACCTCTCTCTCATTTTTTTGCTGCTGTTTGTTAAAAATTTGTTTACTGAAAAGTAGCACATTTAATCTACAATGTAATTACAACAGTATGCTGAGGTTACACATGGAAATGATAAAGATTACCTGATGAAGATTTTTCTGAGCTTAAAGGGGAGCTACAGACTGTAATTGCACACAAAATAATCGGTGTTGATTAAATAAACTACCAGTATTCCATCATCCACCATCTCTCTCATCACTATGATGACTGGAAAATTGAGTAAACAGGCAGGCAGTCTGGCAGAAAAATAAGAGAATTTAACTAAGAGTTTTTAAGCAGTATACTAGTGGAGCAACTGATACCATCTGAAGCAGTGATCATTAGAATGGGCTGCAAAGAACATCTAAGAGAAAGAAATTAAAAGGTATAAAGGTCATTTGACTCACCTGTGTCTGTGAATGATGGATAGGAATGCTTTGCCATCTCTCCAGCTTGAGGAGAAGTCGGTAACCTTAACTCCAGGGTAGCCTTCAGTAGTCCGCCTACTCCACAACAATAGAGCTTCCTTTGCCGACATGTCTTCTGGCTGACCTGGCACAACCACATCTGATATCTGCAGGGCAAAGAAAACCAAACACTTAAAACTCTTGTTTACCATGATAACAGAAACTTTCTCATTCATCACTAGAAGAATTTTTACATGATACAAAGACAAATTTAATCTATTCAAAGAAAAAAATAAAACACCTTTACTCTTGTCCCTTCACTGATTAGCTCAATCAGGTTTAAACTCATTAGCCAAACAGTGTTGTTCATCAACAGACTGACAAGATGCCAGAAAGAATTCTTGACACTCATACAGTACAGTCCTCCTTTTTGAATCTGCATACATTTTGCAACCTTTGGAAGTTTTGTACAAATCTTCTACCTAAAGAAGAGATAAGTATGTATAAACTTCTGCTTTCCATTCTTGAACAATCTATTTCCTCTTAATGAATGAACAGTTCTGTCTCACAGCCTCAGCATTTGATTCAAGCCATGGTCTAGTTTTTGTTTCATGCTTAGACAAAAAAAAATAAAATAAAAAAAACACCTGCAAAATTCACCATAGAATAGATAAACCTAGTTCCATTGTCTGTTAGATAGCAATAAATACCATGTGACAGACTTGTGCTCCAGACTTGCCACAATCCTGTCACTGGACGTTGTCTTCATGATAGCAATCCCATAATAATGGCTAAACAGTCAAAATCAGTCAATTAACTCTAACACTACTTATTTTATGGGTGTATTGATTTTTAAATTGTTTAATTAAATTTGAAAACAAGGCATTTTTAAATATAAAAACCGCTTTTCAATAAAAACTGGTTATATTTTTTTTTAGTTTGAACAAGGCAGAAATTAAAAATCCAATAGTTACCATAGAAATTATACCCAATTAATTAAATATGCAGTAGCTAGCAGCAACATGAGCAAACAACATGCAAAACCTGATGCCAGAGGTCTCAGCTACTTACTATATGCATCTGCTAAATATTTCATACTTTACCAATATTTTAAAAACAAGAATCTAAATGGAGTCATAGTTTATATATAAACTTAGTTATTTTAATCAGTTATCATGGTTTGTGATAGAATTTAATTGTCCTTGGCTTAGTGCTACATTAATTTACAGCTTGGTAAGGAGCATTTACGCTATACACTGATGTTTAAAATTAAAGCATCATAAAACTAATCCTTAATTTAAAAGGAATTAATATTAATTTCTTTTTCTCAGCTAAGTGATATAACCCATTTTGTTTGATTTTTTTAATTTTAAATTATTTTACCCAATTGAGTTTTCTTTTTATCTTGTTATTCAGCAGCTGTACTAACTAAAACTGATGTCAGACTTTTGAAAATCAGCCAGCAACATCTAAACAATTTTTTTTAAATATACACATTATATTATAAATAAACAGTAATGATTTGCAGGGGCTGACTGGATCTTATGAAGGCTGGCAGACTGTCAAGATCCTATTGCTTTTGGATAGAAATGAAGTAAAAGACAGAGACAGATAACCAGAAGATCCTTGAATTCAGATTCTGCCCACATTACAAAGTAACTAGTCAACAAATATCATTGCAGTAAAGCTTGTTTGGGCATTTGATGAATCAGTCAACAAGTGCAGAGTTCCCAGGAGTCAGAAACAACAGACTGTCTGAATTTATGTGGCAATCAAATACTAAATTTAACTAACTTTTTGGATCAATGTTGCCATTTTTTTTATTATAAATCTGTAATTATAAAATCACTACTAGTGCACCGTAAAAGTAAAAAAAAAAAAATGTCAAGTTTTCATTTCATTGTGTAGATTTTGGCAAAAAATGCTCAACTTTGAGAAGATAATTTTACATATCAGTAATTATTCTTTTTTAAAGAAACCAATAATCAATATCAGGTCCAGAAAACTTCTCTCACTCTTATGTTGCAGTAAAAAGAGAGCTGATGTTTTTCTAAAACAAATCAAAAAGCTACTTTTCAACAAAAACCAAAGGAAAATTTTTCCAAAATTTGCTTAACAGAACCAAAAATACCTTAAAACCAAGGATGGTAATACAGCCCAACTATCAGGAAAATAGCAGTGTCTAGTTAAAATTTTAAGTAATTTTAAAAATCTATAGTTTAATTTTATTTTTTAAAATTCAAAAATAAATTTTCTCCAAGATTCTCTAAGTTTGTGGAAAATGATAAATTATATACAACAAAATAAAATTGATAATTCTAATATTTAGGTGATATTCAAGTCCATTAAGTAAAATGAAATGCAGCTGGATATGACGATGAGTATCAGCAAACCTTCAAAAGGAGAAATTCTTCAGCCATGTTTTCTTCAGATGTTCAGTCCAACACAGCATCGAAGATCCATTAAGGAAACAAGATAGGGAGGGAATTGCTGCTGAATGGCTAAAATGTACATTTTTAAGAATTCAAAAGTGACAAAGAGTTTCCAGGAACACCACAACCTCCCAAAATTAATGCAGAAAACACCTAAGGATAGTAACATATTAGCTCACCTTAACCTATCCCTATAACATGGTCAACATCTCACTCTCAGAAGAAAAATGTCAACTGTATTTTTAAAAATTTTTTTTAAATTGTACATCCACTCTAACATTTTAAAATGTATGGAACTAGCCATCAATTTTCTTTCCAATCATTCATGGTATTTGCATTCTCCAAATTTTATTCATTCTTGTCCTATCTTGAGATACTCACATTTGATAAAATATTTCAACAAGATTGCACCAGATACTGTAATAAACACATGATGATCATCGACCTTCATTAAAACACCACATTTTTTTTAACAAATCTGTCATTTCTTATGCGTATTGGTGGGGGGGGCCTAAATGTTGTGTTCATACTTATTTCATAGTTTTCAATGTTTGGCAAAACCTTCAAATAATTTAAAACTAGTTGTCTACACTAATAAAATGTCAGAGACATATTCAAATCTTTTTATACAAAATAATCATTGAATTTTGCATCTCTTCATTGCAATGGTTTCTCTAAAAAAGAAAAAAAACACAAACTTAAATACATTGCCCTGTCATATTAATTTGAACGCTTCCATAAACGAATGTATCTGACTGAAATTTACAATTTTCAGATGTAATTATGTATGCAGTGAATTTGTGTGAATTATCACTATACCAGAAACATTTACTTTTGAGTTTTAAATTCTGTCATGGTCAATACCCTTACTGTAGCAACTACTGGCCATTTAGCTTTTGTTTAATTTTTTTTATTGATACCTCTAAAAAGTGTGAACTATTTAATATAGTAAAGAAGCTGTGAGGAATAGATTAAAGAAATCCCTTTACAAAAACATGTAATTATACAAAAGTAGACCTTAAAGTCCAAACTCAGAACTTTCTAATGGAATAAAAAGTTTGAAGTTGATGAAATGAAAACTTCTTTCTTTTATTCAGAATACTGTGCATTCATGAAAGAAAGGCTAGATTAGCTGATGCACTTTTGAAGAGAATGATATTTTTTTTTTTGATAAATAAGCAAGAAGATATCAATAATTAGTTTTGCTATGATAGCTAACACTATATCTGTGATTCTAAGAAACTCATTGTAAAACTACACAAACAACATCTAAAGATGGACTCATCAGATCTATAGCATTGACCAACTTATTATTATACATCAAGACCAGAAATGTTTCCAATATTTGTTTAACCAGAAACAGCCGCCTGATAAACCACCTGGATGCACTCATTTAAGTTATTTGCTCCAAGATGAGAGATGATTTCTGAAAATTACCTGCTTGGGGAGAGGGGTGGTCAAAACCTGTGATATTTGCTTCAAGAGTGAGTATCTGAAGATAACATTGTGGTGCTAGATTATTTAAAGGATCAAGGACTCACTCATACAGAACTTCTCAAAATACATACCAGGGGTATTTTTAAAATGACATTTCCTTCCAAAACCAAATTTCTGAGAATTCATACTATAATTGGTTAAAGTCTTTTTACTACCAACAATAGTATTACTCTAAATACATCTTTTGACTAACTGCATGCAGTAGATATGCTATTTGATATTCAAAACAAGGATATCTAAACTAGTTTTTTTTGTCATCATCTTTAAATAAAACCTGGAATAAAAAAAACAAACAAACAAAACAGGAAGAATAATATTTTCACAATGCAGTACTACTATTATTTTAACTTCCATGGGGAGTAAGAGCTGCTTGGACAATATTTTTGATTTTAACCAGTCCTAATGTCTGGACCATTATAAGTAAGTCTTTAATGCACTACCTCAGAATAACGGACATCTGAAGTGGGCAGAAATCTAGTGCTTGTAAGCCAATGTTTCCCCACCGTGTTGAAGATGAAAATCATTGATTTTTCTCCCTTTAAATAAACAACATACAATGAATTTTTCCATAAACTAATTATCCTTTATTTTAAAATGCTCAATCCATAAAGAATTCAATACCATTGAAAAAAAAAAACAACAAACAAACAATCATATAGAATTTTTTTAAATAGCACGATACAATGTACAGTGGAAGGAACTGAGAAACTTCAAGGATTTATTATCTGAGAGAGAGAAATTAAACATTTTGATTTGTGCCTGTCTTAATACCTGGATAATTCCGCTAACCTACTGTATCCTACAGATTAATTTTTAAAAAATCATCATAAAAATAGAGCTGACTCTGGAGAAGTATGTGCGCTTACATATTCCCAGATGTTGCACAGCTTAATGAATCTGTATGAAATGTTTTTACATTAACTGATTGTCTTTTGGAGTGAGACATTTTTTAAAAATATTGTATTGCTAGAACAACAAGAATGTTTTATTAAGCTTATTAAAGTTAGAAATAAGCAACTTGTAAAAAAAATTAATTTAAAAAAAAAAACTTTCATTTTTAAAACCACATCAGGAAAAGATGTCATTTAGCGGTAAAGAGTTTAATGATATAACAGACTTTGGGCAAATTACAAACAAACAGTGACAATGCCCCCCATTTAAATAATATGGCATGTTTCTACCATAAACAATATCTTCATTTATTTTGTAAATAAACTATTTTTAGATCCTACATGACATTTTAAAAGCAAATCTCCAAAAAGTAGTCTGCTAATGAAATTTTAAAGACAACTTGGCTAAATTAAAATCTGTAACCAAGACCCTTAGATACTTATAAACACTGTAGTAATAAAACAAACAATGTTGTTAATGATTATAAAGAAAGCTGTTATATCTGGCCGATCACCGCCGTTAGAGAATTAAATGGTATTATCTTCAATCTGCATAAAGATTAAATCAAAGCTGCCACATGAGGCTAAAAAAAATCAATCACACATTAATATGCCTACATAAGTGGAGATATTGACTAAATAAAAGATCAATGAAAGGACAGAATCCAATAAAAGCAGAACTGGTTTACTTAGTTCTATTTCTGTGCAGTCAGGATGTTTCTAAGGGTAGAACCAAACAAGCCATTTTTTGTCCCTACTGCTTAGAAAGAAGTATTCCAATTTAAATAGAGGACACTGTCCTATGACTATGCTAGTCAAACACATGGGGTTCAATGAATTACCAAGTACACAGTGATTTATAGCACTGAAAACAAAAAGTGAAACTATGCAAAATATAAAGAAAGAAAAAAGTGTGTAGACTATTTAAAATAACTTTAAATTATGGGAAATATAAATTATTAATAATCAGAGTGGCATCTCAGCATTGAGTCATACATACTTAATACGGCTCTAGTTAGTAATCATTTCCTTTTTGATTTAGTAAATTCAATGTAATGTATTCTTTGAGGAAGAGGCCAATGACATTTGACTCACTTACCGCATCATTACAATCTCAATAATCACCAACATTTCACAAAATCATTTTTACTAAACGAGTAGTAACAATCACCAATCCCAACACATGCAATAATGAAAGCAGAGGTAAACCAGTCCAGTAAGTAGAATCTTTTAAAAGATTATTAAACCAAACAGATTAATTAAATCAATCAAACATACACACAATCATCAGCGTGAATTGGCATCATAAAAATACTTTTTTCTTTTTTATCAACTTTAATTTTAAACTGACAGAATTCTTTTTTTAACCTTCCAAATGCCATCTGAGTTTTTATGACTTGTACAACTTTAAGTGCATTTCCACCCAAGTGTAGAAGTACAGATTAGCACGTGTTAAACTGGCTACACATTTATTCAGAGCACTCAAAACATGCATGGCTGGCTGGCTGGAGCGATGCAGGTTTGTTGTTACAAAGGGTAACGTTAACAAAGGTGGTATTGGGTATCAGATCCTGTAAGACTCAAACTGTGCTGAGTAATATGATTTTGAAGAGAAGAAAGATGCAAATGCACCACAGGTGGCTTTAATAAAGAGTATAGTACCTATAAAAATCATATAATTAAACTGAATTCTCTCAGGCCAGTGACACTAATCAGTTTAGAACTCAGAATTAATTATCTTCTAAATTGGTCAACGACATGTATATAAACAGATCCTTCAGGTAGATGTGCTAGCATGACTTAGCTTGCAGTTTTAAAACTAACACAATTTTCCCCAATATTTTGTTAATTTTCAAAAATGCATACACTGATTAAATACAGAACTGTTCAAATAGATTCTGAACTTATTGAGTTATTAATTCCTCTTAACAATTTTAGTAAACTAAAGTTTGATTATTAAATCATTCTTTGAACTTTGACCAAAAATGATACTGCCAACATCAAGATGTTGTGTACACAACTGCAGCTGAGAAGACCAATTCATGAGTGACAGTAGTTGCAGATGTAGATTATAACACTGATGAACAGTACTACAACTACCTCTATCATCAATATTTAAAGGAAAGTTGAAGTGCACTGGATTTCATTTAAAGGTCAACATTAATCCATGTTAAATAGTGCAAGAAATTACATTTCACTGGTTCATCCTCATGCCACACAAAAACTGTCTACATTCATTTAATTAATAAGCAGGTGTAAAAATACTGTTGAAACTCTAATCTGCCACTCAGATTGTGTTACAGACAAGTTTGTGTATTTTGAAACAGCATATCAAGCTATTATAAAAAGCACATTCTAAACCATATAGTTAGTTCTCTTTTGACACTGTTGCTGCTGTACTTTTTTTTTTTTTTTTCATTTTGCTTGAAACTAGCCAGAATAAGCAGAAGGTACAAAGATCTATCTATGTCATCATTTGTGCTTGTCAGAAGATGCCACCCAGATCTTGACCCAAAAAAGACAGTACTTCTTCCTATCATTCAAAATCAGTTTAAACAGGTGTACATATCAAACTTCTGATGAAACTATTTGAATAGTTTAGACTTCAAGTACATTTGCAGGTGTGTCTCAAAAAATTAGAAAATCGTGGAAGAGTTCATTTTTTTCCATAATTTAATTCAAACAGTGAAACTTTCATATATTCTAGATTCATTACACAAAGTGAAAGCCATTTTTTGTTTTAATTTTGATGATTATGGCTTACAGCTCATGAAAATCAAAAATCCACTATCTCAAAATATTAGAATATTTCATAAGATCAATAAAAAAAAAAAAAAGATTTATAATATAGAAATGTCGAACTTCTGAAAAGTATGTTCATTTATGCACTCAATGCTTGGTCAGAGCTCCTTTTTGCACGAATCACTGCATCAATGCGGTGGGGCATGGAGGCGATCAGCCTGTGGCACTGCTGAGGTGTTATGGAAACCCAGCTTGCTTTGATAGCGGCCTTCAGCTTGTCTGTATTGTTGGGTCTGATATCTCTCATCTTCCTCTTGACAATACCCCATAGAGAATCTATGGGGTTCAGGTCAGGCGAGTTGGCTGGCCAATCAAGCACGATAATACCATGGTCAGCAAACCAATTACTAGTAGTTTTGGTACTGTGGGCAGGTGCCAAGTCCTGCTGGAAAAGGAAATCAGCTTGTCAGCAGACGGAAGCATGAAGTGCTCTAAAATTTCCTGATAGACAGCTGCGTTGACTTTGGACTTGATATAAAACAGTGGACCAACACCAGCAGATGACATGACACCCCAAATCATCACTGACTGTGAAAACTTCACACTGGACTTCAAGCAACTTGGATTCTGTGCCTCTCCACTCTTCCTCCAGACTGTGGGACCTTGATTTCCAACCACTGAGCAATGGTCCAGTTATTTTTCTCCTTAGCCCAGGTAAGACACTTCTGACGTTCTCTCTGGTTCGGGAGTGGCTTGACACTTTGAATGCGACACTTGTAGCCCATTTCCTGGACACATCTGTGCGTGGTGGATCTTGATGCACTGACTCCAACCTCAGTCCACTCCTTGTGAAGCTCTCTCAAGTTCTTGAATCGGCTTTGCTTGACAATCCTCTCAAGGCTATGGTCATTCTTCTTGCTTGTGCACCTTTTCCTACCACACTTTTTGCTTCCAGTCAACTTTCCATGAATATGCTTTGATACAGCACTCTGCGAACAGCCAGCCCTTTCAGCAATGACCTGTGGCTTACCCTCCTTGTGGAGGGTGTCATTTAGTGTTGTCTGGACAACTGTCAAGTCAGCAGTCTTCCCCATGAGATTGTGGTTGTGTGTACTGAACGAGACTGAGAGGTATTTATACTGCATAAATAGTGATTTACTCAAATTCGGAGGGGAATATTCTAATATTTTGAGATACGTTTTTTATTTTTTTAGCTGTAGGCCATAATTATCAAAATTTAAATTAAAAAATGCTCGAAACATTTTAGTTTACATTGTAATGAGTTTAGAATATATACAATTTTTACTTTCTGAAATAACTGACAAAAAATATTGAACTCTTCCACGATATTCTAATTTTTTGAGATGCACCTGTACTTAAGTATTGAAATTCAACCAGTTGTATTGTTTGGTTCTCTCTAGGTTGTGCTATCTCATTAGCTACTATAAAGATTTGATTTTAATCACTTTTTTTTCAAACATCTAACAATAAAAAGCATTGTTATGCCATCAGAGAACACATTACTTTCTGTCCAGACATGAGGACTTCATGAAAATATATTATCTCTCTATTCACTAACAACGTGTCGTTTTTCTCTGTAAGAAAATATTATTATTTTTTTGTTTTGTTTTCCTGTCCTAGAGTGATATTCTGCAAGTTGGCTATGAGTTAACTGTTATATTGAGACACCAGTAAATCTTGTTAATACCTAGTCATTTGGACACTTATGCTATATCACCAAGATTCCTGGAACATTTCTAATGAAACTCACTCAGGCTTACAAGAATCTGGGACTATCTCCTTTAAACTTTGTATTTCTTATTACATTACTGATAAGATGGTGGTATTATGTCATAATCAAAGCAAAGCAAAACTGTTTTTAGTAATTAAGTCTTTTCTGCAATGCATTCTTTTTTTAAAATAAACTTTAGAATCAGATCTTACAACATATAGTAGTAGTAGAATATGCAATAAGGGTGAGGTATCTCCCTATAACTCTGCCATTTTTTTTGTTTACTGTTCTGCTTGATAACTGAATAATCAACAAGTTGAGAATAAAATGTGCAGACTAGCTTGGTTGAACATGAAAGTGTGACGTCACCATTTCAGAGTAGATGATTTTAATGTAATTCATGTTAGTTATCCTTATTTATTACAAATAATACTTTCAACTCGATGAACCTACATTGTGGAAATGTATCCCATACATAGAGAAACTTCACACAAGTAAATATCTTAAATAGCCCTTTCCAGTTACATAAGCAGGAGGAGGAAGCCTTAGTTTGCAGACAGCCATAGCATGAATAGGATGTTCGCAGGAAGTGATGTACTTTGAAAGGGGGGCATGAAGTTGGGCAATAGGACATTAGTAGAATCTAACGGGATCATTATCCAGTTCAACAAAAGCCATAAGACAACTGCACCCTATCCTGGACATCAACGCCCAAAAGATAGAAAACTTTGTCAGGTTTGGTTTCCACATTACATAGCACAATCAGTTACAGATGTGGCAAGATATGGGCAGGTGTTTGAGAAAATCACCATGTTATTTTCATAGCATAGTTTACAATGGAGCAGCAGCAGCAAGGTGCAGTTGTCTGTAACAGGAAATACACAGTACCATATTTTCTTTCCTTTTGGAATAGTCATTTTTTCCAATTGAGTCCAGGTTTTCAGAGAGTGATTATATATAGCTGTGATCCAGCACAGATATTTCCATTTAACTATCTGCAAGTAATATAATATAGCATATATCTTTGTTTGTCATGATGTAGGATTTATTTTAGTTCACTGTATGGTGAGAAATTGTGGTCTGCAAAGGAACTTTAATTTCTGCCTGATACATCATTCTTTAAGAGGAGCTTTTTCCTGTTTGTTCCAGTTTTCATGTGTCCAAAAAGAGCAAAGCATACTATTTTATTAAAGTTGGTTCTTTAGTTTACATCGCTTTTGCAATGGAAAGAGACCCAAGGCATCACAATTCAGAGAAGCTGTGCTGAAATTTCTACATTGTCATTATTAATGATATCTATAGATCTTAAAGTAAACAGAATTTTGTTAGCATTAAACATCCTTCATTTCTTAAGATTATCAGAATGAGAGAGCATTACATTACACAGTGACCCAGCATTAATTTCTCAAGGCTGATTAGTAACTGTTGTTGTCTTCCATCCAGATTGAGGCTACTTAATGCCTATGAGGGAGGGAGGTAAGTGGGAAAAGAAGCTAACATAAACTAGCTAAACAGAATATTGTTAGGAGGGACTAGAAGACCACAAACTACCTTATGTCTAAATCAGGCAGTTTTACTCTATCACATAAATCTGCTAATGGAAATGATTTTATTATTTTGTATTTGAAAATGATGTTTAGAATGCAGTGATTCTGTTTTGTGGTTGCCATAGTAGTGAGCTTTGCTGAATATAGATCTGGACCTGGATGCAAATATAATCAGCAAAAAATGGTCCAAGACAGGTGTATTTACTCTAACCTTTCAATGTTATCTGAATAGATTTATTTTTAGTTATAAACCAACTGCTAAGCAAAGTAGTTGCACTGTAAAATTGTCTAGATGATATCATAGAAAACAACTTTAAAGACTAAATCATCACATGTGTTTTGTAATAAAAACTACAAGAATGCATTCTTTTTATTTTTAAATGTTTACACATTAATGAATGAGAAGTAAAGAGGGAATATAAGGCTACAGATATACACTTTGGTTACCCTAACAAAAGGATATATTCAAACTTATATGAAGAAAGTGAAGTATCTTACAATAGAAAGCCATGTTAGATACCAAAAAACCCTTGCCTGAATTGGCTACCACTATGCTACCTTAATACCTCTTTACTGTTCAGTAAATAATGCCATGATTAGGAGTTGCTTGAATTTTTATCATTAAATAGAGTAACGTTTCTTGATTGTGCATAAAATAGTCCACTTAGCAGCTTGCCCAAAATCTCACTAACTCTTAAGCAAGACAGGAAATGAACGAATGTTCAAAATATTTCTTGAAGATCTTTCTTTTCTTTGTTAATGTGTTTGATTTTGAGCCTAACCCAACAGAGCACATGATTTGTTTATGTATGCAAATTTTAATTTCATTACAGAAAACTTAGAATTTAAAGTTTGTTCTGCTAATGACAAAAAAGCATGCCAAGGGCAGTACGAATCCTAAACAAAAGACTGTTTAAAATTCACCCTTGGCTTATCTTTATCTTCTTAGAACAAAAAAACAATAAAAATACCACAAAAGCTATTATGGAATTATTTGTGTTGGAGAAAAGAAAATAATTGCGATGCAAAGGAACAGAAGTTTTATTGACACTTTGAAGTTTGAACAAGATGTGAACAATATCTTGACATCCAAAATGCTTTGTGATTTAAATTAGGAGAAATGAGATAATTTTATTTTTCTGGATAGATGTAATATGAAGCTCACATGGATGTAACAAATGGTCTTGCTTTTGTAGGCTGCCTGACATGGCTGATACTGGATTAAGTGAACAACATATCTGTCCCAGAGATGAATGCCATCCTTTGAGAGAGCAAAATGTTTAACAAAATTAGAATTTTATGAAAATTTTACTGAACTGTTCATAAACCTTCATACTCTGGGTTCTGTTCCATTTTTCATAAAATTTTTGTTTACATTCTGCTCTCTGACTAAAGTTGTTTATCTTTTACTAATTTTCATTTTAAAAATGTCTTTCATTACCCAAATATTGCACTGGAATGGTCACTGTCCAAGATTTCAAGATTTGTGTAAGTTCATCTAAGCACTTTTTTAAAAATTATAGTATAATTTCTTTAATCCAGCAGATCTCTCTATGTTGGATTAGGTGATGTGCTGGTTTATATTCAGAGGTAAATTAAGCCTATTATTTAATTGTTATACAGGAAATCACAATAACAATAACTCACCTATAATAGTAATGTATCAGAAAACAAATAAACAATACAGTGTTGGTACAGCTTTACCATAGTGCTGATGTTAACAAAACTATCTTTATTCCATGGCTGGCTGAAGGGCTGGCTATTCCTTGACGACATAAAATAATTTAAAGAAATGAAGGTTTATTGGAAAAATAAGTAATATAAAATATTTTCACAGAACATTAAGTATCCAAACACATGCACCCAACAAGCAGAGTAAAGTGACTGAATCACAGTGCTGCACAATGGTGATAAATAACACCAGTTTTGCTTGGTGCCGGTAGGTTGGAAGTGCCAGATCATAGACTGCCAGATTAAATAAATGTTATTGTATACATCTATGGTCTGAATTATATCTAGGTGTGATTAATCAAAGTATCAGCTGTAAAATATTAGATACAGTCGAGGAGTCCTTACTTTATTGAAAATATTAAGTCAATCTAAGGACACGCAGACATGGTAAATAAGATTAATAAATCTATTTAAAGAACTATTAAAATTACCTACTTTTGAATATCATTGTCTTCAGGGAGACTTGATAGAGGTTTACAAGATTTAGTCAGAAACAAATTAGTACTTCTGGAGACTTTGCATTTTCAATCAATTTACTTACATTGCATGGACGATCTGTATGGCTAAAATTCTGTAAATGTCAGAGTTTAATAAATTCATAGAATGGTTTTGGCTGAAAAATTTTATTGAGATTGGAAGTTTAAATAATTTTACAAATTTAAAAGATGCACAATTTTGACATATAGTTTATAACTTTCAAGAGCCTTTTATACTAAAAATAATTTGTGCAATGTTTTTGTCATTATTATCATTATTTACAGTTATTAGACCAATTATTATTGATGGATAGGCCTGCTAATGGATCTGAAATATTGTGGCTATGACTTAAGATTAAAGTTTTAGCACATGAAAAAATAAAAGGAACAAAGAAATGGTTAACTTTCAATATTGATTAGGTTGACCATCACAGACAGTAATGTATGCTAGAAAATTTCAGAAGTTACTCTGATATACTTTTAAAAATTAATTTATTTAGCTTTCTTAAAAATGTATATTCCAATAATTGAGCTTAATTCTGATTCCTGCTAAATCCATAAACTTAATTAAATATATTTTTTTTTTAACTTTGCATGGTTATACAATCAAATTTCATGTTTTTTTTTTCACCATGGCATTTTATAGATCATGTTGCAGCTTTCCCTAAAACACGTAAAAATTTGTATGAGTTTTAACCCTCTGTATACCACCTGGGGTGCACTTGTACCCAATGCTCTTCTAATCTACGAGCCATATGGGTTGTGAGACACACAGTACCTTCCTTATTGAATGTCAAACAAATCTGCATCCCCAACTGTTTCACATTACAAGTGTGTTGACAAATGTACCCCATGTGTACAACTAAACTAAAACTGACATGGTATACATAGGGTTAAATAAGAGCATGTTAAATACATACAAATGATTTTTAAAACAGGTGCATCTCAAAAAATTAGAATATCGTGGAAGAGTTCAATATTTTTTGTCAGTTATTTCAGAAAGTAAAAATTGTATATATTCTAAACTCATTACAATGTAAACTAAAATGTTTCGAGCATTTTTTAATTTAAATTTTGATAATTATGGCCTACAGCTAAAAAAATAAAAAACGTATCTCAAAATATTAGAATATTCCCCTCCGAATTTGAGTAAATCACTATTTATGCAGTATAAATACCTCTCAGTCTCGTTCAGTACACACAACCACAATCTCATGGGGAAGACTGCTGACTTGACAGTTGTCCAGACAACACTAAATGACACCCTCCACAAGGAGGGTAAGCCACAGGTCATTGCTGAAAGGGCTGGCTGTTCGCAGAGTGCTGTATCAAAGCATATTCATGGAAAGTTGACTGGAAGCAAAAAGTGTGGTAGGAAAAGGTGCACAAGCAAGAAGAATGACCATAGCCTTGAGAGGATTGTCAAGCAAAGCCGATTCAAGAACTTGAGAGAGCTTCACAAGGAGTGGACTGAGGTTGGAGTCAGTGCATCAAGATCCACCACGCACAGATGTGTCCAGGAAATGGGCTACAAGTGTCGCATTCAAAGTGTCAAGCCACTCCCGAACCAGAGACAACGTCAGAAGTGTCTTACCTGGGCTAAGGAGAAAAATAACTGGACCATTGCTCAGTGGTTGGAAATCAAGGTCCCACAGTCTGGAGGAAGAGTGGAGAGGCACAGAATCCAAGTTGCTTGAAGTCCAGTGTGAAGTTTTCACAGTCAGTGATGATTTGGGGTGTCATGTCATCTGCTGGTGTTGGTCCACTGTTTTATATCAAGTCCAAAGTCAACGCAGCTGTCTATCAGGAAATTTTAGAGCACTTCATGCTTCCGTCTGCTGACAAGCTGATTTCCTTTTCCAGCAGGACTTGGCACCTGCCCACAGTACCAAAACTACTAGTAATTGGTTTGCTGACCATGGTATTATCGTGCTTGATTGGCCAGCCAACTCGCCTGACCTGAACCCCATAGATTCTCTATGGGGTATTGTCAAGAGGAAGATGAGAGATATCAGACCCAACAATACAGACAAGCTGAAGGCCGCTATCAAAGCAAGCTGGGTTTCCATAACACCTCAGCAGTGCCACAGGCTGATCGCCTCCATGCCCCACCGCATTGATGCAGTGATTCGTGCAAAAAGGAGCTCTGACCAAGCATTGAGTGCATAAATGAACATACTTTTCAGAAGTTCGACATTTCTATATTATAAATCCTTTTTTTTTTTTTTATTGATCTTATGAAATATTCTAATATTTTGAGATAGTGGATTTTTGATTTTCATGAGCTGTAAGCCATAATCATCAAAATTAAAACAAAAAATGGCTTTCACTTTGTGTAATGAATCTAGAATATATGAAAGTTTCACTGTTTGAATTAAATTATGGAAAAAAATGAACTCTTCCATGATATTCTAATTTTTTTTGAAATGTACCTGTATAATATTTTTTTTAAATAAACAAAGATATCAAAGAAACTTTTGGTTAGTAAACTCCTCATACCACTAAAAATTCAAGCCTATTCAAATCTAGCAACAGCACTAATATTGCAATGTCTTTAGCTAATGATGGTGATGAAAGATTTTAAATAAATACCACATAAGAAACTGTAATGATCTAGTAGACTTCTGAGCGAGGTAAATTAATTTGTAAGAAGTCTGACTACTGATATTATTAGTGCATTCCTATGTCATTAGCACATGTGCACATAAACACAGCAAGAGCATTGAGAAGTTGTTTAATGATTAGGCCACCTCCTAAAGTTTACCCTTTTATAATTCTGTGTTTAATAAATAATCTTTTTAAAATAGTAATTGCTTCAGTACCACGGCATGCAGTGTAGTAAAAAAAAACTGATAGCAATGGGAACAATTCAGTTATAGTATACAACTGTATTGGAATCGATACCATAAAAATAATTTATCTAATAAAAGAAAAACAGTAATGAGACAAAAGACCATCAGTTTTTCTATGTAAGAACCATAGCACATTTCAAGAAATATTAAAATAAGAATAAATGAGAAACCAATGATGTCCAATTCGACAATCAGAAATGGTGATGGCATTTCAGCAGATGTATGTCAGTTAGTTTCTTTACCAGTTCCAGTAAAAAAACACAATACAACGACAACAACAGTCCAACACCTACTGATTACTGCAACTTTATAGGGCTTTCACAAAAAAGCCCATTAGGTACTGAAGCAAAACTAAAATTTCTCTATTAATGGCAACAACCAAAATAGTGGAAAAAGCAAAAAGTTCCTATTTTTAACAAAAATAAAAATTGAAGAAACTCAATTAGATAAACAGCAGAGATAAAATAAAAATAAAAATCAGCTAATTTTCAATTTTTTTTTAAAAGCGATGATAGCTCCATAAATATTTTAGGAATATAATTTTAAATTTTAAAAGTGATTGCTTGGTTTTGCATGTCACATCCTCACACCACAGCGTACAGTCTGCTCGAGTAAACCACTGACCAGATCAAGTGCAGAACCTTTCCACCCAATTCTCTTTAGTATTCTTCATCATTTGTTTTTACCCTGAATGTGATGTTTGGCTGGCCACTCAACCAGTATAGCTACAGTTAGATAATCTACAGCAGGAACAAAGATTGAGCATTCCAAAATGTTTTATACATTATTAATCCATTTTTTTTTTGTAAATTATACTTTATAGTTAGTATCCTTATATTAAAAAAAAAAATCACACATTTCAGTTTTATTACATTTGGAATTAATTATGGAAATTTAATATTTCCACATATTTCTCATTTGGCTAACTTACAAACTCTGAAATGTAAGAGATTAGAGAGATGCATTCTGTAAATATTTATTCCAAAGTATTGATATTTAAGAAGTTCATGCCAAACCTCAGAAAGAAAAAAAGTTTAGCATGAAGCATTAAAAACAAAACAATGTTTGTGCAAAATTCTTAGGTTTTAACAGCCATTTAAAACAAAAAAAAAAAAAAAAGTTAGAATAGTACTGCTTTTCATCAGTTTTTTTCTAAATTCTAATTTTTAAAAGACTGTTTATATTTTAAAGACAGTTTCTAATCTGCTGCTACAAATTTGCTTGTAAGGTTAACACAGAACAAAACAAATCTCTAATATCACCACCCAGTATACATAATGTTCAGATTAGTTAACATAACATGCAATGTCCGCCAATAATTCCAGTTCGTTTTAATCAGAATTATTTTTTTTTTTAAATAAGAAATTAAAATTTTTTAAAATTTTCTTTCTTTCATCATGTAATTTATGGAAAACTTTTGGTTAAAGAAGTGTGAAATACGCTATCTATCTATCTTACCTGATCAGTGGCTGTGTAGCCAGTATTTATGTTTAACTGAAACTGCGGTATGCTCCAGTAATTTTTATCCATAATGGTGGTAACTGCCTGATTCTGACAGCAACAACAGAAGCAGCAGCCACATTTGTCACATTTGTTTGCGGTTGACAGCACCCTGGGCGAAGGCACAAGGATGCTACTTTTACACCTCCTCAGGGTGTCCATGGTGGATACTGTGGTGCTTGCACTATCCAAGGAGGGGAACTTACCACTTCTAGACACAGGCCGTGGACTCAGTGATCTTGCCCGCCTGAAATACTTCCAAAACCCACTCTTTGACATCAGCTAAGATTCAGTAATCATACTCCTCATTATCAGTTAAGTAAAAAGAAAATCCTTTTTTTTTTTTAGCTACTGTTGCATTCCATGCATAAAACAACAAAACAAAATGGATACAGGTAGATTCTGAGGTGCAACAATAAGCTTACTCCTTGAGAAGCCACTTGTTCTACATAATTCATCAGACAAGACTCAGTTAATGCAGCGTGCCAAATCTGCACGATAATGATCCAACATTTAGCCCACTTTCTCTGTGTTACGGTATAAGAACCAGAAACCAGTATTCATGCCATCATTCTCCCACATCATGTGATTAGTACTACACTGTTGTAAACAACAAAGCACAGGGGCTAGCTAGCCAGCCAGCCAGCCTGCCAGATGGATGTATGATACAGAACTGGATTTCCAGTCAATGTATTCTGATCAATATCTCCATCACTTACTCATAATGAGCACTGACACTAGGAGCTGCATTTACAATTAGGTCTCTGCCGCCACTGCTGAAGCAGCTGCACACTCCAAATGCAATGAATTTCGCCTAGGATCCACATTATCAATTTTTTTCTTCTTTTATAAAATAAAAATAATGTAAAATCCATAACTACTAAAAACTAGGGCAGTAAAGCAAAAAAAAAAAATTTTAGACTGTTTTTACAACGTTACTCCTTTGAAAAGTTATGCATGTTATTATATTTTATTTAAAAGTTGAGTTTGTCAAATGGCTAAGTTATTACCATAGCCTACATATCTCAAAAGACTGGCCTCCTGCAATTCTCAGTAAATTCTCTCTTCAAAGCTCAGTTAATAATGGGACCAAATCATGATATAGTTTGTTTTTTTTTTAACAGTGAGGTTGTGCAGAATTAAAAAAAAACAACAAAACTGCCTGTTTAAATGCTCAAACTTTGCTGACACTGAGTAATGCCAACATCTACTGTTTTGAATAGCCAAAACTCTTGTGCATTCTGATTTGGTGAAATATTACAACCAAGTGAAAGAAAAGTCACGGTTGAAAAGGCCGGGGTATAACAGGAAAACCAAAATGGTCAGGGTACTTTATTTTTGTTTTTTTTTTTCAAAACTGGCTGATAAAATACCAGATTTTTAAAATACAATAATTGAAAATGGAAACTAGAGATGGGAGACAGTAAGAGAAAAAAATCCGTTGATAAAAGGATTTAATTCCATGTAGTTACAGAAGCCTGAATAGCTAGAATGTGTTATTTTCCACCTACAAACCAACTCTGCTTGCTTATAAATCACTTTAATAAAGAATGTGAACACTATGCTGAGCCAGCGATACAAAAGAAACAAGCAGAATCCCCCCACCCTCCACATCAGTGTTATAGCCTATAACTATTATTAGCATCATAACATCTTGGCACATACAGCACACGTTGTGGAAGATTTCCAGAAACAACATTCAACCCATGGAAGAAATAAAACAAGCCCTTATAGTAACCAGTTGCTAATCGAGATGACAAAGAAGTTGTCTTAGAAAAAGGTGAGAATGAAATAAACAATTTATGAAATGTATATATACTACTGTCACCTCACTATGTATGGAGAAAACTATACATTTCTGGTTTGCTCACCTAAAAACATCACCTTCATAACATGAAAAAAAAACCTTTCCAATGTCTCTAGGTTTTCTTATCTATCTGGCAGGTATTTTCATTACTCTGCATTAGAAAAACTAAGGCAGCGATTCAGTATATGATAATACATTTATACCCAATCTGGAGTTATTTCATTCATTGTCATGTTTTGACAGGGAATATAGCCTTATCCTGACCATCTCAATTAAAAAATCTATCTTATTCAGGTTTTCTAAAGATGTTTATAATCCAAATGATTTCTTAAACCAATCACAGTTTAATCTTGTTTGTTTTATATAGTCTAACAATATCAATCTTAGCTGA
Organism: Nautilus pompilius; assembly: GCA_018389105.1. NCBI lineage: Eukaryota > Metazoa > Mollusca > Cephalopoda > Nautilida > Nautilidae > Nautilus > Nautilus pompilius. Next base: position 290,417 of record JACATO010002186.1, on the reverse strand, counting down.
TCAAGGGAAGAAATAAAAAAACAAACAACTTGCATAACAAATAAACAGAACATAAAAAGTAGCTTAATGCTTATAAATTTTAAAAATCTCATCAGCAGATCAAAGTCAACTACTTTCCTTCTATTTTTTTTTAAAAATCTATTATGAAGTTAAAGCTATATTTGATTATATAAGTGTTAAATAAGTTCTTGATTTAAGAGTTCCCTAAAATGTATCTCTGAATAAACCATGACAATACTTTGAAATAAAACTAAAATAAAATTCAAATCAAACATTGCACTGTTGTAATTATATCATCTGTGTAGAGATTTATTTCAAATTATAAACACCTACAGTACATACCTTCAGCTCACGCTTCCTGGAATTACCTGCCATGTTTAGGAATTCTTCAGTGTCCTGCATAAACTCTGGTGTTAACTGAATGATTGTTGTGTAGTTATCTGGTGTTCACGCAGATTACATGTTGACCATTAACAATGACCTGAGCAGATGAGCTGCTTTCAAGACTGATTCTCATGAAAATAGAAAGGAATGCCTGCTACTGCTGCTGCTATTCCTATTGACACCTAATACTAACACTGTGCTCCAGTAGCAAGCACAGATTATTTCTCTACAACTGCCAAAGCAAAGCAAAAAAAAAAAAAACCCACAAAAACTACTATTAGAACAGTTACACAGAATGCATGCATGCAGTCAGCAACAAGGGACAACTGTTATTTATATATACATACCTACCAGACTGTCACAACACAAGCTGCTATCAACAAGAAACATGCACTATGTAAATTTGCCCGCAATCTGTTTCTTAGTGACAAAAATGTATGAAGCTATTTTTTTTATAATACAGCCTAACTAAAATATAAATCTCTTATGTCTTTACATTTCTTTTAAACAAAAAATAAAGACAATTGCAATGTTATTTTAAAAAATTACAAAAATTTTCAAAAGTTCTCGGATGATTTTTATGTAAAGTTACTTACAAGCAAGCATTAATATTTTCAATCAAGAATACAGAACCTAATCATTGGAATTCATGGAAGATACCCCCCCTCCAAAAACACACTTATCTAGATACATATCTTCTATTATAATCTGAGTGTGCGTGTTCTCTGGAAAATCCATACTCAGCTAAGTCAGAGAGTAGAGAAGAGAGACTACAAACAACTCTTCAGGAAATCAATACTCTACAGATTAAAATAGCATTTATTACATTAGAAGGGGCCAAACAAATTCATTAAAAGTGTGAAAGCCAAACTCCAATACTGCTGATGATTAAATATATGTATATTTGTAAAAGGCACTCAAAGGAAATCTGCTTAAATAAAATAAAATAAAATTGCCATTATTGTATCAGCCACCAGATTTCATCCACATTTCACTGATGTGATTGCAAGTCAACAAAAAACTATCTAGCCAAGTTTGCAACCATTGTCATTTTGTCAAAGGCTATTACCAAGTCTCTGAAATAAACTGGGAATGTTTTGTTTTCTTTTAACTAACAGCTAATTCTAGGACATAATAAAAAATTTAATTTTATTAGTTTAGTTTTTTTATATATTAATATGATCTCCCCTTATAACTAAAACAATATCACAGTGTAGTAAACAGCTATGAAATAAACATGGGCTGATGTAAAACTACCATTGTACAATGACAGATACCATTACAATCCTCTCCACTTTATCTATTACCACATCAAATTTGAAATATCAGCCAGTGGAAAAATTAAGTTTTACAGACAAAATCCAAATGGTATAAAATATTTTGTCAAATATAACCAATGTTCAGCTCCTAAAACATCATTGCTCTTGTTAGAGTAGTGACTTAAAAGATTATTTTCACCCAATGGTTCCATCTTCCTGATCTTTCCAAAGATAATTCATTCAGTATTATTCACACTTGAGATCAAAGGAATGACAGAAGGCACTTAAATAGTTACAAAGTCAAAGCTGGGAGCAGACCTGACCATCTTCAAGTGGAAAACCCAAACATGAAAGATGCACTTTGTGGGTGTGGGAGCAGTCTAGTTTTCAATCAATTCAGCTATTAAAAGGTATTTATTACTGCTATTGTTTCTTTGTTACATAACTTAATATTTGGCAATGCAACAAAATATAATTATAGTCTTGCTAATAAACTAATAAAATATGCACACACTAGTCGTTTTTTTTTAAAATCTAGTTTTATGCCAAATGAAGTTTGCTAATTTTGTTTTGCTAATTTTGTTTTTATTCTGAATGAGAATATAGCTGGAGGAAGCATCAGACTGAACCAGCAGGTGTCTTTGCTTTGACAAAGCATGAAATGGTACTCTTGCCCAGGGCTGATCAGGAATAGCAATTTCTGGGTAGTGTTTAGCTCACATCAGTGGACATTAGTCATGAGCTTGTGATAAGCAGTTTGAAGAAACAACACAACCAAGAAAAAGTGAAATTTAAAAAAAAAAAAAAATTCCAAGCACTAAGATCAAAAACTTCAGATGCTTCTGAGAAAATATCAAGTAGCTAGAGTTGGTCTTAAACTTGCAACTGCACCAGCACTTATATTATTTAAAAAACATTGTCTATTGCAAACAAATGCTGCTAATTAACATCAATGCATACCAAAACAATCCTTAGGATTATTCCCTAATGGTGGTGATAAGGAAAGCTTGCCAAGTCTTACATTGTTAATCCAAAGTTTTTTAACCCGAACACCACCAGTGTTGAACCAGTTACGTAGGGATGGAACAACAGTGCACTGTAAACTTGATAATCTACAAAACTTGCAAAGTCACAATGCTTTGTTTTAGGCAACTAAATTTGATTTGATTTTTTTTTAAGACTGTCATCTTAATAATCTAATCCCTGACAAGCCACAGAACTTAAATCAATGAACAATAGCTTATCTGTTACTGCCTCAAAGTCAGAAAGCTAACTGACGAGTACAGAAACATTGCACCATACCTAAACAAGGAAAAACAGCAGCATGTGATGACTTTGTCACATCAACAAAGCAGTGGTTGTAAGTTGACAAACTTCAAGGCATATTCTGTTGTTGTTTTAAAGCAAAGACTAGTTGCAAGGGGAGCATTGCTTCAATAAATTTTTGTTTAAAGGAAACACATAAAATGTCCTCTTTAAGCCTTACTACTAAAAGGTGCCATACTGAATGAAAAAGAAATGTGTTGAGAAGTAGAGACAGTTAAATGTAAAACAGGCTGAACTGGTATAAAAGAATCATCCAAGTTGTATCCAATGAAGAAAACCTAAAGAAAGAATTGCAGAAAGTTCTCTTCTTTTGGTTACTGCTGTGAGAACAGGCCAGCTATAAAATTGTAGCAACTATGTGACACAAAAAATGTTTAATTCATGAAGTAACATCAAACAAAAACCTAACATTACCAAGTGTAGAAACTGCAAGAAATTTGGAGAATTATAAAGATTTTCATAAAATGTAGCCAACTCAATTTGTGTGTTAGCTGTTTCAAGACAAAAACAGATTGACAATTCTGTTCTGATTAAATATAAGTGGAACTAAGAAATTAGCATCACAAAATTGCTTAAATGACAATTGTGATATTTCATAAATTGATTGATCAAAATTTACAAGCTATCAACGAATGCATTTAACTGACATAACTTGGTTATGTTGATAGATAATGAACCAAGTTAAACCACAAACATATAGATCCAATTTTTTCTGTCAAACAAATGTTCAAATACAGCCACCGGATGCAGGAAGTCATCAGAAATTTCAAAGGTCAGATTTTACTTTGTGTAAAATAAAAATCTCTCTCTAATTTGGATGTAAAGCATGCATTTTTTTTTTTTTCCAAATTGAACAATCAGGAACTACTGCCATGATACTGATACCAGAATCCTCGCAAAGTGTCCTCGAGTTTTGTGTTACCACCACTGTCATCAAAAGACTGGAAAGCGAGATCAGATCAGATCAGCTTAAGAGTCCGATGATTGTGACAGCAGTATGACTTCACAGGAGTTACTATCAACCAAGCAAGACACAAAAATTATGAAATCATCTGACTCACAATCAAAACAGCAGATAGATTAAAAAGATTACCTCTGGGTTTCCAAATGCAAAAAAAAACTCACTCACTCTCTCCATCTCTCTCGCTGTGAGAGAAAGAATTCAGAAACCTTTTCTTTAGATGTTGATTCTTGAAGACTTCAGACCATATCTTTGAAAATTTTTAAATCCAAGATGACAGAAAATTATGTACTATCATACCTCTTATAACAGTCAAGATATGTTTTTGAAGAGTTTCTATTAAGCAATTAATGCAATGAACAAAGTATTTTAACACTGTACCAATGGAGATGCATTCCTGACAGTGTCAATTTCTATAAATGCTATAGGATGGCTCCCATGGGTAATTATGGATTTTTACAGATAAAACGAAGATGTTAACATAAATGACAAGAAACAAAATTTAATCAGCACTTAACAGTTAATTTTGTCGAACTTGCTTGTTTACCACCGCTATAGGTAAATAAAAAGGCCCCTTGACTTCTCCATAATGATAGTTTGGCTTAGGGACCCAACCACAAGCTCAGCTGGCTCTCCATCAACAACAGCTTACTACTTGTGTAAAACCTTTGTTCCAACTAAGAACATGGTGGACTGGCTGCTTCTTTGCATCTTCTTGCTGATATCAAGTATTGTTTTAATAGTAGAGGAAGCTAAGCCAAGCGATTGATCCACACCTGCCTGATGCTAATTTGCCTCAACCTTTTGTATCAGGTGAATTTTAATATTCATATTAAAGACTTCCCTGATCATCTTGGCTGTTTTTCTAACAGTTGTTCTGGCTATTTTACAGATATGAGCCTAAAATATTCACTAAGCACATGTAGGAGATTACAAAACACACTACCGAGACAGAACCAACACACATCTTGGTGGGCTGTACACAATTACCTTCCTTAGAGGATATAAACAAGTAACAAAGATGGTGGCAGAAAAGTTTTTTTGATTTTTTTTTCTGTTTAATGGATTTTTTCTTTAATTTTTCTTTTAGCAAAAATATGTTGAACAAAGCTCCATTATAAGAACTATGGTAGCATTTAGATTCAAACCATGAGTATGCACATATCTAATTGTAGATTGCAGCTGCACTGAATGTGATTATTTGACATTTCTCTGCAACAGTTTAGTCTGGATTAACATGTCAGACCATCACAAAAGTCTCTGATGATATAATTGCAGTTTTTTTTTTGTTTTTTAACAAACTTAATTATTTTGCTACACAAAATTTTCATATTTCTAAAATCTTACACAAATTTAAATACCATTTTATAAATTAAAAAAATTACTTAAACACCCATTAAGTATATATATCAACACTTTTCTAAACCTTCCACAAATGAAAATAAAGAAATTAAAAACATTGGGCTTTTTCAGACAATAAGCCAATCAAAAAAGTTAGCTAAAATGCTATTAGAAAAAATCCAGTGCCAGAGGATTTGCATAACACTAATAAAAATATGCTGTGCTATGTCATAAATTGGATGTTTAAAAAGTTTTTGAAAGTTCAATTATTTGACCAAATTCAACTAAGTTTTAAAAAACATCCAAAATTACTATCTAGAGATGACTGACTTCAAAAATACCTGCTGTCTTTATTTTTTTAAAATAATGAATTACATTATTTCTGATCATATATCTATAGTGTGTTATACTACATGGGTTCATAGCCTGGTACCCTATATGAATTACCCAAAATACATTAATGTAGTTGCTCTGCTAAACACAATGTATCCAACAAATTGTCTTATCTTGTTCAAATTCCCAAGCATTTAAAATTATTAATATTCTATCGAAGACAGTTTTGAATTTCCTAAGATAAAAAATTTAAGATTTATGTAGCATCTTTAAAATATGCTTAAAACTCACATTAACAACTATATCATAATTCTAATTGCACCTTAAACCCTCCACCAACTCTAAAAATGCTATAAAGCAATTATGTAATCCTGAAAATTCTGGTTTTACTTTTCAAAATAAATTGTGTGGCATGACTATATTATCTTCCATCCTAGCAGATAGTTTCCATTCTGCAAATGAAGACATAATTCATATAATAAAACTTGTGATTAGTTTACATCCAATATTCTGATGATACATTTGTCAATTTTTCTCTATTCTGAGACTTCCAGACTTAAATTGATGGCTGGCTGTCATTCTTAGATACTTTGTCTCTGGAAGAAAAATCCTCTTGTAAATTTAACAATTTTTCTCAAGTCTACATCTTCTGACCTGATCACCATCAGTTTTAACAACATGGTATTTGAATTTCCATACTTTACTTATAAAATGTGTTCCTTGTCATGTTTATTTCCATTAGAAAATTTTTCACTAAGAAAGTTATTGTCAATTATGTAGTGGGGTACTAAAAACTAAAAGTGTTTGTTATAACACATAGCCCCCCCCCCTCCACTAACCCATGTATTACTGGGAGGTTATTTCCAATTTAAAGGCAAAGTTCCCACCTCAATCAAATCCTATACTGTTTCAAAATTAAATGTTGAGACTGTTTGGAATACATTAATTTTATATGGTTTTCTTCTTATCAGTCTGGACATGAGAATTCACCTTAACCATGTGGCAATGAAATGGTCAGAGATTTAGAGTAGATTCTATCAGGATTTTGCTCGGGTCCTTTAGCAGTTCAAAGTTTAAAATTATGGAATCTCACTTTATCAGAGATTTCAAGCCAACGTTCCACTTTAAATGTTTTTTTCCTTAAACCATAACACTCCCAAACACACTATTTACTACATTGTGTACTGTGTAAGCCTCACTATGGCTCTTTTATGTTGACAATAGTTGTTATGTCCAAAAATTTCATATTTATTTAGGTATGTATTTTGCTTCTGCAGCCAAATCATGTAAACTCTTGGGTTTAAATGTTAAATTAAAAAAAAAAAAACCTTCACCTACTCAATGGTTAAATGTTAAGTCAGTAGATACATTGATTAATTTGTAAAAAATAATATGGCACATTCCTTTTTATTTTTCTAAATTCTACAATTTTCAATGTTTATTGTTTTTTTCCAACCAGCCATCTTTATACTGTAGAGCAATATTTATGACCAACTATATTCTTCCTTTCAACAAAAATCAGCCAAACACTAATATTAGAAATTTAAGTCTGATACCAAGCAGCAGCAGACTTTTTCTTTAGGTTAATGCCTTGGCAGGAAGATGCAGGTGGTTTGATTAAGCAGATGTGTTTGACAAGGGCATATATATCAACTCTTGTTTCCTTAAAACTATATATTTAAACAGATAGCATCTGCTAAAAAAAAGGTCACAGGAGGAGGAGTAAAACCAGCATCTAGCCTAATTCAGCTAAAGCTGCTGCTGTGCAACATTCCCCAATATTAATAACTTTGCTTTTAAATCTATAAGTGCTATTACTAGACAAAGAAAGATGAGACTTGCTATCATACTGCTCTTTTAATATTACTTTTATTTAATGTAACATCTATGATATAGATCACAGAAATTATAGCCTTATATAACTGCTTCTTTTATATAATTAGGATACACAGGTCAACTGTTAATACAATAAATAGTTTACTATTAATTGCTCTTTTAGCTATCTACAAAAAAGAAATTGCTTTTAACCCTTTGAAGAATACACATGTATATTTACAGGGAGAGTGGATATTGACCCCAATAGAGTAATCCCATAAATGGTTTTTTCCAAGATTTCACAGGTTCTAAGATATGTTTGTACTTTATAGAGCCCACTTTAAAATGTACATTGACTGAATTACTCTGCCAGAATCAATAATATTCACTCCTTGTAAATACATGAACATACTACTCAAAGCGTTAATACAACAACTACAAATTCAATTCTTTGTTTGTTGCTAAAGTAAAATACTACTAATATAGTTAATGAATCTTATCTCTCAAAAAGCATACTAGAATTAAATTAGATTTACAATTACTTTTCTAAGGTAAATTTTAATGAATTGCCAACTCATTCATTGTCAGTCATTATTTACTTTAGTATTGTACTTGTATAGAATCAAATAACACAAATACTTAATAATTGATCAGAAATTGCTTGTGTTAGCCAATGTACATATTGTACTAAATTAATTTTTAAAAAATGGAAATTACCAGCAACTCTACTATAAATAATGTAGCTCAATGTCTACCCAGCTGCCAATTTTAAACTCTGATCTTCCTAGTGGATTCAGTTTATCACTTGTCTTAAAAAATTTTAGGTGTGCAACAGTGAGAGAGAGATTGCATATCTCAGAAATGAGATATTAACCATAGGATTTTTTAAATTTATAACCAGTAAAACTGAACTAGAGATCAGCAGCTATTCCAGATTTGTTAAGGCACATCACAAATTACAACATTAACATGACATAATACACCTAGCATGCATAAAAAAAATCAACTCAAACTAATCACTTTTGTGAGCATTGAATTAAAACTTACAGGAAATATCTTAACACCTGCACAGGCATCCATCCAGTTTAGCCTTAGGCAATTTAGAAAAGTGCTGTTTAAGGATGAATGTCAACAGATATAGTGTGTCCTGGTAAATTAGTGTGGTAAGGATTCTACCATATCCAAGCTTTTCAATGTTCTATAAATATGTAAAATCTTTTCATCACTGCAATCAGTGAGATTTAAGTAAATATCGCCTGACCACACACTACCAGGGTTAAATTAGGGCTTACAAAGACCTCTGGCAAAGCATGTACTTGGGGAGGGCTCTTCTCTAATACGAACATGCCAATTATGCATCCACCTACATTTTATCTATTCAGAGTAGGACCATTTATTAATCAATTCAACTGATTATATTTCTTCAAAATTAAAAGAATTATCCATATTAACTGCAGAATAAAATGAAAATGGATAAAAATATTAATGCAAATGTAATTTAACCAGTTTTTCTCACTTTTTATTATATTATGTGATTTGACAGTTAAATAGTGAAAAACCACCAAAAATATCCAAAATACAAACAAAACAACATTTACCACACTCACAAATTATATAATATCTGAAATAATTAAATAATTTGTTCTTATGCCTGGCTTGAAGGGTGGCCTTGTGATACCAAAGTTTTACAGTTCCAATATACCAGCAATCAATACACTCCATTCTGCATTGGCCTTTATAACACATACTTAGTAGTGATACCAAACTACAGGGTAAATGGTGAAACATCCCACAAAACACTCTCCAATTTTAATTATCCCTATTTTTTTTTAACATGCATAACCTTGGAAAACCGACAGCTGTAAGCTCCTTGAAGAAGAGACTAGTTACTGATGGCTTTTCAAGACCACTTACAATCTAATTAGAAAATCACATGGAGGGGGGGATGAACTTGTGCTGTTTGTTTTTAATAATACTCCTATCAGAATTAACTATTTGAACAGAAAATTTTTTTAGCCATATTAAGAATTCTAGTTGTGCTCACTTGTCAGGAAACTATAGTAAATAGAGAATGTTTTTATCAGTTTATTTTCTTGTTCACCAGTTTCTGCAAGGGAAACTACCATGGCAATGTAGTTATCCACTAGATAGTATTACAGTTGTCCCCCCGGTATTCGCGGGGGTTACGTTCCTAGAGCACCTGTGAAGAGTGAAAAACCATGAATATTGTACGTGGTCCATAAAAATGCCTATAAATGTCAAAATATAACATAAAATATAATTAAAAAATACAAGTAAATATATAATAATAATTTAATAAAAAATACAACACTCAGAGAAACACTCAGCGAAACACACAAGATAGCTACACGCGGTAAACTGGGATGATGCGGGGCTGCTGGACTGCATCTGCCTGAGACAGCGCCTCGTGGGCAGCAGCCAATCAGCAGCAAGGAAAAATGAATAATGCTCTCGGATTGGCTACTTTCAAACCTCCAGCCAATAGCGTTTATTTTATATTGATATTTTGCTGAATTTACATTAGTATTTATATTACAAAATTAGTAAATTATATTGTTATTAATATTTTAGCGTTAAAAAGCGTGAAAAAATGTATATTGCCACAAAAAAGCCATAAAAAATCGCAGAAGATATTTGTGATTACGTGAATATGCAGGGGTTTCCATGAACAATTATTAGTTAGGTTCTAAGGAAAATTCCGCGAATAACCAGGGCCGCGAATGCCGAACCATGATTATGCGGGGTCGACTGTATATCCTGCATCACAAGGGTCCAGCACCGTCAATCATATAACAAACTGATGAAGGGCATGAAGAAACAAAGCCATGGAGGTACATCAGAGTCAATTTTGATTGGGAATCAAACTTGGATCTTCAACCTTGGCATTCCAGTAGCCTAACCACTGAGTTACCTGCATTTTATTTATTATTTAATTGCAATAATAACTAAAGTTTTAATGTGCAGCATAACTTAAAAACTCTTTGCCTACAGCTGGCTTTAATAATTTTTATTGCATTGTAGTTGTGACTTTATAATTTTTTATAATAGTATTTTTGAACTGAAATGTCATCTCTCCAGTAGTCTCTTTTATGAGCAATGTTTAAAAAAATTAAATCATACTGACAAACTTTCTCTAGGTTCTCTCACACTTATAAACAAAACATGGTGAGTATATTAATTCTTTTTAGCATTACTGGTATCACATACACTAAGCATCTACCATCCACACAAAATCTGACAACAAAAATCTGGATAGGGGTTACTGACTAAGCTAAAAGCAAGAAGCAGTTTAACTTCATTCACCAATGCAGAAAACATCTTAGAGGCAATACACACCATGATCTGCTTTTCAATCAGTAACAATAAGCCTACCTCATTAAATTGAAAATACTCTCCATTATCTGCAACTGGCATTAAAAAAAAAAACATTAAAATGTGCTCCCAGAGTAAGCTGAGAACAACCATCTACATGACATGTTATGACTGCAAAATAAGTCTATAATAACTAACATCACTATGTATCTGATTGCCATAGTATAAACATGGTGCTAGTTGTCATGTTTGCCAGTTTAAATGGTTTTTGCTTTGCTTTGCTTTCTAAGAATTAATCAACATGTCTGACTAGTTCAGACATCTTCAAACCTACTTTTTTTACTATCTCTATTTGACAGGTGTGCGCTATCAATGCTTGGAATCAGTCATGCAGCCTCTGAAATATTATTTTAAGATAGATTTCTGCAAAATCTCTGTAGTCATAAAAATCACATCCAGACATCTTTTTGATAAAACAGCATAAACATACATTGAGATTTACGACAGACAAACCTCCTCAAGTTCTAAATTATATCATTGCATTCAATCTGAAAGTAGCATATCAGAAATAGTGGTAAGGATGAAACACAAACTGGTATCACTGCTTCCCACTACAACCTATGAAGATTTGATAAGAAATATCAAATGTAGAAACATGCAACCAAACTAATGCAAGTGAACCAAAATGCAGCTTATCTATACTTTACTATTCTAACTTACCATACAGAAAGCCTTAATAAGGACCTCTCTGATTAGAAGCAGGAGAAGATGATTAAGCAGAAAAATTGATAATCAGTTCACAGAAAGGTGGCGCCACCAAGTCAGCAGATCAGGAGGGAAATGCAGCTTGTCTTTAAAACAGACTTCCACAAATCAAGATAGTTTTCTTAAAAGGACAAACAAGCATTCAAGAACATACATAATAACAAATTCATTTTTCTCATTCAACAAAGAACTCCATGCATTCTTTAAATTTTTCACTAAAACCAAATACAAGGGAGAAAACTGCTTTTGCTGATATCCAGACTGGATTTTCATACTGTAATCCCCTCACTACATAGAGAAAGAATATATTTAAACAGTTTTAAAGAGGTTTATGTAAGCAAACCTCCTCCATGTGACATTAAGTTATTAAAAAAAAAAAAAACAATTTTTAAAATTTTCTTGCAAAGAGTAATGCTATTGAAAAATAAAGAAAGATCTTTCTTCCAGTTTATATTAAAAAAAAACACAGCTGCAGAAGAAAAAGTGAGATCTTTAAATATTTCTCCAAGTACATTTCTTTGTGACCACTACTTTTTATTACTCTCAAAAGGGCATTTCACAAACTTCTACATCTGATCTTCGTCAAATAACAAGATTGTGAGAATAACTCACAGCTAATCTATTTTTTCAAACAAACACAGTAAATGTCTGTTCTTACTTTACAGCAACATTAACAAATAATGATTTACTAAAAGTGTTTGATCTTTCAATTGTAATCTTGTCAATCTTTTCTTCTTTCAACCAACAGTGAAAAAATAAATAAATAACAGAATCCTAAAGAACCTTGAAATATCCACATTAATCTTAACATCTTAATTAATGCTCAAGTTTTGGTGGGATACAAGAGGTTGCCTGGCAAGACTTGCATAACATTTTCTCATTAAGCAAGTAATTATGAAAATGTATTCATTTAATTCTAACAATAAACACAAAGTCAACAATGACATAGTTCTAATTTAAGTATTAGAATATTTATTAGTATGATATCCAACAAACAAAAATTTCACTCCCACCAATGTACATAATCATATGTGTAAGCAAGACTAGAAATAAACTCTCCTAGAATTTAAACTGTTTTACTTCTATAGTTCATCATATCCCCCTGACATGGGTTAAGTACAATACTTTAACACTATTGCTAACCATCATTATCATCAACCCATTACAGACAGTAAAAGAATAGCTGCTTACAAATTACACAATGCAGAGCTTTGATTAGAATTCTAATCTAAAATGGATTGGAATTATTTCACAATTACCAAAGAAAGCAACAAAGATAATGCATCTTTTGAAAACATACAATCTAACCATTCAGTTATCAAGTGAATATAACTCTGAGCAAAAAGCTAGCAATAAAATACTTCTAAAAAGTGGAACCAGATGAAGAAACAAAGGTAAATTCATTTGTAAGTTTAAATCAATATAAAGAACAGAAAAGCAAAGATCAGGCTAGGTTGTTCAACTCCAAGCACACATCAACAGCCACTAATACAAACTGGTTGTGCGCACATTTGGGAGCCCTATAAATCCAGATTTTCTAAATTTTCCTTCTAATTCATGGATAAGTAGCACCTTCTGAGATCCAGAAAAAATTGTAATTCTAGGTTTTATACATCATTTTAAAGAAATAAGTATCAAACTATCATAAATATCTGTGAAATCCATACAAATTAAATATAAAACATCATTATTTTATTAAATAATACTGAAAATTTATTTAATTGTTCCAATATATTATATAAGCATGTGAATTTCAAGGACACAGAAATGTATGTAGATTTTTTTTGTCTGCCATATCTTAAAAGTTAGAATTACATAATCTCAAAGTTTTTCAACATATCCCCAATAATAAAAAAAAAAAAAATGCATTCAAAATTAGAGAGACTTTTTTTGCTTTTTCTTTAGAGTACAAGAGCAAGTGTGTTATAAAATGAACCTCTAGTAGCCATCTCTATTAGCTGATGTTTGCATGTGTATTATGCCTAGAAATAATCTAGAGAACTACAGCAAAGCAGTGGATAGACATCATTCCACTGTTCTTTCTAGCCCCCCCCAAAAAACTGTTGAATTAAAATTGCCCTCTGTAGCTAGCATAGAAATTAAGTTTCTTTACATTGCTAAAATACTGCATCCTAGCAGAAAATCTGAACTAAAGCCAAATTCAACATCTGAAATGGAATATACTTAAAAGGCAAAGGTTTGTGCTTCCTATTTATAGTTAACCATGGTATATAAAAGGGAGCCATAGATGATTTATATTCAAGTAATGCTGTAATAAGCCACCTTCCTGCCAACATCTCTCTCTCTATTTCCAAGCCACACACATGCATCTTCAGCATTTTTAGCACAATAAACCTGACAAAGGAAACTAAGCAAGATAGGAAACATTCCTTGTAAAAACACTTAAGACAGCAATCTGACAATGTTAACAAACATTTAGGCTCTGACCTTGTGGTTAAATAAAATTTGTTCAGTATAAATCATTGTAAGGGATAAAGGTATCATGGCATTTAAGTAAATGAAGGTGCACAAGAGACAGGGTGGGCAGGTTCATCACCTATAGAAAAGTCTTGAGTGCTAATCAGCTTAATTAATGGCTACATCCCAAATTCAACACTTATGATGAAATTCCATATTAACGTAACCCCAACATGTTATTTTTTTTATGTAGTTAGAAATAGTTTGCCCAATTTCTAGTAAATACAACAGCTTATTATAAACACCGGACAGCATTTACTAATGGTTTAGCCATGTTTACTTAGAAAGATAAACAAAATTTACTTCATATGCCTTCATTTCATTCCTCTGTGTGAGAGCTATTAGTTCTCCAACTTCCTATTTTGTTTAGTTACAATAGACTACCAGCTGCCATAAGAGACTTAATCTTCCAGCTCTAAGCAATAGTTATCCAACCATAGCAACTGCAAAAAAAAAAGAACAACTTAAAAATTTGTTTAAAAAAAAAAGAAAAAAACAACAACCTTACCTGGAAATGAAGAATAATAGTCCATATTAACCCTAAAGTTAATTTGGGGTTTCCATCCACAATTTCATCTGCTCGAATATTCACAAGTTTGATCTGAAAGAAACAAAAAAGACAATTAAAATTCCATATCAATTCAATGTATATGTAATGAAAACTTGTGCTGATGTATAGGACCCACAGACCCTCCACTAGCCGGCCCGGTGGGGCAGGTGGTAGCGGGTTAGCTCCGTAAGGGGACCGTTGCTCCTGTACCGGGGTCGATCCCAGGCTGGGGTCGGAGGAGAGTTGTCACTGATGATCGCCATAGCATGAAACAGCTGTACGACATCTCCTTGGTGTCCGACGTGAGAGAGACCTCCCGGGTCCTTGGGGCCCACGGTGTCGGGGGACCGGGCCGTTTGTCGGCTCGACGAACTTCTCTCAGTAACAAGGACTCGACAGAGAACGGGCCACTTGTCTTTACGGGATGCGATGCCATTGAAAGAACCTCGTTCGGAAGTCCAACTCGCTCAACAACAACAACAAACAACAACGACCCTCCACTACAGGAGCCATCTTTAGCAGTTTTGCACTAATTAAATGCATTTCCTCCTCCTCCATTTAAATCACTGCATTTAATTATTTTTAATTGACAGGGCTGCACTGACAGCCTGCTTAGATTGAATCAAACTTTTCCATTGCTTATGTTCATTTTTTTTTTAAACTTTTTTGTAGTAAACTAAAGACGACCATATAAACAAAAATCAGTAATAAGGATGTGCCGATTATTAGGCTTTGTAAAAGAAAATTTAAACATTTCATTTTAGTCAGAAAGAACTGGAATATTGCTCCTTTCTGTTTTCTACATTACACCAAGTTTCATCAACAAATAATTTATCCAGATTAACACATGACCAGGAGGATTGATTTGACTTGGAGCAGCAAGCAAAGAAGGTGAGCTTCATAGCATTCATTCAATCACTCCCCGACATGAGTACACCCTACATTTTAGCACGAATATGTTTTTGGTATGGAGAGCAAATATCTACCTCACTCCCTAAGATCATTGTCCCTGCATATTGCAAGGTGAAGGCCAAAACAAAATAATACCGGTTTAAAAATGCAATTAAACATATTTGAGACTTCTCAAGGTTTTCAAAAATATAATGTAAATTTCCTACCTGAAATCAAAAGCTTAAAGATTTTGATGTTAAACTACTCAACATAATTACATATTAATCTGGATTTGGAAATGGTCATGTGAAAGCCAAAAAAAATACTGATCCACAGACAGATTTGCAACTTATGAAAGTCTGTCATAATATAACTTATTATTTAAAGTCAAAAGCTCTTAAATTATAATTCAAAAACCAACTGTTCACCTCTTTCTGGGATTTAGATAGTCTGTCTACTTGCGCACGCACGGGTTTATATCGGATGCTCAGAAATTTGCAAAACACATTCTATAAGAAACAGTTTATCTGGTAAAATAAAAATTATTTTATACATAAAACTGCATACTGCAAGAAAATCTTCTAATAATAATGAAGTGCAATTTACACTAAAAGTATTTTAAAATTGGTTGAAATCCAAGCCTTTGTATCTGTAACTTTTAAAATTCTTCTTCCATCAAAACAATATATTGGCAGAATGTCTCAGGTTCTCAAAGTTTGTGAACTGAGCAATTATACAGGGTGATTTTATTCTTTAAATTTATTTGCTGACAGAAATTGTTATTAAAATTTTGGACAACTAAATAAAATTTGGACACATGAAATTTATGTACACATTTGTCCCAGTGAAAGAGCGAGCAAGTTTTTTAGACCTGTTTATTTTCCTGCTTATGATGATACATTGTTTGCAGAAATAAATTTCTGGCTTTCCAGTGAAGCAGGCCAAAAATTGTTATGAATTGTACTAATCAGTTAATTAATCAGTAATCATTTAGTTACTCCTGCTGTCAATTTCTTTTTGGCTAATACTGATGCCTCCTTCAGACACAAAAGCTGCTGCTCTAATAAAAACATCAGTGGCTAATTTCTTTGATTCATTAAATAGAAATAAATAATGCGTCAGCCTGTAGTTTCCAAGGCATACAATGAAGCAAGCACGCTGCTGAAAATCCACACAAAACAAGAAACAAGTAAGGTAAGAAGAAACTTCCATTATGCAGGAACAGGCAACTAATGTTAATTATATCCATGCAAAGGAACAAACATCTTAGGTAAGAAGAAATTGGCAGTACACAGGAATGCATTTAGGAAACTGGTTTCTTTCTCCTTTGAACCTGTTTTGACTTCCCACCATTATTCCATCCTGTTCTTTACCCCCAGATGTTCATAATGAATCACCAGAGTTTCCAAAACAGAACATCTACCCCCTCAAGTGCTGCAAAAAAACAAATGACATCATTGTGAATTAATTTTTCACCATTAGGTCAGTCAGCCAGTTGTCAACTGAAGAAAACTCTGAATTAAATATTACACATTCAGCCTGTTTCTCTTCTGCATGCTTCATTGGTGAATGAAACTAATAATAAAAATTCTCCAAACTAAACTCTCATTTTGAAATAAGGAGTTCAAAAACAAGGTTATAACCAGTGAATATTTGAAAAAACTGAATTCTGAAAAATTCTAATGCAAAAAGAAGAAAAAAGTCAGTAATAAATATATTTCACATATGTATAGTTATTCATCTTCCATGTGCAGAAAATATTTATTTACATATTGCAAACAGTCTGAGATTCAGATTCTCAACAAAAAAAAAAAAAAATTCAGACTAGTTACAGAAATATACAAGATCATTTTCTTGATTCCAGTTTATTCTATCTCAATCTTGCTTCAAACCACAGGAGAAAAAAAAAAAGAAATACCAGAAGTATTTTTGTCTTTGCTTATAGTAAGCAACCATGAAGAATGTTTACCCAGAGCTATCACTATCCAGAAGTTTGGACCCTCCACCCAGATCTGTATCACCTGGACTCAATGATGTTACAGGGCATGGCAACAGTACCAAAGAATGTAGGCGGTAAGGTAATAAAGTAAACATAAATCTCTCTGTGCACCAATTTTAATAAACAGTGTTATCTAAGAGTTGTAGCAAAGAGAGAAACATTAGCAAAAACTCATTTCACTTGCAAATAATTTTTGGTGAAAATTGTAAAAACAAATAGAAACCACAAAAGTGCTGAAAATCCGAAATATTTTAATCTCAGCAAGAACTGTGTTTCTGTTTAGACAATACCTGTCACCTCAATACATCTTTTGACATCCTTACTACAGCAAGTAGTAAACCAAATATTATAAAAAGAATGCACCTACACTGCATTAGAATACATAGATACAACTTTCTAAGCGTGTATATTTAAAATCAACAACAAATATATTCATTAATAACCTAGAAACAATTTTTTCACATAATCAAGTTTCAGAAAAGAAATATTTTTTAAAAAATGTTTAAAATGTAAGATAATATGCAAATAACTATTTTTAACACAGAAAATCACTTTCCACTTTGTCACATACAAGCAGATGATGATAACTGGGCTCAGTGCTAGTCAAATACAGCAAGAGTTTTTTGTTATCATAAAGCCATGCAAAAGGGGAAAAAAATAAAAGCAACATTACTAGAGCGTCACAGCTTGAAAATAAAGTAAATAAGACTTCCTAACTTCTCTTTTTTAAAACTTTTCACATAGTATTTCTTCTTTATACTAATAGTAGTAAATTAAAACAGCGGTTTTTGTTATGCTTCTTTCTTGAAGCATGACACTTTAAATAAAGATGCTGACATTCAGAGGGCATAGAGCCTAAAAGATGAAGAGCTTATGCTTATTCTCAAATAACTAGCTGGTTGTGCAGCACAAGATGATAAAAACAAGCAACTTATTACTTAGTTACATTTCTTAAAATAGGAACCAAAAACACATATGTGAGTAAGCTGCTATTCTGTTTTCACAAAGTTAAAGTATACCACAACACAAAAAATACTTGTTCTAAAACAATTCTTTCAAGTTTAAAGAAAACAAAATGTAAACTGAGATGATGTTTTTATGTAAACCCAGCTTGCACTAAATCTGCTGGGTAATTAATGGCAGATAAACCCTGGTGTTAAAAGAAAAGCAGACCATCCATCAGAACTGTATTGATAGGAGACACCATGTTGGTTCAGAGACAGACAGCTGTTTCATTCTAATCTGGCTCCAGTTCCCTCTCCACCCTACTATAGACTGTCACTTGCTACTACAGCCTGTTCACACTATATTAATATCTACAGATAACAGCAGCCAATATACATCAATTTTATAGGCTACTTATCTCCCTTCACACTGCATGCCATCAAGTCGTCCTCCAGCAAGTGCATGATATATAATCTCATTTCTTTCGCATCAACAATTTTGATGTTTACTTTGAAGGTGAAAAAAAAAAAAAGAAAGAGCTATTACGGTGTGATTAAATCTCCTAACATGTTTGATATATACACATTTAAAACTGAAAAAAATTGTGAATGAATCATTTAGAAATTATCAGTATTATTTAACTGTTAAAAGTTGTTGTTTTTATGTAAACATAATATAGCATAAATCTTGTGTTAGTTTTCTTTATGCTGAAAATGAAATAGCACAGGAATACAATACAATTACAATCCCTGGAAATAGCAATGTCTGTTTTGATAGATTTTCTTCATTTAAACCTGTTCTGTTCCTTAAATCAGCAAGTCCGTCTACGGCACCACCTACACAAGAAATGTGCTTTATTTCAGCTAGAAATTTGTCTTATAACTGTTCTCAGAGAGTACTGGCAGAGTTCCACGCCTAACACCTATTACTACCTGCCAAGAGTTGGTCGGTGGGACTACACCAACCACAGCACCCAGCTCTCCCTCAATAAACCTAACCAGTACCAGGCCCCCACTCTCACTGGCAACATTATCCAAGTAGATTTCAGTTAACATTCAGAGTGCCAATATCATCTTGTGATGACCTTTCGCAGATAAAGGACAGATCCAGCCAAGGTTTTACATGGTGATAAGTAATTCTTAAATAGCAAGAAATCTCTGTTGATATAAGTAAAAACAAAGATAGAATCTACTGCAAAACATCAGTACTAATGTAAAAATTCTAACCAATAAAATAAATAAGAAATTATGTACTGAAGTTCTAATTGAAATGCCCGTAAACATAATAGAACTGAATGCAGAGGTTGTCCAAACCACTCAGTATTAAGTGTGCGAACCCTTATCTCATAACCTAAATAGGGGCCTCCACAACAAATGAGATAAAACTTTAAGTAGCAATTAACAAAAAAAAAAAAATCCTAAATATTTGTTTTGTTTGTTTGTTTTTTTTAAATTTAATGAAAAAGAAAAAATCATTTTCAACCCCCACACCCCAAATAATAATTATCTTTGATCATTCAGATCTGGGTGAGGACTTAACAACTGACAAACTGTCCAATTCACTCAAGCATGATGGTTGAGTAAAGGTGGATCAGAACAAACTGGATGGTCCAACCATGGAGAACATCCTCCAGCTATACAATGGAAGAGAAGATAAACAAAGCACCATTAATAATGCTTGCAGGAGTAATTTCAATGTTTCTTTTATTCAAATGAAACCTTTCTTTTTTTGCCTAAAGAGGGGAGAGGAGAGGACAGCCGGCACGAAAGGGTTAATAAAGATGTATTAAATTCTGTACTTAAGAATCCATTTGATAAATTTTACATTTTTAAGCTGGTTATATATAAAGATATTCTAAAAAGTTAAAAAAAAAAACAAATATACAGTTGTTTCTTACATATGGACAACAACAACAAAAAAGTATTGATTGCCAGACCACAGTATTTTTTTTTATTTTCACTTGAGATTTTTTTTTTAAGGGGAGATGATTGTTGTTGTTGTTGTTGTTTAAGTTCACAAAGCTTTTGAGAGCCCCTTCATTTCTTTGCTGGTTTGGTTTTCACTTTTCAAATACAAACTACTTTTTTTCACCATCCTAGCACAGCAAATCTCACCATATTCATAAGCAGACTAAAAACTTCCAGAAGGGTGGTCTGTCTGTAGGCCCTGCAGTCAGTGATTCAGCAATTCACCTAACACCAAGTTACTCTTGCACTATTCAAAGAAAGAAAGCAGACCAGGGCAGCTCCCACTCCCTTAAACCTGGAAACACCCCCCCCCCCAACACCCACCCTCTCAGGGCTAAATCCTGAAGATAGTCAGGTTAGTTACTCCTAATCAGGTGGTGGGAAATACATAAACAAGCCCTCTGCTTTCTGTCAGTCCTAACTGACCAGAAACCTTTTAAATTTTAAGAAAAAACTAAAAAGAAAAAAAAGATATATATCTTCTAGCAGTAACAACTAAAATCTCCAGTTTACAAGTTAGTTTTAAAATAAAATATAAAATATGCTGTAAATTCTATCTTTTTTCCCTATATGAACAGCATATTCATTAATAAATTAAGAGATTAAATTTATTTTTTGCATATTTGCTTTATTTTAATAAACTTATTTTAATGCATCAAAAAGCAAAATTAAATAATTCTGCAAGCAAGCCATAAGGATACGATCAATATAAAAAAACCATGTTATATATATATATATTTTAATAGTACTTATTACTTTCACATACTATAATTTCTTAGGCAAAGCAAAAACAACGGTGCCAAGTGAATGAACTCATAATTAAAAGTGGACTTACGTATCTTTCTTAGCTATCATTTTAAATAACTATTTTGTTTTTTTTCATCCTGTTCAGAGCCAAGCCATATGTTTATTCAATCTTTAAACCCATGGGAAACTGACTCCCAAACTATTGTTCAGTAGTAACACTGGACCATGTTGGTGACAGTGACTTAAAAAAAAAAAGACAGACAGAAAGAAAACCTGATAAAGACTCTTTTTTTTTGTTTTAAATTATTTGACAACTAAACTACCACTGGATCTCAGAATTGTATCACAGCTACATATCAGTAAAGCAACCTTTAACCAACACAGCAAATACTATACTTATTAAGCCTTTTCAATATAACAATTTTCAAAATGAAATTTCACTAGTTGTTTTTTTTTCTTTACTATAGAAGTCTAGTAAGAAAGAGAGTGTCTGTCTGTGCGTGTCTGTGCGTGTCTGTGCGTGTGCGCGTGTGTGCATGTGTCTGTGCATGCGTGTGTGTGTGCGTCTGCACACGTGTGCGTGTGTGTGCGTGCGTGTGCGCGTGAATTTAGGATACAAAGATGTTCAATGTTTAAATTTAATCAAACTTTTCAAATCAAAATTCTTTTCTATTTTGAGCAACTAAAAATAAAAAAAATAACTTCAGTTAAACAATGCAATAGATCTATGGTCCAGTTCATAGTTATCTCCCCTTAACTATATACCACCAGGCAGTAACCAAAATACTTTATCTTTGATAAATAGTTAAAATATTTTATTTAAAGTTAGAAAGGAAGCCAATAATATTATACCTGTTGTATAAATATGATTCAATAATGGTGTAATAGAAGTCCATAATTCTCAGTTTGAGATCTTGTAACATATACTCTTAAAATCAGTAGTCTAATCACTAAATGAGAGTACTACACCATAAACCAACATGCTAAATAATTAAAACCATCAGAAACTGATTTAAGTTTCTACTTTGCTCCACCATATACCAAGCATTGTATTTATCTATTCATCATGTAAAGCACCAGTAGGTATCTTCATATAATTTACTAAAGATATTTTTTTTAATAGTGAGCTGCCAAATTCACACACTGATATCATAATGGTTAATAAAGAGCAAAGCATCGGCAAGAGATTTTAGAAATACTTGTTTAAAAAAGGTTAGTTTTTAGAATAATTTTCTATATCTTGCACATAATTCAGCAACTGATAGATGTATGAAAAAAATCAATCCCCATCTAATTAGTCACATTTAAGGAATAAACTGACAGACTTCATACACCAACATTCACAAGCATCACTGGGAGATTTAACTCTAGGCCCAGGGTTGTTCTTTCTCAGTGATGTTACATATTATTGTTGAACACATTCCATAAAGAAGATATTACAGGTAAACTAATGATAAGCATTAAAACTAATATTCATTAAGATGAATTTGGTTCTCTCTTGGATGCTGAGACTTTCTATCAGCCACCTAACCTAACCTAACCACCACCTCCATTCCAGGAAAGTCTGATGATCAGCTTCTTGGAATCAATCCATTAATTACAACAATAGATAAATACAGAAAATATTTAAGCTAACTCCATTTTCAAATTTACATGTATATTATACTAAACAAAATTAATATAAATAATTTTTTTTAAAAAGTTAATTTTAAAATGTATTACAAAATCAAATAACAAAAATAAGTAAACAGTTCTACTTTTCTCTTTTTCAACCAGGTATTATAAGGGAAGGCCACATACTGGTGCAATCCCACCCGCCCAATCTTCTGAGTCTGGCTGCTTATATTCAAAAACAAAATTCAGTGGCCACTTCCATTCTCTGTGTGTGTGTGTGTGTGTGTGTGTGTGTTGTGTGTGTGTGTGTGTGTGTGTGTGTTTTTTAAATATTTTTTTTTCCACTTTAAAAACAAAAAAAAAAACGAGGTAAAAAGTAATCTAAAAAATTAATGATTCCTGCAAAGTAACTTTTAAAAATAGAAGTTTCTAAATAATATACCAGACAGCATGATGATAATCTAAAAGGTACACTATATAATGGTAATGAAGGTCCCATGTAGCAAGAACTGGTGGAGTTCTTCTGTTACAATAAAACACCTAGTGTTTTTCATGAATCTTGGAAAAATGGCCAGTGAGTCAGCCTGACATTAAACTCTCCCAGGTGCTGCACTTTCCAGTGTGTCCCCTCTCCCTCATCCTTTCATACAGCCCTGTATATCACAGGCCAAGCTGACAGATTCTAACCTGATGATGTCACAATGATATCCATATGGCAGTGACCCCATCACCACAGAGAAAGCCAGAAGAGGCAAAGCCAAAGTTGGTATTAGGTTTTCACCTGTTTGCTGTTTTTCTAACTGACAGTTCTCCTCCTAGCAAAACAATTTAGGAAATTTCCTGATATTGATCATCTTCACTTTGAAATTCTGCAGACAAAAACATCTTGTACATTATTTACCAGCTCTGCTGCTAAAGAGATTTCTTGTTGAATCACTTTAAGTTTTCTCCCCCCACCAAACTTTTGCTGGATCAATTTCCCTTTCACCTTCAGAATATCACATCAAGAATGAATTTATGATCAACTTTATATGTTTATTTTCAATATCAAATGATAAATCTATTATAATTTTATTTCTATGGTTTAAAATATGAACAAATATATTAAACTCAAAAATCCTGTATTATGTATCAAGGTGTACATAAGATTTTCTTTCATGATCAGACAGAGGTATTTTACAGAGCATAATTATTCTAAGAATAATTAACCCTTTAAAATACTAAGTAGAAAGTGAATATTAATTCTATTTAAAAGAATTATATCAATGCATATTAATAACTACATAAATATAGGTTTCACTAATTAAAAGATGGCCTTGTAATTTACAAGAAGTGAGGCACTATAATAAATAAGAGATTAAACTGAAGGAGTGCATCTTAATCTTCATTCATTTAAAATTCTACTGGAAAAAATTTTTTTGGATCACTATCAATAAATAGTAAAACATTTTGAATTTTTAATTACAGTCTCTATACCTGAAGGTGAGAAGTGACTTCACATGCTAAAAATTTAACCATTTTAAAAAACTTTTGCATATATTACAACTTTTGAAACCTGGAAACATTCTAGAGAAACTATGTGGGTGCCCCTCCTAGTAATTCAATCCATCAGTTCTCCATGTAAACAGTTAGCATCATCAAAATCTGAATGAAGAGATCAAAGGTAGAGAGGGAGAAGTAAATTTAAATTGTTTCTAAAATTTCATATTTTTTGTTTGTTTTTTTTTAAAATTAAATCAACTAAAGAAAATAAACAAATTAAAAAGATTTTTAACATATAAGATTTTGTCAAAGTGCACATTAACTACAGTATAGACTTCCTCCAAATCCTGTTGGAGTCTACCAAATTCTTGCAAAAAAGTTTGTTTTTTTTTGGCAGAAAAAACTTTTGAACAGATTGAGGGGTGAGGATGTATCAGAAGCAGGATGTTATTGTTCATGTCATCGAGTTTACTAATGTAAAAGAAGAATCAGAAGCAGCAGCAGCATGCTAAGAATCACTCTTCAAGATGAGCTGCAAAGTTCATTCAGCAGTCTGAGAAATGCTGGATGATTTTAAGAGAGTTATGATGTGGTTTTCATTAATTTTTAAATATATTTAGAAAAGATTCTTTTTAAAAAAAAATACTTTGAAAGTAGTGTTCAAATTTAAAATTATTAAGCTTTACTTTAAAAACCAATATAAAAGTTTTTGTCACCAACACAACAAGCATTCTGCCTGTTAAGAATTACTTTTAAAAGAGGAGGAAGATTCCAAAACCTTATTGGGAATTAGACTTTATACTCCAAAATGGAAAGTTGATTAGAAACACTGACTTGAAAGTGAGAGCTTCACATCAAAGCTGAGAAATTTAATTGAGAAGAACACATGGCAGATGTTAAATTATATATTAAACACTAGTGGAAAGTTTAAAAAATATATTTTAGTACCCCAAGGCAATGACTATAATTCTCGTAAGCCTAGCGCTATCAAAGATATTAATACATTCACTCAAATAATTGGTCCACTTAGCCCTTATACTGGGTTAACTAATTCCAACACACTTCCTTGGTATACTACTTCTATTCAAAACTGTTCTTCTGCTTGGTGGATGTGAAACCACTGAATTAATGTACTATAAAGCAATTTCTTAATACTTACAACAGATAGGCAAAATAAACAATTGCCAAAAGCACTACTACTGCCAGTATTCTACAAAAAGGTTTTAAAGTGACTACACTACCTTTTATTTTTTAAAAAAAATTTCTTCCCAGCTTGAATTTTTTTTTCTCTCTATAAATTAAATTAATTATCAGAAGCAACAAGACTTTGTTAAAAATTAGTGTGCCATGGATGTAGCTGAAAATTCATATACAAACAGCAAAGTTTCAGCTCATTTAATCAAATTCCCCCCACACATCTTACATTAAAATCCAGTACCATTTGCATTTAATCTATAAATATTGTACGCTTTTACCAAAATACACAACTAGTACCATAAAGTCAGCATTGCTGGATAATGCTATGAAAAGGCTTTACAGAATGCATCCTTCAAAAAAATGCTTTTTAAAAAGGACACCCAAAGCACACAGCAGAATTTTATGCACTAAACAGAAGTTTGGTAGAGCTCTATCTATCCATCTATGGACAATGAATTTGAAAACCCCTAGAAATGGATCTTTCATACTTCAAAAGTAGAGTATTCGTTTCTTTGTTATATTTTATGCAAAAGTATAGAAACCTGTGCTCAATACTCGCGTAACTAATGTTAAAAACCATGGATTAAAAAGAAACAAATTCATTGAATAGCACAATATAGTGTTTGTGGTTTCCGAAGCCCAATATATCTCAAATAACTTAACAGAATTATTCCAGTGAATTGTGGTGGTAAAAGAAACAAAATTAAGAATCATCAGGTAAGCCAATACATTCAAAACCAATTAAAATCTTCAAGACAGACAGACAATGTTATTTATCAAGAATAATATGCTGTATTATGAAAACCTGAAGTTAGCCATAGTTAAGTTTGTCAATTCCAGGCTAAATGTAAACAAACACTAACAATCTGTTATTTCTTCCCTTTGAATCCATGACTGAATGTTGAATGACAGCATGCTGCCTCTTTATCTACATAAACAATTCTGTCAAACTGATAAAAATAGCAATGCAAGTTTAGGAATATCTCCCCCTCTTCTTTCACAGATGGAAAATATCAACCTCAATTGGGAGGTGGTTTCCTGCAACCATAATCATTTATTGGCATTTGTTGATCTCAACTTAATTCCCAACCCTACAGACAGACAATACCACTTCAGAAGAATACCTATCTCCTTTCACTTTTCTTACCATATACATCACCCCTGTAGCTTCTTTTGAGCAACATTACTGATTTTGAAAAAGGGTTTTCTACTCAATAAAACCACTCCAACTTTTTCCTTCAAGAACTGCAATAGCAGAAATAATAATGTAATAGACAGCATTTTCCAAGCCATCATGGCCAAAAAAACTATCATGGAGTTGGACTCCAAGGAATGGAATTTTGACAGTCCACGTTTTATGGATTATGGTTGTTCAATAAATCAATTTATAAAGTATAAAATTTATCACCCTTAAAATGATGTCAATAAAATAATAATTTAATTTTAAATTTCTTTGCAAAATATTCGAAACAGTACAATATATTCAAGGGCAAGAAAGTCATTATGGCTTATGGAAGAGCTACTGAGTAAAAAAACTATTATTAACCAAAATCAAAATAGATGAAAGGTCTATTGTCATGCTAAGCTAAAGACATTTCAAGGCAGTATCAAACCATTTAGACTCTCTCAGAGTAATCTATTTTCCAAGGCATTTATTGATAACAAAATATTTGTCTGGTTATACTTGAGAAATTTTTATCAAATGCTTCACTAAATTCTTAATAGAAACAGACTTAATTCTAATAACTATCCATGTCATTCAAGTCACTTTAAAAAATCCTAAATTTTGTCAAGCAATTTTATTAAGCCTCAAATCTGTGCTGAGAGAAAAGTATTTCATTTTTCAAAAAAGACTCCAAACTGCTCCTACATTCTACAGAAATCACCTGTCACCCTTTCAAGAGGTGCTTGCAATATTAGTTACCTCTAGAAGACAACAACCTAAGTTTAACTTTATACAATTTAAGCCATTTTTATTTTTATAATATTTTCTAAGATGACTGAAAAATGTTTTCTCTTTAAATGCCAGTTCTACAACTGGT
This sequence comes from Nautilus pompilius, assembly GCA_018389105.1. NCBI lineage: Eukaryota > Metazoa > Mollusca > Cephalopoda > Nautilida > Nautilidae > Nautilus > Nautilus pompilius. Next base: position 262,988 of record JACATO010002186.1, on the reverse strand, counting down.
ATTAAAATCATCTTGGTCTTCTCTAAATTTAAAAAAAAAAAAATAAAAAGTAGTATGCACAAATCACATCCAATATTATAAAGAAGAAAAAAGTACTATCAAATTTTAATAATAAATTATTTACAGATACAAAATCTTAACCTTTTGAGGAGTACACCTGTATATTTACAGGGAATGGGTATCAATCCCCCTGCAAAACCTTGGAAATGTACATTTACAGACAATAATAAGCTCATACATAATGTTAACTATACACTATTCTATAAGTCATTTGTAAATGAAAATTTCCTTTAACACGTGTGTCAACATGAAGACCTATTTACTATTTTGGTTCTTCCTAAACACAAGGTAACTATCAACCATATAAAAGTCTAATGAAGGGGAGATCACCAAAAAGAAAAAATTGTTAATAAAAATTGTAATGTTATGTAAGGGTGTTTTCACTACCATTTACAGGGTTCATACATTAAGAAAAAATTAAGGACTTTTTTATGACTTTTAAGGACACCCTTAGTCAAAATGTAAGTACCTAAAAAACAAAAATTTGCATAAATCACAGACTGCGATTACACTTTTTAAGAAGTATGTCATATAGTAAGTAATGAGCACTCTGCTGTGCAAGTGCTGATACCACAACCATTATGAGACAGCAACATAATTCTAGCCCTACCCAGTTACCAAAGTAAAGGTGCACTTCTACAAGCCCACTTAATGAAAGTGCAGGCCTTTGGATTCTCCACACTGAGAAATAGCCTGTATTTCACTGGGGACATTTTTGGTGGGTTAAGACAATTAATTGGATATGAAATAGAACTCCTAAGAATCTTACTAACACTGATGCTATATATAAAACCAATTTAGAAGCAGGAAAATGTACTCGTGTCCAATATTGAAGAAGTAAAAACATTGAAAGATACACAAATTATGAGTCTCATCAAGTTATGCTTTATCATTCTTGTATCTGAATGTCATTTGTTCATTACCACTGTTAATGACTTTCTAAAAACAAAATTGAAGATGTACTCTTGGGAAGAGTCTAAAAAAATAACTCTGTAGTATGAAAATGTAGATCAACATGGGTGATCCCCTCCTCAATTAAATGTTTTATGCTTATTGCTAACTTCAGTCCACACCAATATTAGCTAGACTTTAGTGATACCAATTTCTGATCTAATGTCTCCTTCACAATGTCCAATTCTTTTTGCTTGTTTTGTGCAGTGTGCCTAAAACTGTTTGCCTGTGTTAAAATTTGGAAAGAGCGCACACTTTCAGCTTTATCAGAGAGTTCATCTGCACACTTAATAATGTTGTCAATATCTGTCTGCAAATGTCTCTTCTGTAATCTCAGTTCATCTACTTCCTCCATCAGGTATTTCAGTTTATTTTCCTGCTTCCTTCATCTTTCGCTGATTATCTAAATAAGCATGATACCTTTGCCTGCCAGAAAGTGCAGACTGGATTAATTCTTTGTTGAGTTCAACCTTGAGAATACCTCCCATTATTCTAATGTGGTCATATACAATTCTCTGGGAAATCAATGATTCCTGTTTCAAATTTTCCACAACCATTTCTTTGTTGACTGAAAAGCCCTGCTCTACACTGGCTTGGCCATGTGAGTATCAGCAACAACTCAGCTGCAGATTCATTTGATGCCAGGTAAGAATATAAAAATGAACCAACCCTATCAATATCCTTGTTGAAATCCCTGAAAGCAGCTGGAGCTGTAGACACAGTCATGTCCAAAAACTGTGCATACTGCCGAATGACTTCATCACACTTTTCCAAATCTAATCTACCTGCATCATTAAGTGTTTTCACAACCTTCCTGAATCTCTCCAGGAGATCTTTTTTCAGTAATAGTCATTTGCCTGGGATCAAGGCAGACAAGATTTCTGACAAGTGCATATTTCACTGGACATTTTTCTAAGAGCTTATCCACCATTTTCACCAACCTGTTTCAAGCAGCCATCCTGAAGTCCATTATCTGCCTTTCACTTACTTTTTTCTGATGAGAAAGTTCCCTCAGCATATTGTCAGCTGAAAAACCAATATCTACCTTTCTCCAATCCACATAATTCTTTTTGTCATAAATATCTACCTGGGTAAGTTTATGGGCAGTAGAAGACTTTCAGAAGCTCAGGCTCCATAAACCTGGCCTCAATGCATCTAATTATGTGTGCAAGGTCAGTTGATAAACCAATAGTGCCTTTCTTATCAGTTTGGTACTGTGCCAGAAAGGGTGTCAGTTTTAGCAACATACAGAAAGAAGTGGATCTTTGGGAGAATTAGGACATCACCAGTAGCTTCTTGTACAGTTGTGAAGGACTCGGTACCTGGATTTGGGTATTTTTTTCAGTTTCACTTTCTCCACATAATTTACAATATTCTTTCAAATATTCAAAGCCTTCTCAGGCATGGGTACACCTTCTAGCCATCTATGCTGACACATTTTGGCTGGAAAGATGTCTGAGCCAGTAGCAGCAGCGTAATCATCTCGTCTAGCAGAGGTGTCTTTGAACAGTCTGTGCATACCACGGAATAAACTGTCCAGTGTCCAGTCTCCACCCAGTTTCAATAAAACAACTCTTGAAGGCTCCATGGCAGACATGTAATCCACAACTTCCCATGTTCAAAATCTCCTTATCCAAGTTTGTTCTGATCTGATCTTGCAACAATTTATGGAATTTCCAATTTACATCGGGCCCATCCATAGAAACCTGCAAGTGGTGCTGGAAATTGAGCTTTTCACACACTGATGTAAATTTCTCTAACAATGCCTAAGCAACACATGGCCCATGAACCCTGAACCATAGTATCTGGTAACAACTTCATTGTTTAGCCACAGCCTAACATGTATGTCCATCTGCTTCAATTGCTCCTTCTGGTTCATGCTCTCATCAAATAACAACACGTACCCTGTCTGGTTATTGACATTATCTCCCAAAAGTTGAGAGAAATGTGGTGTCAGCCCAAAACAAGTTATATAAGCACATTTCCTTTCACCACAGCTGAATGCCTTAGCAATGTGACTGTCAGGGTACATGGCAGCAAAGAGTTCATTATTATCCTGACATGACTTGAAACTATAGTGATGTCAATAACTTTCAAACACCACAAGATCTCTGCCTTTGTAGTACTTCCACTTTTCTTTATGAGGTCATTATCAAGTGTGTTGCTTGGTGGTTGAGACCTTGAAGGAACAGAGATACTGGAAATTTGTGCTGTAGAAGCAGGTGCACCTGCTGCAGCAGCAGGCAGTGATGACATTTTGTGGAAGAAGTCAGTCATACTTCTCATTGATCTCTTCAAACCTTCCATGACTGTACAAGAAAAGAGGTAAAAATTAGTCTGTTCCATTCAGGCAAAACCAGAGTTGGGTCAGTCAAATTTTTGCCAAGGGTCAGTGACCCAGGGTCTCACTCTCTGCAAAGAAAAGGTGAAAGAGTGCAGAAGCCATGAAGGTATTGATCCACAGCTTAAACATGAATGAAGAGAAAAAATAAAGTGAAATAAAATACTGGTATTGACAACCGCCCAAATATTACTCTCTTGGTTATGTTATTTTTGAAAAACTGAAAATTAAATTTAGAACGAGGCCTTTTCATGAAGGAAATCCCGCGCAGGTGGACTGTCGCTCGTATGACTTGGTTTGCACGAGTGATCACTCTCTCAAAAACATCAGATGTTATATTTTGAAATTAATCAATTTAAAAAAAATAGGATAAATAATGCTAAATGAAATTATATTAAAACAAGTTTTTACAATTTATCAATAAACTGACACTCGTTCGAACTTGGCACCTGGCTCATAAACAGTGTCCTGAAGTAGATTTTGCTTTATTTTAATTCATACTTCCTGTGCTTAGACCGCCTTCTCTCTGGCACCAGTCTGCTTTACCTGGAGTTGTTTTTACGTTGTTCTTCAGTAGTGACGATCGACGATGTCGTTGCAAAGTAAAACAAACAGATCTTTCCTACCCCATGACAGAGTGTTCTGTGTCACAAAGGTTTGTTTACAGAATCCGCTTAGCAGTTCCTGGCCATTTCTGCTGCCTTTACTGACGCGTGTGATCCCTTGCAGTTCAAATCCCGATAAAACATTCTTTTCAATCCATTGCGAGCCTCGGCAGATGCGAGTTCAGTGCCAAACTGGAGAACTACGATTTGTGCGTGGCAGTGGGTGGGCATGTGTAGCCAGTCCTTAAATGTCGGATTATCAAGCCACGCGGTTTGGAAATGACACTTTCCAGGCATTGTTCATGATGATTCAGTCACCTTTTGTCATAATCTCTCATAAACAGCGTTGTTGGAAGAAATTTTGTTTGCACATGTCTCGCAAACAAACCCACGGCTTTGAAAGCTCAACAAGAATGGCTGCTGTCGAAGATTGCTGAACTGCACCATGCATGGCCAAGGCAACTTAGGCTAAGCACAAAGTTAGTGCGCATGCAATACGTTGAAGTCGGCATCAAACTTTTGAATGAAATCAAATATTAAGGACTGTTAATAACTTTTGGTCACTTTTCCCAAAATTGTAGGACCTTTCAGTATATATATTTTACTTTTTAGTTTTTTAAGGACCCATACGAATCCTGCATTTAGTAAAGAATCAACAGGGTATACAGTGAGTGAATGCACCCTACTCTCACTGTGGTATGGGTCTGAAGATTCAAACAGAACTATAATAAGTGAACATCAGATAATCTTTGCGCAGATGCATCAATGACAATAATAGATTGAGATGATTTTTTTCACAGTAAAAGCAAAAAAGAAACAAACAAAAAGCAACAAAAAATCTAGTTGAAGCTGATGGTCATGGAAGAGATAGAAAAATCAAATGTTCCTTCAGTTATATCCAACCTACTGTAATGCCACAGATGAAGTTAGTTCTGATTACAATACAGATGGCTAGTAACAAACATTCATCCCAAGAGCAACTCCAAGTGGAAGAGATTTGCAGCCTTATCAAGAAAACCACAGATAACAAGATCAATGATTCAGGGTGTTTTATTAATTTTAAAACAATAATCAGTCTTACCACACTATTTCATGTTTTTCAAAACAGAATAACATCCTTAGAAACAATGTATAAAAATGTCAATGCACTGTACTATTTACAATTCATGTGTGCCTTATCATTTGGTGTATAATCTTTCAAAAGAAACTACTTTTTTTCCCTGAAGATATCATCCAGTTCCAAAGAGATTTTATTTTCTTCCAAGACATCATAGCTATAAATAATTATTTACCAGATATATGTAAGGAGATGGGATTTCGCACCACACCTTTTAAAAAAACCTAACGCTATTAATTTCAGCAGCCGTAACTGCCAGACTTTATCAGATGAAAATGCAGGGATAGACATGTCTGATAGATGTATGAACAGAAACAGAAGTCTTCAGTGGCTCAAACACCAAATAATTGTTATACTTTGTGTTCAAATATAATTTCCCTTTTAATAAAGCATGAAAAGAAAATCAAATTATATACTCATACAGACTTACAAAATAATTTTATGTTACAAGCAAAGCAAACCAAAGATGCAATAAGTTAATTGTCAAAATTTTCTTCATTTAATTATTCTGGATTTTAAAACTAACACTAACAAAAGGAAATGCATAGTAAACTACTCAGACATACTTTTTCATTGCTATACCTGAGCTAACTAATTTGGACTGAGATCTGTTTCCTCCATACCTAAACCATTTACTTTCATCCTAGCTAAATACTACATATAAAATACATATTTACACCAACATTTCAAGATTTTGAAAAAAAATTTTAAGCAGTTTATTTCATTTGTATTCTGCAACTGGGATGAGTTTTTTTTTTTTTTCAAATATAATTTTTAGATTTAAAAAAGACAAAAAAAACTTAAGAATGAGAAGCAGAGCTCTAAATACATTTCAACTGAACCTATACATTCATAAAATTACCCTCAGAAGTCCTGACACCATTTAAAAGTATTCAAGCCAAGATACGCCTCCATGAAGACTTCTCTTGCACACTTCAAACTTCTGAATAAATCTTTAAACAAGCAGTTAAGAGCTTAAAGAATGACTACGAGTTGATTTTGTTAAAGACTTCAAGTCTCCTTGCAAGCCCTTCATGCCCAGTTCACATGCCCACTCATACAGCTTCTTCTCTCCAAGCTTCGAACATGACAAGATAAAATCCTACTAACATTTTGCAATGAGCAAAACCTTCCCCACAATTTAGTTCAAGCAGTGACAATTTTCACGTGGCATTATTCAAGAAAACATAACATCTGCTTAACCTGTTATTAGCTGTGTTTATGTAGTTAAAGTTTCATGCAAAAATCAGATTTACAGCCAGTTCAACAGAACACACGTTGCCATGACAACTCAGGCTTTCACTCAGATGTTTTCTACAGCCATTGATGTTATTTCAACAAAAAACCAAGAGTATTTTTTAAATATTCACAGTAAAAATGCACAGTAGTACAGAATATGCTTACCTTAGACAAAACACATTTTAAACATTTTTGTCTAAGCCAGGTTGCAAGTTCCTCACCAGTTTTTTGACAATGGTAATTATTTTGTTTTCCTTTGTAAAACTATGAATCAATCCACTCATTCATTTTAGAAGTAGGAACTCAGTTTGTACTCAAAAACTGAGGAATCATCTTGCACAGAATTTTAAAAAATATCTAATACGAAGCAGAAACAAAGAACAAGACCAATTCGCTATCACTCACTCAATAAAACATCTGTATTTACATATTCTTGGAAGAATAGTATAATAAAAATTAAGTAAAACTGTTTAAAATTAACTCTAACCTAGATATACCAGAGAGATGGCATTTAAGGTATTAAAAAAAGTAGTCTCTAGATCATGTATATTATAACACAAACACTATGTGCATAGTGATCCAATATCTGTACATCACAAAAAGCATCTGCCTCAAAAATGACAACATTAAAATGCAGAGAGTTAAAGTGAAGTATAAAAAGAAATAAAAACTACTATCAAAGCAGCTTAACACAAAATATTACATAGTATTACATTTATGATCATGTACCTAAAGGTTATGGTTTATTTATTATTTTCCATTTAGCTCTTTGTTGAATAACGGCAATCTGCACAAATTCACAATCATCTCGCTAATCAAAAGGTGGCTTTGGGTCAGAGAGTAAAAAACACAAAAAAAAAAGGTGTTGGTTTATGAACATTACTTTAAGATAAGATTTTCAAATTATCTCAGACACAGTAGCAGCAGCATGGCAAGGCCAACATACCAGGTCTCTGGATTCTTGAAACCCTTTTTTAAAATTTTTTTAAATGTATTTAAAATTTATTTTTCAATAAAATAGATGTAGATATAATTTAAGTGCTATGAACGGAATTCTGTACATTCTCTCTCTACGTAACTTCTGCGGATAAAACATTGAAGACGGACTTACCCCTTTATATCGCAGAAAGTCCAGCGATATCTGAACATTTTGCATTTTGTGAAACCTCATTTTCCCCCTCTCCCTTGGCTGCAAAAAATAAAAAGAATTCACCAGATAAAAGTCAATAATAGTGCAGTAAACTACACAGTTTTCACTATGAAATACCACATTTGAGAGGAGGGGGGATAAACAAAAAAAAAAAAACAACAGAAGTGTAACAGTACCTACAAAATTGGAAGCATAAGAAAGCAAAATCTGGTTAAGTGTTCCCACTAGAGTATGGCCCTTTAAAATGACAGAGTCAGCTTCCATTCCAAACTTAAGAAGTAACCTGGTCCCAGCTGTTACAAGAGTAAATAATTTGTATGTAATTTTATTCCACATCTAATTATTTCAAGCCAAAGCTCATCCATGTTAAATATTACTTAGAATTATGGTCAGTAAAATACTGAACAGGAGTCATCCACTAAACTACAACCTTAGTGGCAGAAATAGGAACAAGACTATGATAAATCTGCCCCATCTGCTTACATCCCGACTAATTCTTCTTTAATGGCAAACAACTTCTGGCAACAAACAAAAGACAAATCAGATATTTAAAAATAACTTTCTTTTTTGAGATTAAAAATATATTTTTCTTTAACAGAACCAATGTCATTAGAGAGAGAGTGAGAGCGTGAGAGAGTGTGCGCGCACTCCCCCCCCCCTCCCAGGATAATTAACTGTTTTTGTTTTAATTACATTGACCTCTTTTTCTGTCTGTCTGTCTGTCTGTCTATTAGTTATTTCTGAGGCATGTTACTTGGTACTCAATGCAAATTTTTCATTTTGTCTTGTTTCCACTTTGATAAAGCCAAAAGGTAATCTAGCAAAAACTCAGCTTCGGTCATTTTGTTTCAGAAGCTTCATTTGAATTCCCGCAGCCTCTCTACCATATGTGAAAAAACATGAGAACTGTCAAACGGCAGAAAGCAAATCCACCAAAAGGGATTTTTTTTTTTTTTTTTTTTACTTCCTTTCTAAAATATGAACAGAAGATACAATTTTAAAAAAGTGACTTACAAGTTTATCATGTGATAGCACTTCTAAAAGAGATATCAAGTTATGTCCATCCTTGAGATCTTCAAACAAATCTGTAATTTGTCTTTTAGCCTGTAAAAAGAAAAAAAAAAATATGTCAACTGTATTCTAGAAAATCTTTAGTTCTAATTGCATGTAAGTGTAGACAGACTAAAAGTGGTTAATGAACCAAGTTTAATCCATAACTAAAATTGCATATTAAAAAAAAATAAAAACAAACAAAACACATAATTGTTATTATTTTAAACTAATATCCAAGGATAAGGTCATTTCAGGGCAAAAGTGTTTAAAAAAACAATTCACCAACCAATACAGAATTGTTTCAATTTTCACAATTGTCTTTACAAATACTAGATAATCAAGATGATACTTCCGACATATCTTTACATTTATCAATTCAGCTTACATATGCTATGTTTGAATGTGTTGTAAATACATCCTCTGTTCAAAAGCATTACAAGCATAAACAATGTTGATATGTAGAAAGTTTCAATACACCATATATTTAAAAACACCCCCCCTCTCTCACACAATTTGAAGCAAAGGAAAACCAATTTTAACAGCTAATTTTAGAATCAAGAAAAGTAAAGATATTATAGCTTACTTTTCACACTACTTAAAATGGAACAAACTCCACATTTGGATGGTAGCCAGGAAGTGCACTGATTAGCTGTTGATAGCTTAACTGCTGTTGTTTTTATTCAAATACAAAACCAGGTAATGGGGGCAATAAGAGGTTACAGTGATTCTACTTAAGACATTCATATTAAAACAAAAAGACCTAAAAATAAAAGCAAAGTTTATCTGTCAGGTTGTTTTATATTCTGGTTATCAGTAAATACCAACAACAAACACAGTGCTCTGCTGGTTCTTTGTTGGGGAGGACCCTCAACATCATGTTTCCTTCATTCTTTTAACTCGATTCGTAACCCCTCCACTCTCCACTATCCTCCAAACTAGTAGGGTATTAATACAGCTGCTACATTACAGAGATCACAGCCCCATTACAAAAAGCAACAGGAATGAGATCCATGACCAAATGCAACTACAACAAAAATCACTTTCTGATTTATGTTTTAATGTGATCATTCTGCTCACACACACACACACCCCAAGTGAGTTAGTTGGTCCACTTCTCCAAACTAGGAAATGGAATTAAAAATAAATCAACTAAATGCTATACAACCAAATAAAGGTAATCAGAGTAGCCACCTTTTGCCATAAAATGACTAGATTCTTAACCAGTGACACAGGCTGCCTCTACTTTTTCTTAAAATGTTCGGAGCATCCACAACCTTGTCACAGAGAGAGAAAAGAAATATTCTAACATCCAATCAAGTTTGATGTGTGTATTTTATAGGGATGACCCTTAAGTGCCATAGAGTATGGGTTTTAACATCAGCTTGGAAGTACTTTTATATCATTCCACAAACACCTTGAGAGAAAGGGAGAGAGTATTTCTCCTAAACCAACAACAGGATAAACCAGGCTATCTAAACCTTTGAAGTCTTTTAATGAGAAAGATGACAAAGCTGAGATCATCCCAGTAAATCACTTTTACTAGCACAGAAGTACCACTTTATCAGCTTGACCATACATCATCAGAGTCTGCTATAACACTTAAATGAAAGAGAAAAAGGAATCAGAGATGTATGGAATCTAGAGCAAGTTAATTACCAATAAATAAGTAAACATCCCCACAATTCATTGCTACAAAAGCTGACAAACTGCTGAGCACTAGAACTTAGAAACATACACAAGTTCATTGAGATCCTAGACACTATAAAGGCAATATTTGTATGTGAAGCAGTGATCCGTGTTCAGTCATAAGTACCTGTTACAGCATCAATGTGGGAAAATTAACAAAAGAACTCAATTCAGATTCAATCATCTACTCCAGGGTGGTCGAACACACGGCCCACGGGCCGTGTGCGGCCCTCAGTACCTTAAAATGTGGCCCGGGAGGTCATACTAAATTTTAAAAATTTTTCCTTCTTTAAATAAATTTTTACACATTATAACAAAATTATATTTATATGAATTATTTTCGCATATATAGTAATTAATTTCCATTAATTTTGAAGGGTTTTCGCAAACATTTTTCGTATTCATAAATCTCATTTTAATTTGAATTAGTATCAGTTTTCGTGTCATGGCATCTAATGTATCAAAAAAAGCGAAAAATTGACTCTGAACATCGTAAGTTTAATGCAGACTGGACATATAAATATTTATGCATCGAGGAAAATGGTATTATTAAATGCCTTGATTGTCATCAAACTATCAGCTGCTCGAAAGAATATAATGTGAGTCGTCATTATAAAACGCATGCTAAAAAATATGACAATGTGATAGGAAAAGCTGCTAGACTGGTGTTTGTGAAACAATTAACTGATAAACTTACAGCACAGAAGAATATTTTTAAGAATTTGAAAATCATAACTCCTACTGCTAGTGCTCAGTATTTGGATGCCTCCTATCGTGTATCTTTATTATTGGCTAAAAAGGGTAAATCCTTTCGTACAGCAGAGATTGTTAAAGAATGTGCTATAGAAATGGCAAAATCACTTGGAGAAATGGAAGTTGCTGATAAATTTAAAAACGTTTCTCTATCACACCAGACTGTTTCTACCAGAGTTCAAGATATTGACTTACAACTGGAAAAAACTCTGAAAGACAAAATAGCTAATTGTGCATATTGGTCAGCTGCTCTTGATGGAAGTACAGACAACTGTGACATATGTCAACTATCTATTTTTATTAAAATTATTGAATACAATTTTAATGTGACAACTGAACTCTTGGATCTGAAATCAATGTCTGGAAGAACTACAGGAAAAGATATATTTGAATCATTTGACATGGTAGTTGGAAATTTTATAAATGAAGATTTTAAATATGGAAAACTTTCTTCTGTCTGTACTGATGGAGCACCTGCTATGTGTGGCCAGAAAACTGGATTTGTGGGTGAGCTGAGAAAAAACAATATCTTAGTTCCAGTACACCACTGTATAATTCATCAAGAAGCTCTTTGTGCCAAGTCTGCCAGACCGCATCCTGTAATGAAGTCTATCACTAAAATGGTTAATTTTATTCATGGTGGTGCTCCAGCTTTAACTCACAGAAAATTCAGAAATTTCTTAGAAGAGGTAAATTCTGCTTATCCAGATTTGTCACTTTTCTGTGATGTAAGATGGCTAAGTGCTGGAGATTGTTTGAAGAGGTTCTTTGCATTGAGAAATAAAATTCTTGTTTTCTTTGAAAGTGAAATATCTGCTAACACTACTCAATTTGAGAATGACCTGAAAAATCCGGATTTCATATCTGCATTAGCTGTTTTGACTGACATTACCTCACACCTGAATGTTCTGAACAAACAAATTCAAGGAAGAAATCATGATATCTGTTATCTTGTGGGTAAAATTGATGCATTCAAATTGAAGTTGAACAAACTATTCATTCCACAATTAAAGGAAAACAATTTGACACACTTTCCAAGCTGCAAGGAAGTATTTGCTGATAAAGAAACTGACTTTTCAGATTACGTTTCCATACTTAGTGATATTTCTACTGAATTTGAAAAGAGATTTCAGGACTTCCAAATAATTCAGGATGACCTTAAGATACTGAGGAATCCCTTTACTATAGAAGTGGATAAGGTACCTGCTCAACTGCAGTTGGAATTATGTGAGCTGAAAGAAGATCATTTTCTTCTTTCTCAAAACCTTGACAATCCATTAGAATTTTGGAAACTGGTAAATGCAGAATCATATCCTGAACTAAATAACTTTGCACTTCACATGCTTTCAATGTTTTCTTCAACCTATGCTTGTGAAAGCAGCTTCTCTCTTATGAACCAAATAAAGTCAAAAGAGAGGAATCAGCTAGATGATGAAACACTAGCTTCATGTGTCAGAGTTGCACTAACTGACTTAGAAATTGATTTTGTAGAATTAGTTAAAAACAAAAAACCTCAAATTTTGCACTAGCTACTGTAGTAAATAAATTTTTCTATTAGTATAAGTATTAATAAATATCTTTTTTAATCAAACTTTTTTGGAGAGTGGCCCTCAGTTGCATAAACCTGATCAATAATGGCCCTTTGCTTATTTGAGTTCGACCACCCTGATCTACTCCAATAAAGTTATTATGTATCCACACCTAACAACCAAATAGGATGCAGCTTTTGAACTATGATGCATACGAGGTCTGTCAAAAAAGTATCCGACCTTAGGCTGGGAAAAAAAAAAATTACATACTTGGTGGGGTTCAATTGCTAATCCCCTTCGAAGTAGGCCCATTGTGCTTCCACACACTTAGCCCAGCGATCCTTCCACTGTTTGAAGCACCTCTGGAATGCTTCTTCTGGAATGGCTCTCAACTCCGCCGTCGCATTCCGCATGATGTCCTCTCGGCTCTCAAAGCAGGAGCCTTTCAGCAGCATTTTCATTTTTGGGAACAACCAGTAGTCAGAAGGAGCCATGTCTGGAGAGTAGGGAGCCTGGAAATTAGTGAAATGCCTTTCATTGCCAAAAAACCTTGGATCAGCTGCCAGTTTTGTGAGGGACACAGATCCGGTCTCTTGTGCCGAACTGCATCATGAAGACGTCGGAGGCCTTCCTAATAGTACTCCTTTGTAACTGTTTGTCCTTCTGGTGCCTATTCATGATGCACAACACCTCAGTAGTCGAAGAAAACAGTCAGCATCACCTTGATTTTGCACTGCACCTGACGTGCTTTGTTGGGCCTTGGCGATGTTGGGTGCTTCCACTGTGATGACTGAGCTTTTGTTTCCAGGTCGCACCCGTACACCCACGTCTCATCTCCAGTTATCACGGTATTCTGGAACTCAGGATCCCTGTTGGCAGTATCCAGCAGGTCCTGCACAACCTCAAGATGAAGTTGTTGTTGTTCCTGAGAAAGCAGCTTGGGCACAAAGTTCACTGCCACTCTGCGCAAGCCAAAATCCTCCTTTAAAATTGCATGTGTAGAATCTTTACTGATCCCAACCTCGTCACCAATTTCCCGCACCGTCAAATGACAATCCTCCATTATCAAGGTTTGCACTTTCTCGATAACAACTGCATTGTGGCTTGTTGACGGCCTCCAGGAATGCTGGTCACTCTCCACCAATGTGCAGCCATCTTTGAACCTGTTGCACCATTCTTTTATCTGGGTAACACCCATGGCATTGTCACCAAAAGCCTGTTGAATTTTGCGAATTGTTTCCGCTTCGCTATCTCCAAGCTTTTGGCAAAACTTGATGCAAGATCATTGCTCCACACGTTCCGTCATCATGGGCGAAATGAAAATGCGATGAGTAAGTAGTACAGCACCTCACTCGATGGCTGCCTGATAGCGACTGACACCATGCATGCACATGAAGGCATGTGGCTCCACTATGCACACTTTTGCCTCCCTAACATCGGTACTTCCCACAGGAAAAAATAAAGTCGGATACTTTTTCGACAGACCTCGTATTTTTTTTTAAAAAATCAAAATTTAGTGGTGATGAAAAGTATTTCTTCTGTATAGATGTAAGTATTAATAATTTTTTTTAAAAAAAATCAGGAGTACTGATGGGTATGAAGTATTTGCATGGTTCCAGGAATTATAAATACATTTTTAATCCTTTACAGTGGTTGGACAAAAATAGGCCATTTTATTGGAATAGGGAGGGGGAGAAAGTCTGCAATACCATTGAAACACAATACTGCAGAATTCAGTGCCTAGTCTAAATTTAAATACCTGGGGGAGAAATCTGGTTAAAACTTCTTTGAACCTTTAAAAAAAAATTCACTCACTAAAAGCAAGTGACCTCTGACATATCAGATTTAACTTATCTGCAAGGTTAAGTGAAATTTTGGTAAACACAAAAAGTATGGATGCAAAAAAAAAAAAAATCTATTTAATACATTATCTCCATGTTTAGAAAAGAAATTGAATACTGCAATAATGAAAGATGTTTTTAAAAATATAAAAATAAAACATCCCATGAACCCTGTATGCGAAATTAGGCTTTCCCTATACACATTGCCAGTTAGATAAATCTTATTTAACCAGCCCGAATAATGTCAATGCTTAAAGTCTGCATGGATAACTGGCTTTGTAGGTAGGGTTGGTATTTAGGCTACAGAAATATAGAAGATAGCTTAATTATTCGGTAAGCATCAAATCAAGCTGAACACAAGAATTTAGAATAATTTCAATGAAGTACATACTTTATCTTACAGTCTAGCTAATGCTCATGGAAAACAAGAGGTAGCCTAGATGCTGCCAGGCTGGGCCAGGAATTGAAGAAAAAAGTATGAATCAACCTTTTCTTTTAAATAGTGTACATACTGAGGGGTACCCTTTTTCCTCAAGTACAATGTAATGTTATAATCACAACTGTTCTTACATCTTTATCAGTAAAAGGTTTATTTTAGCCAACCATCATGATAAGATAAGATAATTATGCTAAAGGGAAACATATTTCTTAATGAGTATTTTTTTTCCCTGCAGGAGGTGAGTAGAGAGGGGTATAGATCAAGTCCTTTTCCATGGTAACCTAATCCAAATTGGAAGGTGTGCCTACCTTGGAAGGGAAAGCCCAACAAGAGATCTTCACTTCTAAATGTGGATGAAAACCTATACAGTTGGCTAAGAAAACAACAACATATGAAGGTGGTATAAAGTTGGAGTTGCCTGCATAAAAAAGTAAAGTCTAAATGCATCCATCAAAACTAGCAAGATGATTTATCAAACTTGGGCATTTTCTAAGAAAACCCATTATTTTAAAACAGAATATTATTTTTTTTTAAATAAATAAATAAACAATCATGAATGGTAGACAAACTTGGTGAAGGACAGTTAACTTTCTTTTAATGTAATGAAATTTCAGGGAAAATCCCCCCCCCCAAACTTCCTTGACATGGACAGTTTGTAAAACAGCCTTAAGTTTAATATTAGACAAGCCACATGGAATTATCAGAGAAAGAAATATGGTTCCAAGTAAAACTGCAAGATCTTTACCAACGCACATCTTTTGTTAATTCTTACAAAGATGACAACTTATCGTGACTAATATTGCTTAGCAAAGTTCAGCATATGGGAAAACTCAATTATCCCTAAAACACTGTAGTAGGCAAGGGGTTAAATAAAACAAAACAAAGGCCAAAGGTTAAAGAACTTTCCAGCCAGCCAACTTCTATTCCAAGGCTGCTCATTTGAGTTCAACCTCATTAACTCTGTCAATGGATACTTGTTTTATCAGCAGTTCCATTCAGGATGCTGCTGCTGCCGCCTGTCATAACCTCAATAATAAATTATGTCTACCCAAGTAAGCAGCTGCAGTTCAGTTCTCCTCTGGCCCAGAAGCATGGAATTCCCAATCTCTAGTAATTCAGAATAGGTAATTAGCATCTACTTCCAGTAACAGAAACATACAATTAAACTGAATGAAAATCTTAGATAATCAGCCATAATTATCAATAAAACAAAATAAGCATTAAAATTCAAGATAAATTGGTGCTGGAGAATTATTATTATAATTGCCTCCAGATTTTTTATAGAGAAGTTGACATTACTAAAATGATTAAATAAATGTCAGCGATATGGTCTGATTATTAGAATTTTTACTAGGTTTTTCCCCATACAATTAAACTAACATCTAAAATTAAAGCAAAATCTTACATTTATCACAGATTTCAATTAAGCTGTTTTACATATTAAAGTGCTAAACATAGATGTGCAAACAAAATTATCACTCGCTATGTACTGTCAGCTGTGTTTCTATTTCCTGCACACACAACAGTAAATATCTTAAGAAAATATTAGTGTGTTATGGCTTAAATCTTGAAATAGTAATAATTATCCCTAGTTTTTTCCCCCAATATTTAGTTTTAAAAGGATGAGCAAATTTCCCTTTAAAATATGTAGTAAAATTACTTTCAATATAAAATCTGCAGATGATAACACAAAGAAATACTGGTAAGGAGAACCCATAACAGTGAATCAATCAAGTTTTCTTATTACTATTATAAGAAATGTAAAACTATCAGATACATTGATCTGTGGAACGTGTAAAACTCGAATTCTTTTCAAAAGTGAAGCCTCTATATAACTTATGGAAGAGCCTGGGAGTCTGAGTAAACAGATAGCCTGGTTCTGCTAGAATAACCTGACAGCGTGAACAACAGTGTTAATGGAAAAATGGAACAGTGCATGCTAGAAATGTAGCTAATGTCGGTTCAAGTCTTCCTAAAGGCCTTGTTAAAAATATTCTCATTATTAATGACAGGTTCATATTTTTAAGTAGGAACAATCCAGAGGACATGAAGAAAAATTTTAAATAACTAAATCTACATTTTACATGTCAACAATGGTAAAAAATGCAAAGAAATTGGAAATTCTTATATAAAATCCCAATAATCAATGATGTCTTTTCTATACTGTACAGAAATCCACGCTATTGCATTCTCTCTCTCTCTCTCTCTCTCAACTAGTAGTCGAGTTTGCCTTAATGATATACTAAGCTAACTGTGCTATGATAAAATTTATATGGAAACAAATGCATGCTTTCAGAAGATTAATAACAAAGGTCATGAAAGCTAAGTTTAAAATCTCTCTCCCTCCTCATAGTAACCAAGGCCTTATCTATATGATCCAAAGTCAGCCAGATGTTGCAAATTTGTTGGTACTTCAAATACAACCGTTTTATATAGATTTTGTAATTTGACAACAGCTGCTTGAATGAATGAAGATAATTATTCCTTTTACTAATAAAATTACAAAACTCATTGTGAGAAGGAATTCTTTTCACTTAAGCAAAAACAGATGAAAGCCAAAAGCTGCAAATTGAGAAAATAATCAGATTCTTATAGAAAGTCCTCTGGCCTTATGCAAACTATAGGTGTGAAAACATGCCTGAGGCATTACAGAATTTCTTCATTAACATACTCTACCAGCATGTGACATCAAGTAAACCATTCCATCTTATATGGTGCCCAGCTCCCAGGACAATTCTCCATAGATTCAACTATTTGAATGAGATATGCCACATTTGGTATTTAAGGGAAACCTAGCATTTTTCCACTTAGCTATTAGGTTTCAAATTTCACATAGCCTTCATACATAAGAAAAGCTCCTATGGTCAGTAAAAAATTACATGTAAAAAAAAAAATAAATAATAAACTTTCTTATTAAACAAGGACAATTACACACTTGATCATCCTCCTAAAGGTCTTTACTTACTAGCAGTCAAATTAACATACATGTTGAGGAGTTTATATAGCCTTTCTATGCATATGGTATCTAACTTGTCAGTAAAGGTGAGGAGGATTCAGTCTAACATGTTTGCTTGTATCTTTAATGTGAAACTTTGTCAATGAGAAGAAACTTTCAGAATAAATCCATCTACTTAGAAAACTGTTTTGTTCACTGACCAAACTAAAAATCTAAACAGAGTGACATGCATAAGAGCCAAATGGAAACTAAATGCTCAGGTCAGAAAACCCTACCCCTGGGCGCTGGAACCTCTAGTTGGCCTGGATTACTCTCACATGAGTTAAGGAGAGCTCTACAAAGAAACCAGTAATCATTTCACCAGACATACAAGTAGTAAGTACACTGTAGTAATGGAACATAATTCCTTTCAACTTTGCATGTAAACACTTTTTTTTAAAATTCCATCAGCTGCTAACACTGTTTTTTTTATACAAATCTATATACATTTTGGGTAGTGTTTTAGTAGAAATCAGATTTTTTCAGCTAACATCTGTTTGTTGTTTTAAAGTTAAGTAAACAATACTAAAAAATACTTTTGCCAATATAAAATCCATGAATTAATGTTCTTCATCTGAAATAAATTTAAGCATTCATTCTAAAATAAAACAGACTTAAATCAATGTTTTAGGTTGCAATTAGCATTAATATCTCTGCCCTAGTAATTTGATATATCGATGGTAAGGTTTTGTTGTTTTTTTCTTGGAAGCCTTCAGAAGATTATGCTATTCATTATAATAAATTATCTCCCCAGTTTTAGAGGCCCTTCCCTAGTGGTAATTCATTAAGGGGATTCTATATAATTACTTTTAAAGAAAATTGTTGCATTCCAATGATGTAAATATTATACTAAACCATCCAAAATGATGCAGATTTATTTATGTTTAATAGTTGGAACATACTATGTTATTATGGGAAGATTTTATAAAAAAAAAAAACATTATTATTTCTTTTGTTCATGTTTCTTCTCATTTTCTTTTATTTTAAAAACTCTGAATAAAATCATTAGCATCATCATAACAAGATGATTATCTACAGCTGGGTAAAAAGTAGTAATCAATGAAATTATGGTGATGAAGCCATTATTCAGTGTTTAATCTATCTGTAACATCTAGTAAATCACATCCTCATCACAAAGCTATAAAGTTCAGCATTATCTGGAAAGTTCTTAGCTTACTACCACTGCCATCTAATGGAGAGTGGAGAACATCCTGAGCTGTTTAGGCTTGTGTGCTTAGAGGTCCATTGACATTTCAAAGTACCATTTACACGCTAAAGATAGTAATTCAAGTTTTAAAACCACATTGTTGGTTTAATGCCTTTTAAATGTCTCTCAACAGTGCTTCGCCCAACAGATTTGTCTGGTTGTTTTTTTTTTTGTTTTTTTAAGTATTTTGGACATTTTCAGAGAATAAACAGACTAGAGACTTCTCTCTTTAATCCTTACAATCCAAAACAGCATAGTGTTTCTTGGTGTTTGGCATTAAAATACCATAGTTTTTAGAATCCAAGCGCAGACAAAAAAAATTAAACTCATCAGTACAGCTAATCTGGTAAATAAAGCTACCATGATATTTACAGTTAATATACTCTGGCTATATCTTAACTAGACATTGGCTCTAGATGGTTTCCATTATAGCTGTTATATAACAACAACTGGGAGCCTCTCTAAGCATTAGTCAAACTTCTATTTTTCGGTGAGCACTTCCAGACTGCTGACTGAACTTAGGGAGGAAACATTTTGAGTAATAGGCAAAGGAAGCTGGAGTATGCAAGAGTTGAGGGGAGGGGGGATTCAAAGCAGAAAGAAACTGTACACGGCATAGTAACCAAGCCAGTTATAGTGAGTTTACATGTTGCTGCCTGAGGATTTTTCTTTATAGCAAGAGCTGACAAGTAATGACCATTCACATGCATTCTGAACCAGGTGTGGATGGTATATTTTACATCAGAACAATGAAACTGTATAAACTAAAATCCCTATGTGCATTTGCTTATTCCCATCAGTCTTACATTAAATGAGTATTCTGCAGATGCATAGCATCAGACATTTACAGAAGCCATGCATTATTTCTCCAAGATATCAATATACATGTCCAGACCAAAATCATGCAAACAAGCAGATAAAAAAATAAACAAGAATACTACATAAATGGAAAAAGTGTAAATCTGTAACAAAAACTAAGAAAGCAGATATGATAAACAGGTGAAGCCACAGCAGACCACATCATGCTTACAAACCTGTGTAAATCTCCAGTGCTGC
This sequence comes from Nautilus pompilius, assembly GCA_018389105.1. Classification (NCBI taxonomy): domain Eukaryota; kingdom Metazoa; phylum Mollusca; class Cephalopoda; order Nautilida; family Nautilidae; genus Nautilus; species Nautilus pompilius. The sequence goes on along the minus strand of JACATO010002186.1, from coordinate 242,966 downwards.
ATAAAGTCAAAAGAAAAGGAAAACCGCTGTTAGGGCAAAAAAATAAATAACCAGAGTTATCCGGAGAAACAAAGCACAAAGGAATATGAGTTGATCCAGGGTACAGTCATTTATGGGTAAGATATCAGAAGTTGACTATTCCAATCTTTGAATTCTATTCAGAACAAACAGAAGCCATGTGTGTGCATCCTGCAACGCAAACTGATAGAATCGAACAATTTTTAATTTGCCAAAGATTACATCATCAAATAAAGCACTATATATACAGCAACATAGCATGTGCTATTTTCATTCTGGATTTTTTTTTTTTTCAAATTAGCACACCTATAAATATCTAAAGTCGTAACTAGTTCAGCTACCACATATTCAAAATATATAAATGCAGTTACCATTGTTTTTTCAAAAAAAATTTTAATAAATAAAACCATGTTTTTTGTTGTTTTTTTTATTACTACTGTTTAATTAACTATAGGTGAAGAGTGTACGTGTAATGAATATATTTTTATTCACATCTGTATTATCTCTAAATAATCAAATGAACAAAAAATTGGCCAAATCTTTGAATTTTCAAATACAAATCAGGAACGTGTTAAAAATAAATTAAAAGGAATCTGTATGAATAGGAACATTAAGCAAGGCGTACGGGTGAGCATTTCTTTTTTCTTCCATCTAAAAGCTAACTGAATAAAAATTGAACTGCTTGAGAGAATATTCCAAATAGTTTATGCTCTGTTTTCAACCAATCCAAATAAATTGATTTTTTAAGGTTAAACAGACCACAAGAAAGCAAAGTTTTTCAAGGTTCAAGTTGGAAGTACAATTTTTTAAATGTTTGCACAAAGTGCATTTTTAGTAAAAAAAGAAGTATCAAAGATGTACAACAATACAAATGCTGTTGGCACTTTTCTAAAAAAAAATCAAGAACACAGTGGATAACTTTAACTGTGTGGGGTGAATGTCTCTCAAACATTAAGAGAATAAATCTTTATTTATTCATACTGAGATAGCCTAATGACTAACCAATGGTTTAGAAGTGTTCTTTTGTTTAAAATCAAGTAAAACAACTACAAGATGAGGCCACAGGTGGAAAGGTGAATAGAAAAATTGTTTGCCACATTTGTTTAGAAGCTTCAGATGCTGGAAAAACATTTTGAATTTTACCTCTACAGTAGCACTTTTAAAAAATGCTAATAATTTGTGAAAATGGATCAACCTGAAAATCAGTAGAGGTGTTTGTTTATCGAGTATCACAAATTTATTTTTTTTAAATACAAGAAAACTGATAAAGAAAAGAGCAGTGCATGTGTGTGTGTTTAAGTATAATATAAACTAAGTTAATGACAAATGTTCCATTAAAAAAAAAAAACAGCAACAGGATATGAGACAGCAGACTGGAGAAGTTTTGCATGAGTTAACAGATTCAAACTATTCATCTGTAATGACTTTTTAAATTTAGACAGATGCTTTTGTATACAAGTAAAAACTCTAATGGATAGAATTTTAATATGTTGATGTTGAAAATCTTCAAGAATTCTTTTTTTTTTTTTTGCTTTTTTTAAAAATATTTTTTTATCAAAAACAACTAAATATTGGAAACTTAAAAAATCTGTCCATGAATTTCACTTTCTTTGTTCCATCAGTTTTAAGATATTTCTAACAGAAAAAAGCAACAAGCACAAGATGCATTACTGACATATCCCTAGCAAATGCAGGTATACATACAAAGCTATGAAAAGGACATCTGTCTCTTTAATCACCATATGATGACAAGATGGCTACAGATCTTTCATTACTCAATACAAGCCTGATGGATTTAAGCACTACAAAGCATTGGTGTATTCAATGACCATTTGCTGAGGGACTGTACAGTTTGGGTTGTGCGCATGTGTATTGCATGCACCTGCTGATGATTAGAGAGACAGACATCTGTCTACTGGTTCTTCCTAAGTAAATAAATGAAACAATGAGCAAAGGTTATATATAGACAAAAAAAAACAAAAAAAAAACTGGCTACCAATAAACATTTTCCAAATGTTTTAAGAAAACTTGACATTTTCTTTAAAACAAATATTAAATAGCCAAATGTTGCAAAATGTTTGCATTTAATTGAATGAAGGTAAAACAAATAAATTTTTATCAGCTGGTTTTCATAACACTTTTGAAGCCTTCAATCAAGCAGCAGCAAAGTATTCCATTCATTTAGTTTAAAATTTGATTTTCTTTTTAAGTTCATAAAGACAATCCACATGCTCTTCTAAATTTGAATTTAAAAAAAAAATTTTTGTCATTGAATATTTTGGTATGATCAGTCAGACCCTTACACTGCTGTACAAAATGTCAATCATTAGCAATCTGATGTTATGCTTAAGCCTTTTGTTGAGAAATGTATTTATCCAAAGTAGTTTCTAGCAGTTTGCAATGCTCAAGCTAAATGCCAACTGTTTTTTTTTTCAAAAGAACAAAAAACAAGTAAATACAATTCTTATGTCTGTATGTTCATTTACTGAACATGGTAAAGAACTTCCACTTGTAGCTGAAAGAAAGTTTTCAAGAAAAAAGGACTTTTACAATTCCCTTATCAATCTTTCTTCATAATCATATGCTTAGCTTCTCCACTCATAAATCTGCCATAAAGAATGTCCCTCCACTCCTTCTCAGACAACATGAATTTAGAAATTAACATTCCTATTGTAGTTCAGTGTCACTCACTATTTGTTGTTTCAGATGCCCAGTTCCTAGAAAATCTGGTTGATCAAGAGAGGGAGGGACATGGATAGGGCAGGTCAAACTAAAGGCGCACATGTATAGTGTAATGCTAGAATATATGCTATATCCAGTTTCAGAGGTTTCTATCTCAGTCCCACCTACCTTGAAGAGATGGTATGAACAGTTAAAGGTCATATCTCAGACAAAAAGCCAAAGCATTTAGTAATTCCAATGTTTGTTGTTCTTTTTAAGAAAAGTTAATTTTGTTTTATTTTAAAAATTTTTTTACTCAAATCTGTTGTTGGTTTTTGGATATTAATTATTCTTCTACTAACTGTTTACTACAAACAAGAGTTAAAATATTACAGAAAAATACATTGAATCCAACTGGTTATTCATGATGCTCTAGTAGCAAATACATTTGGCATTTAAATTCATGTTAATTATTAAATTTTCCAGTAATCTACTAGATCACCATGAAAGAGAATAGATATTCTATTTCTGATTATTTTTATGATACAATGTTTCAAAATGTGAGTGAACTTACTATATGCACATGAAGAACCAAATCATATTAATACACCTGTTGTCATAAGTTAACTGACAAAATAATCAACAAATTTGAAAAAACTTACTGTATTTACAAGTGGTTAATGTAAGCCAATGTAGATTGCCACCCATTGACTACTTTTACCTTAAACAAAACTGTTTAAGTATCTATGCATAGTATTTGTATCCAAAACTGCATTATATATCTGCACAATATTTGTCTTAATGGAAGAATACCAAAATTTTAAGAGAAATCCATAAATCACATATGATATTAGAAAGTAAAAGCTACATTGATGTGACTGAGGATATTTTCACAAATGATTTTCCAGAAGATGCAATTATTTTAGTAAACATTAAAAAAAAAAATATTAAAAAAATAGTTTAAAGTAGATTAAGAAAAGAAAAAAAAATGCCAGGCTGCTGTTCCACTTAATCTCAGTACATTCAAACTAATCTCATCTAGTGTTCACACCTGATAATCCTATCAGGTGCTTAGTACCTTTTCAGGTTATCTCAAGCATGACAGGAGTATAGTAAAATCCTCATTCTAAAGGCTTTGATTATATCAATGCCTACAGACAATTTCTTTTATCTATGTTGTATATAAACTACAGAAATGGAAGAGATAGCAATGCTATAGTTATAGTGAAATATACATCTATGGTAAACCTTTCTTTTAAAAAAAAACAAAATTCAATAGCAAAGCAGATAAAAAAAACCATCTAAATCCAACCTGCTACATAGTATCAAAACTAAAATGCTTCCTATATATAATATCACATTAACCTTTGATAATTAGACAAATTTTAAAATTATCAAGAATTAGCCACCACCACACTGTAGGTGTTAATTTAATGACACTTTTAGATTACCTGGTCAAGTAATCACTGTAACTCACCCATAGGAAATTCTGATTTAATAAATATGAATGCACAATACAAACTATAAGAAAAGGTTTTATAAATTTTTTTTTTTTTTGTTTATTTAAAAAAAAAAAAAACAACAGACTTCCGATAAAGCCATAGTTAGTGGGGTAGTGCAGTGGTTATAATTCTGGACTGCTAAGGCTGGTTTGCCATACCACTCTAATGTGTTTCTTCTCTCATAGCCAGCTATGTCAGTTTCCTCCGGGCACTTCTGGTTTCCTCCAACATCTAAAAAAATGAAAAATCCCTAAGACTTTCTACTTAGTTGTTTGCTGCACTCCTTTGTAATAACTGGTCACTTGTCTAGTTACCATGGGGAGAGATGAGTGCCAGGATAACTATCTGCTGTCATAAATATGGCAAAAACATTACAGAAACTGACCTATACTGGGTTTCCACCATATACGCCATCTCTGGCACTGAGAGATGAAAAAAAAAAACACCACCACTAATAGTCAAACAAACAATCAGGTTCTTCCTTCATAATTACTGACTAACTTTTCCTTGTAGCATGAACTTTCCTCTAATAAAAGAAAAAAACAAAATATTTGTACAAGGTGAAACAAAATACCCAAAAGAAAAAAAAAAAAATTAACCAGCATATCATTGGAAACTTCAGTTAACTTTCACTTTTAGTATTCCTTGCTTTGACTGCACTTGCTGCAGTTTTTTAAAAAAATGAATCATTAAATATAGAATCAGCTCTTGATGTGCTCTATAAAATAAACATAAAATCAATAGTTAGTTCTACTATGTTACGGTAAAAAGTAGAAAACTAGATATAAACAATATACTTACAGTAATAAAATTTGGTTCTGTTTAGTTATTTCAAAAAGTCCGAAAAGGCTATGAAAGTTTATTCAAGAACAATGGTAATTTATTCCACTGATTCATAAATACTAATACTAAATCGTATTTTCTAATATCAGACCAGGCTAAAATTTAGCCAATTTATTAGTTATGCCACTAAGCAGGCTATTTCTGGAGCACTATCCTGGTTAATATCTTCATCAACATGTTGAGACAAAAGCCCCACCAGGTCAGTTGTTTATTTATTATTAAATGCACTAAAAAAACATCTCTGCATTTCCAAAACTATTGGAAAATAAAGTTTAAAAACTCAAAAACATTAATTTGCAAACCAAAAGATATGTATTTTCCATGAGTCTAATAGAAATAAATATTAAGAAAAAGTACTATGAAGATGATATTTGCCAGATCAGATATAGTTAACTAGAAAAGCCAGCATTAGTGATCATAGATCTGATCATTGACTGAGAAATCCAATGTTGAGGTCAGCAGAATCTAAGTATTCCTACTAAATGAGAGGAAGGTATAGCTATCCAAAAGGTATTATCTAATTGGTGTGCACTGGGCTAAAGTGTTAGTCTTATAAATCAATCTAAAGACTAAGTGGGCTCAAGACCAACTCCAAAAATGTCGAAGATTACCAAAATGTAGGTCCTCTAATATAATTATAAAAACAAGGTGAACATAAATGCCTAAACTAGCCATCTAGTTTCTACAGATTTGTGACATTTTTTCAAACTATAGGCTAAGTTTGTCATACTTTATTTCTTTCCAAAAATGCAGAGGCTGTTGGAGAGAATAACCTATTCTGAGTGAGAGAGACAGTGAATGTCAATTGAATTTGTTAGCTCGCTTTCACTTTCTGGGTACAAGAGAGAGTCAGCCAGGGTTTGGCACCTGAAGAAAGCAGAACACCATATCTACCTACTCATCAGGAGATTCCAAACAATGTTTTGGTCAAGTGGAAAATATTTCAAGGCAGTTTACTGCTGGGGCAGATTGGTATTAGTGTATAGATATAAGAAAGTATTCTTACCCCAATGGGAAAATCCCCTGAAAAGGAGAAAGCAGGGGGGGTTCAACTCTGAAGAATCTCATAGTATGGTGACAGAATCTACAAAGAATGTGCAGCTGTAGCCTCAGGGATTTATACAAGTGCATAAGATGACCAAACAACCCAGATCCATGTTTAGTCTGATTTGGATGATGTGGTAAAGGTATGAGTTCAAATGTGCTAACATCACTTCTGAGAGAACATGGGCAGACAATAATAGGATTTAATTTTCATACCCTGCCAGATCTCCCATTTCTTTCAGAACAATGTTCGAGAAAGATGCTCATCTCCAAGCCCATCCTGAGGCAAATGTTAAGTAAGGTGATGGGAAACCTAGAGATCACTATAATATCTACCCAGAGTGCAGGATTTGAAGAGATACAATCAAATACTGCTTGGTGACCAAAGTTGCAGGGGGTTCATGGCAGAGATGGTACCTTAACTGCCACCTAAAGACACCAAAGCTGGTCAAGATTAAAGACAGCAAAAATGATAAAAGGGACAAGTCCAACATGAAGATGATGGCAGTGGCAGGCTTTTCCAAGAATGAAAGAGATAGAGATGAAAGGAAGAAAAAAAGACACAAACAGGTTAAAAGAAGCACCAGTTTACTCTAGACACTTCAAGAAATGAGGTGAGTGAAGATGCCCAAACATGCCCTGCCACAAAATCCACAGAAACTAAATTGTCTGGTGACAAGGAAGTGGATAAAAGTAATGAAGTAACGGAATTGTTAAGGACATGGAAGTTTTAACTTTTTTGGTATCTATACACTTTGCAGATAGATTTTAAATAAGCATCCCTGAACAAATCTTTCAATTTTTTTTATATGGATAAGTTACAAAATGTACTCTCCCTCAATGTTAAAGGGACCAAATATAAATCACATTTTGATGTTTTCATATACGATTTAGACAAAAATAACATAGGCGTAACCTGCTTGGAGGAAATTCATCTACAAAATTACTCATAAATAGGCACTAAATTCACCCAGAGGAAAGGAAATGAAATCAAACTCTTTGGCCTAGATGCCACTGGCCAACAAAGAGCTGTAGTCATTCTTTTTCACATAATAATTAAAATTTTTCTCTCTTACAGTGATAATATTGGACAAGGAGTAATACTAGCTAACAAAGTTAGCAGATCAAACAAAGATGGCTGGCAGCTTCAATTTACACCAACATACCAAGGGGACATATGGAGGTCTTCAACCATCTCAAAACCATCTTAGAAGAGGAAATGGTCATACCCAGCATGATATATGTATATGAAGGGTGATTTTAACTTCATCTCAAACCACAAGTTAGACAGACAGGGACCAGCAAGGAGGGGGGGGGCGGTATCTATGCGGATAAGTGCAGCTCCAAAGCTCATAGCTTGGCTTAAAAGATGCCCTTAGAGCTATATACACCCCCAGATTAGATTGTGCATGCAGTATTAAAACAGGTATAGCATAGCAACTAGAATAGACAGAAACCTAGCACCATTTCAGTAGTCCAGAGGCTATCACAATGTGATCACTTGGCAATTAAAATTAGCTTTAATGAAAAGACAGAGCCAGAAGGCTCAGACAGCTGAAAGTTTAACAATGTAATGCTAACTAAGTCCAAAAGCCATTATTGCACTTCACATATTCCGATCAATGGTAAACCTATTTTCTTTTGCTCTCCAAATGTATTACACTGGTGAGACATAGATAAAACAATAGCTGAAACAGATAAGCATAGACAATTATCAAGTCAAAAAGGCATTTAGGCAAGTTAAAAAATCTGGCCTTAAATGTAACCTTAAACTAGAGCTTAACCAAGTAGCCTGAGACTTCCCTGGTGCAGATAAAATTCAAGCCATAAAAAGACAGCTAACAAAAATAAACAGAAAAGGCAGGAGTAAGAATTAGCCTTCTGCAGAAAGCTAGACCAACAGGTAAACTTATGACTGGCATAAAGACTAAAGACCATTAAATTGTTACTAACATAGAAGGTATTATCAGAACAGAGGCTCACTTTAAAGAGTTGTTTAGTAGTGCAGAGAGTTGTCCCCACACTCAGGATGCTTATGGCGAGTATAAAAGGTTTGCATAACTTCTAGCTAGTGCTTACAAAAATAATACACAATCAATAGCTCTAATGAGAAAGATAAGAAATTTTTCAGATAGTTGGTTGATCAGCAACACACTTGGCCACCTGGACAGTCAGAACCTAATACTACGCATTTGGATGTTTCAATCAATGATGACACCAGCAAGCTAAACATCAGAACCATAACGAAGAAAAAAACAACTTTTCAACAGCAGTCAAAGCTCTTGTGACTCATCCACATACATAAATCATACTAGCAGGGTCAAATAGAGACCATACATTTACTCTTACTCTAACCTCTGATGAAGAAAGACTGATGAGGAATATTTGTTGTCAACTCATACTTTTCCTTTTCAGTTCATATGGATTATACAGAGAGAAAACACTGTTCACAGGCAAGCACTTGGGTAGATCACATCTCCCTTGCTTTCAGGAAGGAGTTGGGTGCCCAGCTAGCAGGCTACCTCTTAGTTTCATATCAACCTTTCGTGGGTGTAAAGGGCTACAATGGCTGAATGTGGAACTGAACTACATCTCTCTCATGCATACACACACTCTACACTATGCTACATTACACAAGTTAGCACTTTCTGGCTTTGAATAAAGTTAAGCAAAAAAAAAGTTTAGTTACAATTTTTTTCAACTGAAAACAATATTTCTTTAATTTTCTTTTTAAGAATGAAGCAATCAAATTGACTTCAAACACTGAAAGTTTATCTTAATTTATTTATTGAAACATCAAAAATTGTGTAGTTCCATGCAGATCAAAAGATTGCGAGAACAACATCCAAGAAACTTGTTTTTTAAACTGCCTTTTATTGTTCTTAGCATGAAAATGTGTTGTTTTCTTTTTAAAATAGATCACAATCACCAACAATGCAGTCCTATCTTTAGATGTTAGTAACAGCTTCATTAAATTTTCATTAATACTGCCAAAGCCAAAATAATAAATAGTTTTTCAAAGATTTAAAGTATCTTAATTAGCAAGAAAATCACAAGAAAAAAACAATATACTGCCGTGTTAGCTAATGTGTTTATATACACACATACACACTAACAAGTGGCTGTATAAACTTAAAATAAAACAACATCTACACTAACCAAATCTTCAAAATTTGAAGTAAGGTATAAGGGAGGTGTAAATAAGTAGAATATAAAACGGACATGTATGTGTTGCCAGTTTAATCAAAATATTCAGAAAATGCATTTACATCAAGTTGCATACGGAACATACACGTGAATAAAACAATAATATTTTTTAAATGTATGCACAGCATGTTACATACACGTAAAAATACAATTATACGCTACACAACACTGTTTACTTCTCTCCTGTTACAATAACGCCAGGAGCAGCAGGTGATTTCAATTGCTGCATTAGGAGAACGATTGATGGACCAACATTGTACTTGCACATCAAAACATTCCTGCTTACGCCTTTTTCTAATTTCTTGACTATTTCGATTTTATCAGCAATGTTAAGTGTAGTGCTCCTTCGTTTTTCTCCAGTACTTGCTTTGTCAAATTTAGGAGCCATTGTTGAGGGATGCAAAAGTTATCATATGAGAAAAGACGAGAGAAATGGGCTATGTAAACTTCCAAAATGGCGACTAAACTTAAGTTGGTTGTTGTGTCTGCTGCCAGAGCCGTGACACATGCCGTTAGATAGATTGCCGCTATATCCAGAGTTTACTGTAGCTAGTTAATTATATGGAATCAAAACTCTTAAATTTCTGACAAATACCTCCAAACTGTATACTCAGAATAGATGAAAAGATTTGTTTTTTCAACATAATTTATTTAATCATAAGTAATATCATGGCAAAATAAATTCTAATGAGAGAGCAAGCAAGACACAAGTGAAGTTTCTAATTAATTATCATGGTAAAACAGTTTCCCAGCAAGATTATTACCATACATAAAGTCATGTACATTAAAAAAGCAGCCAGCAAGTTACGGTTTGTGTGTAATAATACAAATGATAATGTAAGTTTCCAGCGTCATTAAAATACACAAACAGTAAATGCTAGCTTTGGTAAAAGCTTTCAATGGCATCGATAATTCACACCTGCCACAAGTTCTCAAGAAACCCATTATTTCTCAACTTTATACCACAAACAACTGATTGAATAGAACACCTTTGTTAGTGTCAGCACAGATGAGTGGTTCATGTATAAGTCAAATTCAGTTCAAAGAAATTTCCCTTAAGCCAATAATATCCCATGCTTTCTAACGTATAACTAAATCAGCAGCAAATGAAAAATACAAACACGCTGCAAAAAAATCTTTTAGAAATTCTATTTTACATAAATAGTGGATGCAGCTGGAACCAAATTAAAGACCACAGTTTAAGCAGGCGAACTTACCCAGGATTTTTAAGTAAACATAAACCAAATTGACTATTTATTTGAAAAGACAGTCATGCATGTCTGCCATATTCCTGGCATACAAATTACAAGAGCTATAAGCATCTATGTACTAAAGCAAAGAAGCCAGAAGCACAATGTGCAAGAAATTTGTTGGAATTTTTGTCAATATTTTCTTTTCCTGTGTAATACATTGCATAAGTAATGAATCAAATTATTAGAGAAATGCTCCTTTCCAAGTGCTATAAAAAATAACTGACTCCTGATATGACACAATACACTATCATCACAAATCTAAATGTTTGCTAAAGCCAGATTCTCTGCATTCATTGTCTTTGATTAAAAAAAAAAAAATTCTCACTTACTGCTCTTGACAGTATAAATCTAAACCACCTGCCATATATAAAAATGCATTTTAAAAAAAAGGAAAAAAAAGAGGAAGGTTATGCTGGACTGCAATGCAAGAAAAACCACCTCAAAGCTGATTTGAAATTCTTGCCATTTATAATTTATAAGTTAAGATAATCAATTATGACTAAACTGCTTACTTCTGGAACTTACAAATATTTCCAAATCTTTTAATTAACATTTCATGAGCAATCGCACAACAAAAACTATAGTGGATGGATGGCTTTTATTAATTTACACTGAATATACCAAGAGAGAGAACAGAGGCACAGCAGGTGGGCAAGGTGACCAGAAGCAGATGACCACCACTAAAAACTATGTGACAGAGTTTTACACACTGCGCTAGTTTGTAATATTATTTAAGTTTAGGGTATAGACAAATGACTTATTTTATTAATAGTTAGTAATGAAAATCCTTGGTTGTGAGAAGAGAACATCTTACGTTCTGACAACTCAAGAATGATGCTTTGCTTTCTAACATCCAACTTCAGTCAACATGAATTAATCTTAAAATTTGACTAGCAGCTGTATAAAACATTTCTTTACATTTATCGCATCAGTGATCCATTATGATTTGATTAGTTTGTGTAATCTGTTTACAAGGCAATAGTTTCTTGTATTGGAGAAGAATTGAAAAACAAATTCCATTTTAATAAAACCAGTTTTTTTCAAATTTATAAACTTCTAAAAATCAGTTTTTTTCCTGCACAGCAAGATCCTTACTGTCTTCACCTTTGAGTTTAGATAAACACACTCAGACTGTTGTTACCCTTTCTTTTCTCAAAAGAAATCCAACATTACCAACATGGACATAGCCTCTTTTTTGAGAGGGGTGGGCCCTCAACAAATAAACAAATGTCATCAGCTGTTATAAAAACTCTCTCTCAACAAGAATAGTTAGTTTGAAAGTCAATGCTGAATCTAGTAGAGCAGTGAGTCAGTATTCTTTTGACAAGCTCCTAGCCTTATATCTCTTGACAACTGACTGATTATAAAAGTGAGAAGCATAACATTTCTCTTATGTTATCAGTTTGCATCATTTAGTCCTTCATTCCATCAAGCTCAGTTATGTTGTAAGTTAGATCACTGATTTTTCAGCTAAAAACACTTCATTCTTTTTGGGAACTGGCTGCAATTAATTGTACACACAGCCCAAAATCTTTTTCAAGAGTCAAATCTAAAATAAAAATTGGTATTTTTGTGGTGAATGCGTAAGTGGTGCGTGTGAAAGTTCGTGTATGCGTGTGTATCTCCAAGGAGAAGGGAATGGGGTATCTTAGCTAAAAAAAATGAAGGAATGTAATAACCATGAAATTATAATGATAAATAGCATCTGACTGACTGAACAATCAGTACTTTCAAATATCAAACAAACAATTGTACAAATGTTCTACTTTTATCAAGACCTGGAAGAATGGATCTACTATTGACTTAGAAAATAATTCTGGGTTGACTTCAATGAAGATATATTTATAGATTGAAAGAATATTTAATTCTATTAAAAGAACAAACCAGACCCACTGGCATAACAGAGGATAGTGTAACTATATGGAAGATGCTTTTGCATACTTTAACATCATTAGCAATGAAGAGGTCAGTGGGAGGAAGAAATAAAGGAAATGCTAGGTGTATCATCAGACAGGAAGTAATTTTCTCCCATAACACCAAGGAAGTGGATGTTTGGAACTCAACCCTAACACTCAAATCACCTACATTCACATCACTATCCAGACTGGTTGATCTCTTTCATGTTAAGGATATTAGAACTTTTGGTGTGGAATTAGAAACAGTTAAACCAAACAAAAAAATAAATAAAAATATTCTAACTTATTTTAGTATTTACCACTTATCCCCCCAAGTAAAATCTGCACAACACTGATATCCATTTATCTTAGTGATATCACTTAAACTTTTTCAAAGCTCATATTCACTATATAATAAAGCAAAAGAAATATCGTATATTGTCTGTTAATAACTTCAAATATATTTAGTATTTTCAAACTTCCTATAGTTACTGTTTAACCCGTACTGCCAGGTGTATAATGGCACCTCTATAATTACTAACCATTAAAATTGCTTGGCACTGCAAGAGTTAAACCTAAACATGCTAACTACATTTTTTTTTTTTTTTTTACAAATTGATCAAGGAATTCTCAAACATCAGTATTCTTATCACTCTCCCTCCTACCTCCCCACATAACAAGCTTTTTTGTTTTACAGATGATTGCCTTTAATTTGTTGATAATTATTAAGAGCAAGCATCTCACATCAACCTAAACTTTTCATAAACACCACCGGGTATCACTAAAAGAATGACCACAGTATTGTAAGAAAAGAAATCAATTCATATATTCCATTCACACATTGTCGATTTGTCTTTTTTTTTTGTTTTGTTTTATTACTTGATCTTCACTTCATGTATATGGAGACTATTCAGATATAAACTTTGGTTTTTGCCAAATGTTTTTTTTGTATTTTTACTAATGATTATAGTTAACTACTATTTACATATTTTATACTTTGTTGATTATAACAAATCTTTCTCTATGCTTCTTCCCCCAGTGTCTTATGCCAAACCCATCCATAGCTAACAGCCTGGATATATTCTTGCCCTGAATGTGCAAATTAAAAAGGAACCACATATCAGAGGTGGTGGTACACAACCCCAATCAACAGTAGATGGTCAGCTGATTACATCCAATGTCATAACATGCAACTCATTTGCCTGCTGACCTTGAATTAATAAAACAATATAATCTGGCCTAACACAGTGGAAAATAGCAGCAGTACCAACAATGATTTATGAAACACCTGTCAAAATTCAAATGTCAGTTGTCCTGATCCTCCATAGTATACATTCTTGAATTATTGTCTAAGTTTAATCCAGAAGTCATTTTAGAGCTACTGAGATACCTTGAAAAAGCTATGCATAAACATCTGGTAGCAGATGAAATCATTTAGACTACACACATTCAGAAACTATTTCTCTGCCAAAGTCAGAGATCACCAATTTAACATAGTTTTTGTGACTCTCAATAGATGGCTGGTCAGTAGCCCAAGATATTGCTAGTTTAAGCATTGGCAAATGCCCTTGGGGGGATTCTGAATCATCTCTTAAATGGAGGAGTGAATCTGTTAATGGAAACACCACCATTTCCTGGATTTAAAATAAATGGCAATGCCCATAAGGAGAAGAGTGTGATTTTCTACATAACAAGTTGACAAAATTATCACTGATTCAAACAGTGAGAATGACTTATTTGGCAGTGGCAAATGATGATGAGTCTGATCAAAGTGAATTGTCATATTAATGTTGATTCAAATGACAGTATCAGTCATAGAGACAGCAGTAGTGGTAACAATAGCCATAGGTCTATTGGGCACAAGACCAAACAACTGCAGCAAGGTCATGGTTGACATGCTAATCCAATCCAAAATGGTCAGAACTGGGGTCCAGCTGGCCAACTCACAAATGTTACCTCATGCAGCAATAAACCTTGGTCCAAGGGGTAATGCCCAGAATGTTGGTGACAGTGAATTGATACATTTTCAATTTTTTTTCCTAATGATCTATTCAAACACATAGTTACTCAGAGTAGCCTTTATGCTAAGCAATATTTTGCGAACCTCACTAGACCACTCTCCCATCATTCAAAGTCTAGGAGATGGAAGGATGCAACAGTACTGGAAACTAAAACCTGTTTTAAACTGATGTTACTGAGAGGCCTTATAAGCAATGTTCCATCTAATTTGTAATGGTCAATGTGTGCAAAAAATCTTATACTGTGCACATTTTTCCCCAGTGACAAAAATGTGCACGCATTGAATTCTTGTGAGCATGTAAATCTGAAGTTGTTTCAAGATAATTTTGGCATATATCTCATGGCTACCAAAACTGTACTGGCATGTTTTAACATACAGGTATGATGCATTCTGTGAAGTACCTTGTTTTAAGATTGTATTCTAGACAATGAACTACTTTGTTCAGTTTGGTGTTCCATATAAATAAATAATCATTGAGTATTATTTGAATTTATTTCTTATTTGGTGTGATGCAACATGCAAATAAATTAACACCACCAATCATTTTTGCTGGAAATGACCAAACAAAACGCATACAATTCCAAAACTAGTTGAGAAAATATCCAGATGTTTAATTTGAAAATCTTCACATACAGCACAGCTTATGTAGGTTTACTACATATTTTATATAAAATTTCACAGCTAAACAGCAATACACACATTATTTAAGTCATTCATTTATTTTTTTCTCCTGTCTTTGGCATTTACCCATTCTTTGTAAACTCTAAGAAGACTAATAAAATCTCCATCCAATTGATAGCTTTTAATTCTCATTAGCATATCCAAATGACATTCACCTAAATGGTTTCTCAGCTTGTTTTTAAGTTGATTCATTAGGCTAAAACCTCGTTCACAAGTAACACTAGATGCAAGAAAGTTTCCCCCAATGTCCATCAACTTTGCAAGGTCACAAAACTGTTTATTTTGAAGCACAAATGACACCATTTTAACAAAGTTTGAAATCAGTTTGGATTTAATTTTTTCTTGTACAGCAAATTTGAAATCATTATACTGCTTAACTAAGTATTTTCAGCTAGAAAACCAGAATATTTTAGACATAAGGCATCGACTTGTTCAGTGCCAAACATGAAGTCACAATCTGCAAATGCAGAAAAATCAAAAGCTGAGACCATTCTTGCATCTCATTTTCAGGAAACCGCTCTTCTAAATGAACACAAAGATGATTTATAAAAGTCAACATGGAACTTGTATCTACTGCAGCGTTTTCTTCATATCTTTGACTTAGCAAAACTTTAACCTTGTCATTCCACAAAACATTGTCTCCCAGATACTGCTTTCTTATCTTGTTAATTTTGCCTCATGCAAAATGAAGTGAATTAATTGGTGTTAGGCCACTCTTTTGCAGAATCTTACACAGTGCAGCCAGTTCTTCAAAGATATGACTTAAAACCCATAAGGCTATTTTGTATTCAATGTTTATCAATTTCTTGTGTTAGTATTTAGCCACAGGGTCATTTGACTTATATTCTTCAAAGTATGTAATCAAATGCCTCATAATTTTTTTTATTATTTCCTGCAACGCAAAGTGTCTAGATAGCCATCTTACTTCATTCAGTGGTCTGAAAGCAACAGCTTCATTTTCAGAGACCTCTACATTTTTCTTTAAATTTGTATCTTTTAGTTGGAGATCAAGAAAACAGTGTATAGATTGTTCTCAATCTCATATTAACTTGACTTCTTTCCATGCATTGCAAATTCCTAGGTCTTCACAGTGTGCTACACAGTGTTGTTGAACTAAGTGTGGAATGTCCCATATCAGTCGTGCTGTGACACCATAAACTTTGCCCAACATTATTGATGCTCCATCAGACATAAGCATCACTATTATATAGAGGCCAAGTTTCTTCTCTTTATAAAACTGTTTGATCACTAAAACAACAGAAGCATCACACATCTGTAGGTGAACTATTCAACCAAAAAACATTTTATACACTGTACAATTTTTATTTAGGTCTAAATTTGAAATGCAGAATGAGACATTTGTTGCCATACATCTGTGGTTTCATCGACTGTTAATGTGTGAAAATCTGCTGATGCTATTTCTTCAAACATGTCTTTCTAAACAATACTGTTGATAATGTCAAGAAATTTAAACACATAATTTTTGCTTCATCATGTCTGGGATTTGAACATACTTTTCCATATGTTCATTAATATGTTGGACTGAACACATTGAGTTATTCATTTTAACAGCTAACAAAACACTGTCGATAAGAACTTTGATCTCCTCTGGGTTTGATCTTTTTCACTCTCGCTCATCTGCACTCTCACGTAACATACATAGCACTCCTGTAGCTGGTAATGAAAGGTTTTGTTGCCTAAGTTTTTGTACACCATCTATATGTGATTTACTTGCCAAATGACGCTTCAAAAAGTCAAGTTTTCAAATAGCACTCCACTTCTTTCCAGCAGCAAATTCTCCACAACTTTCACATCACAACAATACAAACAGATGAGTCCAGTTTCCAAATTATACATTAAATATTTCTCACAGTTGAACGTTCATGACCTCAAGCTTTCGGTGTAGCAGTTTCTACTATTTCGTTAAGTCATTTCACTTTAAATGAACTTGCAGTTCTTTTGAGCTTTGTACCCTCTTCTTTTAAATTCAACATAGTGAAACTTTTTTTTTCCACTAAAAACTCAGTAAACTAGTTACAAAATTTGAAAACAGATCATTGTAAACTTCATGATATCAACATTGTCCACCAAACATGGCTGCAGCTGTGCAAACTAGACCCATGCCTGGTCTCACGAATGGGGAGGGGGCAAGTCTACTTTACAAACCAGAAGAGGAAACATGACAAACTAGTGATGTGCAAATATGATACTTAAAAGCCGACTAACTGGTTAACAGAAACAGTTAGTTAAGAGGTTACTTCAAGTATAATTGATTACTACAGTATTTTTAGTTATCTAAACTTTTGTTGTCAGTTTAATTTCCTTTGTGCACTGGTTGTATAACATGTGTGTGCATGCACAAAGCTTAGAGGGAACATTGCTTATAAGGCAACTAGAACTTTCCCAGTACTAGTCAAATGAATGAAGCTCTACTGACCCCTACTTTGGACACAATATAAGCAGTAACAAGTTCCAGATTATCATGATTTTTTTTTTTACACTTCAATGACAACAGTGCATGGCCAGACAGACAACTGCCAAGATGGACCTTATAAAGCTTATCCTGCCTATGTTAGCCTAATAGAAAAATTCAAGGATAATTATACCCCTTATCCTCACATTTCCATAGATGAGGAGATGCTGAAATAGAAAAGGTAGATTAGCCTTCAGATGTTATATTCCTTAAAAACCAATAAAATATGGAATCAAACGTACATACTGGCAGACAGAATTTCTACTGTTGGAATATTTTCATACATGACAAGATGGCACAGATACACCAGGAGATTGTTTTCCATCTCTTTGACAGGCTTGAGAAATATTATTCTCTATACATGGACAAATTTTATAATTCAGTCAAGCTTAGTGAGGTACTCCTTGACACTAATATACACACACACACACACATACATACACATACATACACATACACACACACACACACACATACATATACATACATACATATACACACACACACACACATACATACATATACACACACACACACACACACACATACATACATACACACACACAACACACACACACACATACACACACACATACATACATACACACACACACACATACACACACACACATACACACACACACACATACACACACACACATACACACACACACACACACATACATACATACACACACATACATACACACACATACATACACACACATACATACATACACACACATACATACACACACATACATACACACACATACACACATATATATGTATACACATGTGGAACACTCCAATAGAATTGCGGGGAACCAAATAAGAAATGCTGGGACAAATAATCCCCACTTGGAGGAGACAATTTCCTATGATGGCATGGCAGGATAATAGGACTGTCAAATCCAACAGTAGTAGACAGACAATGTTGAGATGGACAGAGTGATGGCGACTTCAATGAGGTTGATAAACTACCATGAATAATGGAATACAAGAGTTCATAACAGGTGTTGATGGGATAGATCAAATGATTTTGTGTTATCCTGTAGTCAGAAAGACAGTAAAATGGCCCAAGGATTTTTTTTTTTAACTTGTGGAAATGGTTATACACAATGTACACATCATTTACAATGACAATAATGAACCAAAACTCACACTGTATGAATTTCAAATGAAATTGGTGAAAAGTCTGTGTTCAAGAGTTCATGATGATTTAGACACGGATTCTGATTCAGGATCTGGTGAGGAAAATCTTGCCCCTTGACACCCCCCCCCAAGTCAAGAACCAAATTGATAGACTAATTGATGAATTCAAAATAGAATGTCAGGGAAAAATATCCTCCATCTGGTAAGAATACCCAGGAAGACAATGCAGGGTAAGCAAAAGACAAGGATTTCTCCACAATACTCAAGTGCTGTGTAAGTGCTACAATGTGATGTGAAATACTTTGACATTTATCATTCTGTGAAGTATTAATGAAATATTGCAAAGTGCAAGATCAAAAATGAATAAAAACTGTTTTGTGTCAGAGGTTGCTTATTTCTTCTAATAAGCATTAAAATACTGAAAAGATGAGCATTTTAGGGGTATAAACTAAAAACCTTGGCAGGGAAAGAGTTAAATGGTTATTCTAGATAGTGATAAATAGGACCACTAAATAATACAGTAGTAGTTTATATTTCTAAAGATCAACTTCATAATTGTTTAGATATTTGCTGCTGTTTATTTTTAGTGGCTCAGCTATAATTAATGTTGGCATCTTTTTTGGAAAAGATGGATAGATAACAGCTTTCAAAATAACAGACAGCTTTTCAGCAACAAAACAGTGAAGCAACCCTCCACATCATCTTGTGAATGTAGCATTTCTAAATGTAATTTTTTTTTTGTCAGATTAAAACACTTAAATTAGTTCAATACTTAAGAGTATTTATATCCAACACATTTTTATTATGTTGACATATTTTGAATTTCTCAAATATTCATTATCTAATAGTGACCTACTAGATAGCTTTTCAAGAGTTGCATTAAAGTTTAGGCAGTCTAAAATTGAGTGGGGAAATAAAGTTAAGGAAGAGATTTATAATTAATTTTAAACTAATATAGTTTAACATACACACAAAAAAAAATAAATTAATGATGATGATGCCATTAATAATTACTTGGAGCAGTAAGAGCTGTATTTTACCAAGGTTTCGTCATCTTTTTTTAAACCAGACAATAGTTAAAGGTTCTGTCAAGTATATCTAACTATACCAGTGGTACTAGTGAGTCAAAGACAAACAATGAAGAGTCTGAAAGTTCCAAGGAAAAAGCCTGCGCACAGAGCACTATCAGATTTTACC
Source organism: Nautilus pompilius (assembly GCA_018389105.1). NCBI lineage: Eukaryota > Metazoa > Mollusca > Cephalopoda > Nautilida > Nautilidae > Nautilus > Nautilus pompilius. The sequence goes on along the minus strand of JACATO010002186.1, from coordinate 223,017 downwards.
ATCAAGGATTAACAGGTAAATCCTATGATAGCCAAGCAGGGTGCTGTAATTTTTGTTCATAGACAACAGCTGGATTTTAACATAGCATGACTGATTTCATAAAGTAGGTAAGTAAACAATGTAGCATTTGTTCTATATAGATATTTTTACTAAAAATAAAGGAATTCAACTGCATTTGAGCTATTTGCATGAAAATGTTAATCTCATTTTGTGCTAGTTAGAATTGCAGTGGTTAGTTTCTGAGCCATGCTAGTCTAGCAAACAAATGTGAGAAGTAAAAATATAAGTCCAACTACTGCCAGAGGCTGGTTCGGGTTCAAACCTCCATCCCAACATTTGCGTGGCTTCAACTATAGTTTATATTAAAAACTTAAAACAACAGTTCTAAAAATCTGAACATAGCCTAAGTCCCACAGTAATCAACCTCCCGAAAGATTCTCTCTTTTTTTTTTTGAAGTACAGGGGGGGGGGAATTATATAAGGGCCAGTAGTACTATGCAATGGGAGATTTAAAAAGATTTAAGAGAGAAATCCATTCTACTCATCTTACTTTGTATAAGTAGCCATGGCTTAGTTTTGCCTGCAGGCAGGCAGGCAGGAAAGAAACATTAAAGCCAGGAGATAATTACCCTATAATTCTGGATATCTGTTCATGTCAACAAAGTTAATTTAAAAAGTGCATTTAAAAAAAAAAAGCAATGCTATTTACTAGTGTTTATTCGGTTAAAAAGAAAAAAATTAAAATGTTCCAATCTATCTTAGTCAGATTATATTTCTCTCTTTTCCTGGATATCTTTTTTTTTTTTTTTTAATGATGATAGCCACTTATGGAACAGTGACAATTCGTTCATCATCTTAGCTTCCTTCACTAACCAGCTTTCATCCTTCTAAAGATATCTAGATAAATAACCTTTTTTTTTTTAAACCCAATGCTTGTTTTTTTTTTTTTTTGTCACAGCATAAAAAGTGTTCTACGTGTTAGAATTTTACCTCTAACATTTCCAGTATTTATAATAATTATGAAAAGAAAATTGGCAGCAATATTTTTTGACATTATCAGGAAAGGATTTGACAATCTTGAAGTACCAAGATGATTCGAGCTGGAAATGATGCCAAACACTAAAAACCAGAGAGTGGTACACATTAATAAAATCTGCAAAGACAGCCAGTCCCCAGCTATTAATAATTGAATGGATGTTAAGAAAGAAATTAAGTTTAAGTTTTCCACATTCAATTTATGCCTTTAATTTTCTTTATGCATTTTAAATAATAAAGATTAAAATGTCTAAGTTAATTGTTTGTTCCCTTCCACAAAATTTTTTTTAAAAATTGACCTTGAAGCTGGCAGTTGTGTAGTGAATATGACAAACACCAAATGTTGGTAACAGATGGCATAAAGCTGAATTGTGATAAGTGAAAGGTACATTGAGTGACTAAGTCCTCTACAGTGGCCTACCAAGCTGCATTTGGTTCCAGCCATTTCCAACCAAGAGAGTAAACTGAGGTTATGCATCACTGGCATTAGAAACATTTACTTTTTTGATGGAAACTGATATTTTAAACTTTGCAAATTTTAACGCTTTTCCGAAACTATTTTAATTCTATAAACACAACAGATTCTGAAGAATATTCTCAAGATGAATCCAACCATTTAAAAACTGACATAAAACAGATACAAAGTTATAAAAGTTTACATCTTTTTTAGTTATTGTGCTAAGTTACCTTTGGGATTTCTCACCATGAGGTTACTTCCTGAGGAAATTAATGTAATAATTTAAGGTTGTCAAAGCATAATTTTAAAGTTATTTTTATCAAAAAAATACACATCCATGCTTAAAATACTTTTCGATATTTTATTCATTAAATTAATTTCCTCGAAAAGTGAAGTCAGTCACATTTACCAAGATGCCTCACATCTACATTGGCACACAGCTCCATAGCAAGACCAGACTAATCAAGGAATCTCACAAAAGGCCAACTTGTGATTTTGTCTATAAAGAGGTCATCTTCTATAACTGCATCAGCAGAAGATCTAACACCACTACATAAATTGTATTATCTTAGTTTATTGAGGCAACATTTCTGAATAAAAAGTAGAAGCCCCTTAGCTATAATTCAAATTTTAAAAAAAGAATCTGCAAATTTATCAGGTCCTCAAATCTAAAATAAATTTTAAGCAGCAGCTTGTATTTAATCATAAAATGAAAACTATAACCAAGACATTTTTTTCCTTTTTTTTTAAAAAAAAAGAGCCTATCAGCCTTGACAAATTAAGAGCTGGTTATCCAGAATTAAAGGATACACTATAAATACCTAGTTTATTAGTTTTAACTTTCTAAATTCAAGTAAGTCAACTTTTATCTGAGAAAAAAAATGTTTTATTAAATAAGTGTACATCAGTAAAATCTATCTATTAAATATACATAGTAAGCAATGAAAAGTGGATTACAATTATTATTAGAATTGGTAAAAACTGGTTCTTTTCACCAACCTGTCTACTTGATGAACTAGTTTAACAGCAGTCCAACAATATGAATCTTATTCATAAGAAGTGACATGTAGGTAGTTTATAGCAAACATCAAAGATAAAAAAAACTCCAGCCCTATCTACCTTAAGGAAACAGCTCTGTGAACTGACATTTGGTTACATCTACAAGGCTACATGATATAGAAAAGAAACTTCATCTGCATTCCACTTCACAAGATTAACTGGTGCAGTTAAATACTTATTACCTGTAATGAGTTTTATAACCAACCAATGAATTTACCACGTATTCAGCACTGTCTCATTTTTTTAAATATTAAATGTTAAATTAAAAAACTGACTTTTCTTTTTAAACAAATCTGAATAATGTATGTCCACCTACAATAAGCGCTTAAATTACTGTTAAAATCTAAGAATACTGAAAACAGACAGCAAAGTTAACTACAATGTATAGAATAATTTAAAGAAAAAAGCTGCACTGCTAATAATTTTCCTTGTGTTTTTTAGTTGGTTTGCCATAATAAAAATATCACAGAACTGATTTCCTATTTGACAAGTTCTCAATAATTAATACCATGAATTGAATAGAAAAATCATGTAGTGAGAATAATGGTAAAACATGCTATTGATCCAAACACATTTCTTAGAGAATCTACATTAGCATAATTATCCAATTAACAAAAAAATGTATTTATATTAAATCTATCAGGCTCTCTAGACAAGACACCAGTCAGTAAACCTTCCAATATTCACAGTACTGTGATAGAATAAGATGAGAAAAGTTAGTTTAGAACAAAGTATTGCACTCATTGTAACCTTAAGATAGTTGACCTGAACAACTTGTGGAACAAACCAAAAAGTAAACATTTAGGTGTAATCCAGTCCAATACAAATGGGAAATAGTATTATGAAAGAAGAGTTTACAGTTAAGTAGATGTGGGAAAGTGCACAAAGAAAAAAAAATGTTACAAGTTATGCCAAAACTATGTAATTAAACAGCATCCTGGCATAATAATATGCTAATCTGGTATAAGCTACATAGACAATCAAAAGCAATTCAGTCATAACAATTTCCAGTTGTTTTCATGACATTAATAAAAATACTTTATCAAAAAAGTTGCTATAATGAGAATATTTATTTGTCCACAAGCTGTGTCTCGTAACTCAGAACAGTTTTCATTTAACTCATCTAGCTAGCTCTTTGTTTGCCATTAGGAATAAGTTTTCCTCAAAGTGTATCCAGACTACAGGCCTAAAGTTTAGTTAATATACTGCTCAAAGTAGACTCTGAATGTGGTCATTCTTCAAAAAGGATACATGATTTAAGCCTAATTAATGAAAGTTCTTGTTCCCTTTGTAAAGAGAAAAAAAGAAAAGTTTACCCTAGTTCCCACTAAATGTTTGTGGCTGTATCCAACATTGCTAAAAAATGTGATAATTTAATAGTCTTTTTCAAAGTTTCACATTAAAATATTTTGAACATATTTAACAGCTATAAAATTAATGTCCTGGGGGAAAGGGCCAGCAAGCGCAGCATTAACCAAGCTTTCTGGAAATTGCTGATCATCCTGCCTGTAATCCAACTGCTAAAAGTCTCCTTAACACCTCTCTCAAATATCTTTTAAGCGGAAACATTTTTTTTTAAAAATGGCATGCCAAGTGATCCCCTAACCACATGGCAGGCCTCAAACCATATTTCTGGGTTTAAAAAAAAGAATCTATACTGCATTACAGGTTTTCATTCTTTTTTCTTAATAAAAAGTTTTCAAGGCTCCAAAAACATCTACCAAACATTTTTGTTTTGTTTTGTTTTTTCATTACACTAAAATAACTTATCTGCTCTGTCATAGGCATTTACCTTGTCTGTCTGTCTGTCTGTTTGTTTTGTAGTTGGAATACATGCTCTCTGGTCATTATTCATAAATTATCATTCAGTGCTTTAAAACAAAAACAGAACATACTGATGGCATTTAAAGGTGCTTCAACAATTCACTGCCTTTTCCACATCACAGATAGAATTAGCAACATTTTGATTAAGCTTCACAAATATCAATTTTTTTCCTCATTTTCCTCTTCAAAATTCCTTTTAGCCCTCTAATGTCTCAAAGTAGAAGGGACAATTACTGAATTAAAAGGTTAACCCATTTTTTCTGGTCTTTTTCAGAAATTACTCATTGTTAAGACTTACAAACAATTAAAATATAGCCACTATCAGATTTGTGAAGTTATAATAAGATCACCCATTTATTAAACTCCTATATCCCTCTACATGAACAAATCCACATAAAAACAAAACTAGTTCACCAACAAGTGCTATTTTCAGTTGGTTTGCTATTATTTATTTGGTTACAGTTTTAGATGTTAAAACAAACATGAGAGAAACACTATTAATGCCAAGCAGGCTCTTCAAAAGAGCAACTGTACTAGTTTATATGAGGAAGATGAGCACCAGTAGATGTAACAGCTTGTATAACCAAGGTAAATAACTGATAAAATTTAAGATCAAATTCTAGGTAATACGCAGTTAGTGGCAATCAATGGAGAAAATTCTAAAAGTTACAAATGAAATAGTCAAGTGACTCCTTTAACACAAAGTTAATTTGAATTTTAGTGGAATTAAAATTAATTTTATCTTCAATATTAAAATAGAAAAACTGAAACTATATATTCAGACTATAGAAGTTAATAAGCTCAAACAATAATTAAAATTAATTAACCCTAACCTCCAGATGCAGCTCTAGAAAATTTGCTATATGCATGTGTCAGATTAAAGTGACATACAATTAATTACAAAATATGAAACGGAAATCATAGTTTTAGACAGATCTCTTCTGCTAAACGTGTATAACGAATTGGCTATTTTGTGAACATTTTGTTATTATAGTAGATCAAAGTAGTAGTATTGTAAAAACTATAAAACATCACCCAAGTAGATCCATAGTCAACGATAAAAATTTTCAACCATCCCTAAGTCTGGCAGTCTGCTTTCAGAATTTTAACTTTTGAAATAACAAAACTCTACAAACCATCCGAAGAGGCAATAACCTGAATGGACATATGAGCTTTAAAAATTATTAACATTCAGGTCTCCCTGCCAGGCAGATAGGATACAAATTTCACTAGGCTAACTAAAACATAAGCACAGCTTGATAACCTAGAAAAAGCTGGCATTAGATCCAATTTACAATTCTATGAAACATACCACCAATAATCATCTAGAGATTTTGTGCTGCTCTGTTTGAACAAGTTAACTAAAATAAGCCATCAAACATTTATTTTAAAGAGGAATAGAAGATACTATATACTAGATTTTTAAAGAATTTTTAAATAGAGGGAAAAGGGTAACTAAAAAAAAATTTTTTTTTTTTTTTCAGTCAGGAAGATATGGCCACTTTTAAAAATTCCACATTTTTCTTCTAATAATTAACTTTTTTTCATTACAAGTTTAATGAATAGAATAGAATAGAAAGGTGCTCTAGATTAATACACTGTTTACAAAAGCATTTAAGAACTCAACTTTTAGAGTTTGTGATATCAATTTAAATAAAAATAACTGGTGTAATTAAAGCAAAAATGTCTATCTATAACAGTTCATTTTCTCAAAAGCAAATGCATATACATTCAAGATATTTTGAAATTAAATTTGTGTACATGAGATTTACTTGATATTACAACTACAAATAAAATAATTTTTTAAAAAAAACTGTTCAAATAGCATTTAACTGGTATTTCATATTTAATTGGTAATTTCTATCAAACGCTGCATTTAATGTCTCCAGTACTATATATAATCATTATAACACACATTGTGTTACAACTACAGTTTCAATATATTTCTTTAAAATTTTAAAAACTTTTTACATTTTTCATTACTTCTACATTTGACCACAGTAAAGATCATTCTTTAAAAAAAAATAAATAATAATAATAATAATCTGAAGTTAATTTACACATCTAAGGAAATACTAACAAATGAAATGTTAGTGGCTAGCTCCTAGTAGAAAGATTTTTCTGCTGGCTAAAATAAAGGAAAGTATCTGAAAGAATCCACTTGAAACAATTCACTCCAGTGTCCTTGGCAAGTTGTCAGCTATCTGGTCTAAAAGCCAAGTACAGGAAGGAAGCAATCACTGATTACTACAGAGGAAATCTTTCTGTAATACTTAACTATACACACCCTATCAACCACAAAGCTGCTTGTACATCTTATAAGATGGGAGCAGCTAGAAGAAAAACTACAAATAATGAAAACAAGGTTTTCTTTCTACCTCTAACTTGAATCAAATCCACAAAATGAGTGAGAGAAAGAAATCTAATACATACATATTGGTAGTAAAATGGCAAAATTCTTTTATCAGTAACCTCATTAGACCACATCCTATCTGATACAGAAAGCTCAGATGTGATAATTAAAAAAAAAAATATTTGGCAATGTCCTATATAATTCACCCAAAGTATGGTGGAGAGTAATAAAAGAATACATCGCAGTGTGTCATGGCATGGCTATTATAACTTTGTCAAATAGACAGAATTATGAGATACTCCCAGTACAAATATTTCTTTGATGTTACAAAGAATTAAGTCTTCTGTTGAGTAGCTCTTTAATTAATCCTGTATTGCCTGGAATGCACACATGATATAGAATTTCAAGTGAAAAAAATTCCTAATTGACATTTCCTAAGCTGCCAAACTACTCTGCAAATGGTTTGAAAACTACCAGAATGTGAACTTATCTATCAAACCATCTCTGAAGAAAACCCACTAAAATCAATTTGGATTCTAGTAGTTTTTTTTTTTTTTAATTCTATTGTCCTCCTTAGTTTTTTTTTGTTGTTTTTTCACCTGTGCAACAATAATAAAAATCATATATTAGAAAAGTATGATGATGTTTTTATAACTCGATAATCATTTTAGTTATTAAAATTCAAATGTTTGTATCTTAGACATTGTTTATTTTTGGTAGCTTCAATCACAACAAACAGCAGCAGCAAGCCGATCTAACTGCACAGTTATACAATTTAATGTGGTTACAAGTCAGTTGCACCCATAAAATCACTAGATAAGCGAGCCCTAGAGATCAGCAACAGATGAAGAAACATGAATCAACAGAAGAATGCAATTTAAAAAATTATTATTTGTTTTAAAAAAAATTGTAGTAATCATCCTTAGTGACAAAGAGAAAGATAAAATTATATACCACAAGGATAATAAATATAAAAGGCAATCAGAAACTTAGTTTGAACAAAGAAAAGACCACTACAAGTGAAACATACAAAATCTAATTGGTCTTCCAGTCAAATATTTATTGAATCCTTGTTCTTCTTTGAACATGAATGCAATAAAACCACTTATCTTAAAATCCAAATAATAGAAGCACCCATTATATGGAAAACAAAAACATGGCCTCTCACCCATGACAAATTATCCAGAAAACCCATCCATTATTTGAAACCACCACCATAGTTCTGGTGTCAGTAAAATCTAGCCAATGAGATGCTGCCAAGATATTCTTGTTTGCTTCAGTTCCCACACCAAGCTCCTTTAGTCATTCACTTCCAACTATTCCACATGATGAATCTCAGAAAATGCATGACATGGAAAATTCAAGCAAAACAAGCATGCAATGGTGATAGAGTGAAAACTACATCAATTAATAAACGGGCACGAGTAGCCACCACTCCAACATGCAGCAGTGGCTAGTAGTAGGCTGGTTGCTTACAAGCCACACGAGCCAAGCAGCATATTTTTCTTGATCATTTCGCAGGAATGTCCAGGATATAAAAATATTATTATTTGGTTTGTTTGTTTTATATACAGTTCATCTGTATACAGTGTATAATAACTATGTATATTAACCATCATTGGGGTGGTACAAATCATACTTCCTAACAAACTATGCAATATTCATTAGCCAGAAATACAATTTATCCAGAAACCCAATGGTTCCCAACCACTTCAGATAAGAGAGGTTCTACTGTATGTATATGTTGTAAGGCATGGCAGCAGGCTGCAAGTGCAAAAACCAGTTTTAACCAATTAACACTGAATCAATCACCTTCAACATAAAGAGACAAGGATTTTTGTTCTATCATCATTTTGTTGTTGTTTAGCAAATTCTCAACTTGTGTTGGTGAAGTATATACCGAAAATGAAAATGCAAGATAGGTGCAACTACTACAACAACAGGAAATCAAGGCAAGCATTATCAAGCAATAAATTTAAAATGTGCGCATTCGGTTAAAGACAGACATACATCAATAGAAAATTCCGTAAGTGTTCCTAAAAATCAGTCTGCACCTTTAAAGAGTTTATAACACAAGCAGAGTACACAAACCTTCTCTCTGCACCAGCAGGGGTAGAAGACTCAGAATGTTAAAAAAAAAAACAAAAATTTTAATACTGATCATTATAAATTAACCCTAAAATTGTCTCTTTTTTTTCACAGAACTAATTAAAATTCAACTGATTCGAGTCTCAGGTATCAAGGATTATTAAATAATGATCGGCAGTACAACCTGCAAAAAGAGTAATAGTGTATGTCAAGGAGGACATGCAATAATGAATATGGTCCAATTATTATTCAGTTTCATTTCCCATTCTCTAAAAGCAGCTAAGACATTTAGAACTTTATGATAGCATTCTATATATGCATGAAATTTAGTAGCATTTGCTTTTTTGTAAGTATTCCAATTTGAAAAAAATCAAAGTGGTAAGAACTTGACTATACGAGGTCTGTCGAAAAGTATCCAACTTTATTTTTCCAGTGGGAAGTAAAGACGTTAGGGAGGCAAAAGTGTGCATAGTGGAGCCGCATGCACGGTTTTTGGCGGGTTTGCTGGGTGTGTCAGTCACTGTCAGGCAGCCAGTGTGTGAGGTGCTGTACTACTTACTCATTGCATTTTCATTTCGCCCATGATGATGGAACGTGTGGAGCAATGATCTTGCATCAAGTTTTTCCAAGATCTTGGAGATAGCGAAGCGGAAACAACTCACAAAATTCAACAGGCTTTTGGTGACAATGCCATGGGTGTTACCCAGATAAAAGAATGGTACAACAGGTTCAAAGATGGCTGCACATCGGTGGAAATTGAGCAGCGTTCCAGGAGGCCGTCAACAAGCCACAATGCAGTTGTTATCGAGAAAGTGCGGACCTTGATAATGGCAGTTCGTTGTTTGACGGTGCGGCAAATTGGTGATGAGGTTTGGATCAGTAAAGATTCTGTACATGCAATTTTAGATGATTTGGGCTTGCGTAAAGTGGCAGCAAAATTTGTGCCCAAGCTGCTTTCTCAGGAACAACAACAACTTTGTCTTGAGGTTGCGCAGGACCTGCTGGATACTGCCAACAGGGATCCTGAGTTCCAGAATACCGTGATAACTGGAGATGCGGCATGGGTGTACAGGTATGACCTGGTAACCAAAGCTCAGTCATCACAGTGGAAGCACCCAATGTCGCCAAGGCCCAAAAAAGCACATCAGGTCCGGAGCAAAATCAAGGTGATGCTGACTGTTTTCTTCAACTGCCGAGGCATTGTGTATCACGAATACGCACCAGGACAAACAGTTACAAAGGAGTACTATTAGGAAGTCCTCCGACATCTTTGTGATGCAGTTTGGTGCAAGAGACCAGATCTGTGGGCCTCGCAAAACTGGCAGCTGCATCATGACAACACCCCGGCTCATTCGTCACAGCTGATGCAAGGTTTCTTGGCGACGAAAGACATTTTGCTCATTCGCCAAGCTCCCTACTCTCCAGACATGGCTCCATCTGACTTCTGGTTGTTCCCAAAAATGAAGATGCCACTAAAAGGCTCCTGCTTTGATAGCCGAGGACATCATGCAGAATGCGATGGCGGAGCTGAGAGCCATTCCGGAAGAAGCATTCCAGACGTGCTTCGAACAGTGGAAGGATCACTGTGCTAAGTGTGTGGAGGCACAAGGGGCCTACTTCGAAGAGGATTAGCAAATGAAACCTACCAAGTACATAATTTTTTTTCCCAGCCTAAAGGCAGACACTTTTTCAACCGATCTTGTAAATATTGGTGCAACAATCAGTTAACCATAAGGTCTCTGGTAAATTAGTCTTTCACAAATGTTAAAAACAGATCATATGTAAACTTAACAATAAGCAATTTCTTAAAACCAGTTAGTGAAACAGAAGTTATCCCGGATCCATTGAGACAACTTGCTTTATGTAATAGTAGCAGTTCCTGGTTTTCTGTGAGTCATAATAATGAAGTTATGAGGAGCTGGCAAAGTCAATGTTGATTGATTGAGTCAGATAGTCTGTAGGAGGAGAGGATTCCTTGTTCTCCTAGCAGCAGCAGCAGAAGCACCCTATTGTCTGATACTTAGGTGTATAAGCCTCTTAGGAATTGCTCTGGTATGGCAAGCCAGCTAGTTGTGACTCAGTAAGAGGGAATCTGTAGCCTTGAAGAAGGTGACAAAAATTACTTATGAACTTGCAGTTTTCAGACAGCACTGAACAAAATTAAAAGGAAAAAAAAAGGTGGGAGAGAACTAAACTTGTCTGACATGTGGCTAAATTATTATATATGGCAATCAGTCAACTGCTTCTATCCCCAACCCTAGATTAAAGAATCTAAACTGCTTCATTTCATTTATAGATTTCAACACCAAAAGAGACATACATTTTCCTTTAAAAAAACATCTAAAAGTTTTTTAAAGCAGTCAAAAAAGAATTAAACAGCATAATTTCATAAAGATACCACAAAAAAGCATTACATTTTGACTGGAATAGTTTACACATGTCAATTTGTGTATTATCGATTTGGATTCTTATTTGAGAGTCAGGAGACACAACTTGATCTTCAATTACAATGACAACCAAACTTTAATTTCATGGCAGAAAAACAAACAAGTATCTTCATCTGAATAAAAGTTTGAGTGAATTAGTTAAACAATGATTCTTTCTCATACCAATGATCTGAAGTCAAATAAAATAGTTTCTGTTACTTGGTTATAAGGAGTAAAACAGTGTGACCGCCAGAAAAATTGTCACTGCTTGCACTTAAATGTTCTGGGTCAATATATGAATGATTTGCATAACTTTAAACTGCACTTGACATGCTAAATGTAATGTTATCCAAAACTCACATCTTAATAATAACTGTCTAATCTGTAAATTATGCAAAAGTAAATAAATTCTTAAACAATGCTTCAAAACATTTTCAGTCAAACTTTACAACTGAAAATATTTTCTAGACTTGTCCCATACAACACACATTTATTCAAACTGGAATGGAAAGCAAAGAATCCTCCCAGGTTTTACCACCAATTAATATAGCTTTTTCTGAGATTATAAATATTGCACTTTTTTCAAGCTTATACTGGTTTAAAAGTATCATCGAATCAACTTTATTATTTTTAATTCATCAAATGGACTGCAGAGTTTGAAACCTCAACATCAAAATATAACATATACCAATATTTGTCCAAAATGACAGTGCTAACTAACATCTAGCCTAAATTGTTTGCCATGCCACACCATTCTCTGCCAGAATATACTTGAGAACATAATTTGAAGCAAAACTATTGGTCCATAACTTCTCTAGGGTTACCAACACAATCTCATAACTAAAATTTTCAAAATTAAAAGTGATAATGCAATTATCTAGATTCTCGTGAAAAGGCATGTCTGTTTTATGCATAAAAAAGAGCCAGAGTGCAAAAGCTGTTTGCCTTCAGTTAGTTGAAACAATTTCTGACTATTTTACAGCAACAGAAATTCTTCATAAGTCAGTAAGCAGCAGAAAATGTAAACTTGGTAGGACTGGCAAGCCTGCCATGGTAATATCAGAATTAGCTTCGTAATTTCTAATTACCATAAAACCGAAATGAGAAAAGCCAGGCATAGTAAGTCTCCCAAATCCTGGAAGATACCTCCCAGCTATATTGTTTCTTTTTAAATTACCTTCACATTAATATCAATGTTAGATCTAAAAAACAATAATTTTAAGGTTAAAGACAAATATGACTAATATAATAAATTCAAAAAAATATGATAACTGTTTTTTTTTTCTTTTAGAATAGCATCACATGGCCAGAGTTATAGAAAAACTGCTATGTATAAGTTCTTTCTTTCTAAGCTGGTAAAAAATGAACTACGGTGCCTCTGTACTGTGTTTCCAATCATTTCAATCTGCCTACTCTAATTATCATTGTGCCCACTATTTACTGCAATGTTGACTATCTACCCTAAACCACTGAGTGATGTTGACAGCATCCAGTAACTCTCAGTATGTCCTTCATGATATTGTTTTGACTTGTATGCCAGCCTGACTCATTCACATTTGTCACATGGCCTTTATTTGAGGATGCAAGAGTATCATCAAGATACCAAAACAAAATTAATCCTCCCAACTCAGTATCCTGCTCACAGTTAAATAATAATTTTTTTTAAAAAAAAATAAAGCCTGAGGGAGAGATTGATACCATTTGTGTTTGTCAAGAAATGATGTCACAGAGCTCAGGACATGTCAATATATGTTCAGTCTTCACTCCAGAGTATGGACTGCAGCATTCTACATCATCTTTGAAAAATCAGCAGCCAGAAGCAAGTTCACTGCCACTCTGGCAAGATCACAAAGAGAGGTAGTTTAAGTAGCTTGTTTGTTCTTAATTCTTATGCAAAAAAATTTCTGGTTCTTAACCAGTTTGTTTATTTTATCATTGTCAAAACTTTTAGTTTATCAGGAATTGAGTGAAATAAATTTCAATCTTAACCCAGTTTAACTTTTTTCTTTAATTGGGAAATTCTGTAATTTATTATTAATATGATTTTTACTTCATAAATAAATCTGGAAGCAAAGTGATTCTTGATGCAAAATTTAAAATCCAAATGTACTAGGATGTACTGGAAGACCATATTGGGACTAAAGAGGTTAAGTAAATTGTTCTCTCACCCTTAAAGAAACTTTTTAAAACGATATATAACCCTACATTCTTAAAATCTCATATCTAGCTAGCAAACAAAATTAAATTTTTTATTATGCATACTTTGTTTTATACCATTAGATTGCTTCCATTCAAAAACAATTCTGAAGCTCATAATGCACATTGCTAAAACTGGAAGCCATGCACTTGTATCTTTTTTGATCTTTAAAATTGTCTATTTGTACACAAATAAGTGATACAATGATGTGGAGTCAAAATAAAGAAAAGCAACTAACATTAAGCTTAGAAAAACACATTCATCTCTCATACTTCTTGTTTCACATCAGTAGTTGAAAACAATAGCATTCAGCAAGCTAGTTTCCAAGCCAGACATCAATGGGTGTGCTAAGTCAATAGCCAGTAAAGTTAGTGCCAAACAAGTTCTGTTACACTCACCATACACTAAAGCATTATTTTCATAATTTCATTTCTAAGAACTATTGTTGCTGTTTTTTAATTATAAAAACTAGTTTGCATTAATTCAACTTAAACACCCTAAAAAAACAACATGATTTCAAAGCACATGCATACAAAGCTGTATTGCTCAAGAGACATTCTTTATTTAATATCAGCTTTATTCTATTGACATAAGATATAAACCATTTGTTTTATATTTATGAAGGATGAAGTATTAGTAAAGAAAATTGCAATGTTGCTTCTAATTTCATGTTGTCATCTTTCTAAATCAAATCTTTTATAATTTTTTTTTGTTTTGGACGTCTGGTGCCGAATGAAGTCAGGTACACATACTGCTTCGAAGGAGAGTGAAGATGAGGAATTAGTATTTCAGTGAGGCTGTGCTCAACTTCCTCCATGGATTATTGGCATTGCCAGCATTGGATCCAAATTCTACAATGCAGGAAAAAACTTGATCAAAAGCCATCTCTTACAATCTTAGATTTTCTTACAGCTCAAACTTGTTATTTTAAGCTCTTCTCATAATTAGAACCAAAGTTGAACTAAAGTTTAAAACACCGGATTTTCTAACCCCCTCCTTTTAAAAACTGCTTATATGAAACCTAAACAATCTTGTGTTAATGCAGCTGTTTTAATAAAGGTTACTTTGCATTTAGTTTCATTTTAAAAATAGTCTGTTTCTTAGTTATTGAAATATGAGGTGTGTTAGTAAAATTAAGTCTGGTTCCCTAACCCCACAAATAAACCTATCTACACACACACCAGAATTTTATCTACATTCTGTTCACGTGGCTGAGCATTTTCAAAAACTATTTTATAGGCCAGATCAAGATATTTTCCACAACAAAAAGTTAACAATCCTAGGAGCTAAACAATGAGTTAAGGCTGTCACGAACATTTAGTCCACAGAAACCCTCAACCAGTTTTTGGCACAAGAGAAATCTGAGCACTTACCCAGATCACCTTTCACGGAAAACAACTAACTATACACCAATGGGATGACTAAAGAAATCAGTTTAGTAATTTTATTTTATTTTTGCTTAATTTGAATTTTTTTTTCCTCCAATAAAGTATGTGTACACAAATAAGATAAGTATACACAAAAAGTATGACCCACCCCCACCCTTATCTTCCTAGGTATGCCCTTTAAAATAAGTCAGAAACAACAATTTTTGAAAAATAGTTTCACATTAATTATTCAGTAAATTGTATTTAAGCAGTGTTTTCTGAAGATGCATGAAAAGAAAGCTTGTAGTTCAAGATAAAATATATGAATTATTCTAACAAATTCTGTTGTGTTAAGAGTTACTTTGAGTGTAAGTGTTGTCATCATCGTACTCCAACTTCAGCCAACCTAATGAACCTATCAAAATCCCTTATAAAATAAGCCTTCATTTTTAGATGTGGAAGAAAACTAAAGTACCCAAAGAAAACCCATACAGCTGGCTGGGGAAAAGAATGAAAAGAAACTAAGCCAGAGAGGTATGTTAAACTCCTCTCCACAGCAACCCAGTAGGCTAACCAGCAGACTACTGCACCATCTTTGATGGTGGACTATTAGCACTGATGAGAAGAATAATTACATGCTGGGAATGGACAGAACAAATACAAACTTATCAGTCTGAGCTGCATGAGACATCTGAATGTAGAAAGTCAGGATCAACATCATACACAAATTGTGAACACATCAAAAACTACCATAGAAAGATTTAAATTCTATTAAAGCAGAAATAAAAGTATTTGTTCTCTTTTGTTGGTTGAAAAATTTACTAGTGTCAGTGCATTTCAAAATGATAGCAAACTATAAAAAGATGACGAATTCAGTTCCAATATTATAATGCTGACTGATTGACCAGACAAGCTTTATACCACACATTATCTCCATCAAATACTAAAAAGGCTTGCTTTATTGTCTGTTAAACAACCAATTTATTAATTTTATTTCAAATATAAAATATTTATATGAAAAAAAATAGGCAGGCTTGCAGGGTTAAGCTATTAGCAGAAAGATTTTTTTGTTTTTACTATGAATGATAATAAGCAGCCCAATGATAGCTGTTATTATTTTGTATAGTCTTTCCTATTTTGTTTGTTCTGATATAAGTTTTTTTATCTGCCTAATTATCTTTTTAACTTATGAGAGAGAGAGAGAGAGAGAATAAAAAGGGAAAAATAGGTACTTATACACGTAGTGGTAGAAAAATGATCATTAGAAATGCAGCCACTCTAAAATTTGTTTCTGCAACCTGTAACAATACAACATCTAAGATAACTTACAGCCGACTGTATTAGTGTAGCTTGTGATATATTACCACTAAGACATGCATTTTCTTCTAAAGTGAACCAAAAGCCAAGCTTTTGTCTAAAAAAAAGTTTGTTGTCAATAATTTTAGTCACAGTGAAAACCAAAAACGTTCATTAAATTATCAGATTCAGTCTTACTTTGAAACTCAAGCAACCATATATATATATATATATTTTAAAAAATTATTATAAGCAACAATAGGTGACAATTTTCAAAGCATACCCAAGATAACTAGCCAAACTTCAAAACTGTACAAATTCCTCAAAAATGTAATGTTGAAAGCTCTTTGACAACACCCATTACTCAAACTATATGCTTTAAAATATCATATACATTTGAATACCAACCTGGGCAATTAATCAACACAAACAGGACTGCTAAATAGAGAATGGTGGGTGGGTGGGTGTTGCATAAAATTTTTTTTGAAAAGACATGAACCACTTCTCTCCTTACTATAAGACTCCAACTTTCAATATACATTTATTTTCAAATAAAAATGATAAATGTTAAAAAACATATATCTGAAAGTCCAAATATGTATTTTTTTAATCTAATATATACATATAAATGTTGTATCAACTCTGCACACTTAGAACCAGAATATCAAGAATCTTAGAGCACCTTTTGTTTGCCTGTATTAGCATCTGTTGTATTTCTCCCCAATTTTTAATTACAAAATTTTTGTTTAAAACTGCAGCCACAATATTAACTTCCAGCCATTTAAAAAATATTGAAATTTTAGTCTGAAAATTGTGGCATTCACTTGCAGAAATGTCTGATTTTAGTGACAAATTTAATATACAGCTCAGACACCATATATGCATAGCTGTACCATGTCTGCCATAAAGTGGTGAAGCAGATTTTTATCACTGTTGAGTGCTCTGTTGTTAAGTGTGGAGAGATTTATTTAGAAGAGACATGTGCTGTAACAAAAGCGTGAACAAGAAACTTGCTGAACTATATCGGTGATGCTCCAGACCACATGCTAAATTTGAGATACTAAGAATTTTTTTTTTTTCACTCTCTGCAAATTAACAGACGCCCAAGATCTAATTCAAGTACTATCTTATATTTTACAGTGAGTGCAGTTCCATGAGGAGAAAACGATAGCATCCATTCACCATGTCATGATCAATGGGACGAAGTATCAGTCACAGAAATATGGCAATTAAAACAGTTAATAAAAGTAATAAAGCAGAGAAAAGAAATACTGGCTGGTTTATTTATTTTCAGTTTCTACTTGTATTTTTTTTTTTTTGCCAGTCTTCAAATGTTCAGCTGTTTCACTCCAGTGTGATATTCTGTTGGAATCTTTTCCTGATATACACTAACATACAATGCACATATTAAAATTTAAATATCAATAATACTATGGAGAAACAAACAAACACGCTCCCCCAATTTATCAGTTTTTTTAGTGTCCTACCTTACGATACTTTTTTTTTTTTGAAAATTTTTTTTTTAAAGTTACCTTTTTAGGGTTTCAGTATTTCTTTTGTCTTAAAGTTTTTAATTAAGCTTGTATGTTGACTTTTTTTTTTTTTTTTAGGATAAAATTTTCACTTCAAACAAATTGCATGCTGTTTAAGTGATTAAATGTCAGTCCACCTACATGGATAAGAAAACCAGGAACTTCCACAGGAGGTATACCAGAATAGAAATGCAGCCCTCTCAAAATGTACTGTCCTCAATTCTGACCATAAATTAAATTTCAATAAGAACAAGACCCTGACCACAGCTTCAGGTTTCAAATTTAGGAGTCATTATTTATTCGAGTTCCTCTCTTTGTTTTAATAACTTGCTTTTTTGCTTTTTTCTCCAACTACTTATTTAACAGCACTTTCTGTTCACTTCATGCAAGTGTGATCAAGTAATTTTTTTTTCTTATCTTAAGAACCAATTCAGCTAAATATTCATTTAAATTTGTATATTGTTTTTGCATAAAGCTTTTTTTTTCTTTAAAACAAAGGGAAAAAAACTTTTGAAAATGTTTTTCTGAATTAAGTAGGTTTAAAGTCACCAGAAGTCAGAGAGAATGCATCTTCCACACACAGATCCCGATTCTGATGGTGATGAAACTTTATAATAGCAAGCTACATATTTTTTAAAAATTGAAAAATTTGTACCGATAGAATATTAAAAATATTTTAAATATCACCTTTTGTAATAAACAGTTTGTTCAAGCTTCTTTCTATTTTATAAAATATGCTGAAAATATTTTGGAATTTCATCCCATTCAATATTTAGAAATTAAAGATTTGTTTGTAATATTCTCATACATACTCAGACCTGTAAAATTTCCAAGTATTATTCTCACTTCCAACTCAAATTAATGCAGAATATTTTGGGTGCAGCACAAAGAGAGTCATTAGGTTTTATTTTTAGTGAGAAACATTGGGATAGAAGAGTTGAATTAAGTACATTTTAACATTTATCAAAATCCACTTATTTAAAAAAAACATCCTTGATTTCTCGTCTGATTTAAATATCATGATACTGAACCATGAGGATGGTAAAATAATTCAGAAAAAGCAGAATTATATACTTTGCCAATTACGCTGTTTTTTTTAAGGTAGACCTCAATCTAATCTTTGTTCCTACTCTGCAACTCAAATGTCAGATGTGACACAGGTAGTCATCATCCTATAATATATGGTGGTTAAACAATTGTGTGTGCCATAATTACAGTCTCCCTGACATTCTGATTATATTCTGTGTCAAAAGCCCTTGCTGCTCAATGGACATTTTAAAATTCTTCAAAACACAGTTGTGAAGGAATGCATATGCAAATGGTAGGTACCTCATGAAGTGTACATATCACCTCTAATTTTAGAATATTTGAGAGCACTCAATTGGAAGTTCCAGGCACCTCTAAGAACGAAGTTTTTGATGAAGGGCCATCAAAGTTTTAGAATACTATTACTAAATAGTTTATACAAGTTTAACAGCTCGTTTGTGAAACCATTTGTGATTCTCTACACATCTACATTTTAAAAGTGGAATTCATTCTAAATTAGATAAACCTCAGTTTAATTTATTTAGTTAACCTTCGATTTTTTCTATGTATCTAATTACTTTATAATTAATAAGAAAAATAAAATCTAGACATTTCAGTGACTTAATAACTATTACAATGCTAGAAACTTTCATTTACAAAGATTTTTACAGAACTTTCTAATATTTTTACAAAATTATAGACTAAGTAAACTTTCAAAGGGTTTTCAACTAAGCTTATCTGCATTTGTTTATCAACCCTAAAGAGACAAGATGCAAGATATCTTCTGTCTCAAAACGACCAAAAAAGGAACAACTTTTTTTTTTTTTTTACATTAATCAATAAGCCTATGCTTTCAACAGTAGCCAAGAGATAACTGCATCTTTGTTGAATTTTACTTACCTATTACATTGGTAGAATGTTTCAGCATAATTACAATATTTGAATTTGTCAGTATGAATCAATTTCAAGAAAAAAATCTTAATCCCGATGTACATAACTAAATGACAAACATATTCACTCTTATTTTAAGAAATGCTTTACTTCAATTTATAAAATGTACTAAATGTTAGCATACAGTCAACTGCTGACAGCCTTTATTTAACAAGAGAAAACAAGTGATAAAAGTCACACCCTGCCAGACATTAAGGATGGGTCCCATTGTTGAAATAAGTGAACAAGAAAATAGGGAAACTAATAATACCCACCTAAATTTTAAAACAAGTTTGTTGGCAGCAGTCTCATTGTGACTACATAGAGAGGAAAAATAGGTTGGTCAGAGTTCTAAATGCATTTAGTTTAGTTATCTATAGAGTAGCCAGATCAGATTATAGAGATAGAAATTCTTATTCATGTTGGCACTTTATTTATTAGTGTTTGAAAAGCTGGTAAAGTATCTAATTTTTAGTTCACCACCACACACAAACAACAAAAAAGCACATCATTTGACAGACAGGTAGTCTGACATGACAGGAAAAGTGCTTAACTCTTCTGGCACTCTGAAACTCTTTATACACAGGTTTAATAAAAATTCTACACATACAACACATACTTGCAAACTCTCCCGATTTTTAATTAATCTCCCGCCCTCCCGCTTTTTTCGTAAAAAAAAAAAAAAAGAACCATTTCTCACAATTTTTAAGAACCCTCTCTATAAAATGTGAAAACAACCGGATTTTTCATCACCCACAGTCAACATTTTGTGAGTTTCATATTTGACCACTCAGAAATCAGCAAACCCATTGCCCCATTGTGTATGGCTCACACTATCATCATCTGCCATTTGACCCTGTAGCCAACTGCCACTCTGCAGGCTTGTCTCCCACTGCAGGCACTCCCAATTGCATCACAGGCCTCTGAGGTAACTCACACTTGCATCACCACCACCCCCCAACAACAACTTCCTGTGGCTCCATCACCCTGATAGAAAGGAACAATACATGCTGGTGACAGAGGCCACAGAACTCTTGACCTGTTACCACAGTAGGACTGATGCAATGGAGCCACATTCCTATTAGGGCCAGCAGCAAAGAGACTCAGACCACCACCATGATGCCTGGGGCAGAGCATGCTACAAGGACTGGACAGTGACTTCGGCTAGATACACACTAGCCAGCTCGGCTTTAGGCAAATTTGTGCACCATATTTTTGTAGACAAGTCATGAAGATAGTACATACTCTACCCTAAACGCCAAAAATATGAAACAAAATACCAGCCAGCATGGTAGAAAGATTTTCCTTGGGTTAGAAAATGCTTAACATCCAAGACAAGTGCATTTTGCAAGGTAAGACAGAAACTTTGTATTTTGAAATAAATGTCGCTTGTGTGTATTATCGATGCCGGTATTCCAACATATTTTCTGTCTCCATTTTCACTTTTGCTTGTTTGTAAATTGACAAGTCATTTGTCAAAGATATTTATCGTGTATTAATAAATCAGAGATGTTTTGTTTGTGGACGGAATGCCGAGCACTGTATTGTACGTACATTGTTGTATTGTAACAATACTCTGGTCAATTTAATTTTATATATGCTGTGGAGTTAAGTTAACTTTCACTCAAAAATGCATGTTCCAGATCTAGTACATGTATTTCCTGGTGCATTTGTTTGCAAGTGTCATTAACTAAAACTACAGTTTGTTAAAATTAAATCACGAAACCGTAATTTTGTACAAAACTTCCATACATCTATATAAGAGGTTGTTTTCTGAGAGCAATCATGAGTGTTTGTTTTCTTTGTTTGTTTGTTTACATTTTCGAGCACTTCACAACTCAGATTGCCAAAGTCTCCCCTATGAAAATTTTGGAAAGTTGGCAAGTACGACAACATTGAAGCACAAAATCAAAATATACTAGTATTCCATCTTAAAATTTTATCTCAAGTCTGAGAAAAACATTAAAATATGTGAATTTGAAAGGTGAATTAAAGGGAAAGTTCATTGCTATTTACTAAGAAAATGCAAACTGTATTTTTAAATTTTTTTTTTTTAAATCTAAGAAAATGATTGTTGGACAATGATAGCAGTGTACAGATGAATCCTCTAAAGTATACTTCCACAGGGAACAATTCAACTTGTGTAAAAAAAAAAAAAAAAAAAAAAAAAAAAGGTGCTGGCTGGCTTATACATACCTTAGAAAACACTAATAAAGGTCAGAATGCAATTTTGTCAAATGTTGACAAGATATTTTAACTAACCTGTATTTTTAGAAGTAGAAGTAAAAATCAACAAATTAGAACAGAATGTGAGAACACCTGCACCTTACATTGCTTTGTTAAACATGATCCAACTGGTAATTGCTTAGGTAACTTGACTTAAGCAAAACACTAAATGAGAGAATCCATGCTTCAAATAAAGTTTTTAAAAAAAATCTCCAAAACCTAATTCATAAAAAATTTTTTAATACTAAACAATACTTCAACCTTCACATGTGCTGCCACAATTTATTATTAAAAAAAAAATTTTTTAATTGTTTGTATTGTATCCAACATTAAAAATGATTATCCATTTGAAAACAGTTATCTAGTGCATCTACCGAGAATAAAGACTGACTTCACAACATTTCAATGTATACATAAAATAAATATAACCAGATTTTGAATCAAAATCTGGTGACAAATTACAACATTTAACCAAATTTGCAAAAAGAGTTTTGTCAATGAGAATTACAGTAGGCATTTCAAACTTAATCTCTGTTCACCAGACAAACTGATACAGAACATCCAATCAGCTTAATGCATAAACAGATCTCATTTGAACCTACTAGTACTGTCAAATCATGTCTGACCACAAAATAGATGGCATAAAATTACACAATTAATTTAGGTTGTACTGTTTGACCTCAGTCTATGCACCATGGCACACAAAGTTTTTTTTTTTTTCAAAGAGTGCACCACTGGTTAGCAGAATACTCCCACATGGATACATTTTCTGCACTGGAAATCTCTTGGAAGGAAAATCATGATATCTTAGTCTAAAACAAGTCTTTGAGATCAACAATTACTATAGAATGATACATTATGACATTAGGAAAAAGTTGATTAAATGCAGTGAACACAATTTCTCAGAGTTTTTATTTAATTCTCTTCCTCAGAATCAATCAGTGACCTATCCTTCCTTGACTGGAAGAATCTCTAGATCCAAATCTACTTCAGACTCTTCATTTTCCTCAACCATCTCAATGTGTTCATCAGATGGAACCAATCAAAACAAGCTTTTGCAAATCCTCATGCAAAATGTGAACAACATTACAGTCAATGCCACACATACGGAATTACTTCAGAATTAATTCCTGCATCAAACAAAAAACAGCCTTCAACACCCTATTCACAATATCCTGGTACGAAGGAAGCTTATGTGCTTCACCTTTCATAAACACCTCACTGATATGATAACTCAAGAGTTTAACACCGGAATATTGGAATATGTGGCCACCAATTATGTTTAGAAAAACTTCATATATTGTGGGCAAAGTCTGCTATAAAGCTCAGGGTCCAACTTGGCTTGTATCCATTGTGGAACTGGATCTGGTCAAGATTGAGAAATGTTTTTTTTTTTAAATAGTGCGCCTTCGTAGCAATGACTGAGGTAATAGGATAAGCAGTTTTTTTGTTTGTTTTTTTTTTTTAAATAGGGATGGATTTAGTTTAATTTTGCAGCAAACTGTAAAATCATCATAGAAAAAACAGGGAAGTTTTCAAGATACCATTTTTCCTTCTGATATTGTTCCAAGTTGAGCATCAATTTGTTAGATTTTTTTTTTTTCAAACTGACAGCAGATTCAGTTTCAAGCCCCATTACTAACTACATTATAATAATTAGATATTTGTTATTTGAAATAAAAGCATCACAATAAATACTCTCTCAGTATAACACTGGATAACAATCGATTTGCTACTGAGGTAGAAGCATGTGTCCTAGACTAATTTGAGTATGCTGTTTTCAAATCTGAATTCAGAATTAACCAAATACATATTGATTTTTAGTTACAAAAATAAATGGAAATCTAATGTTATATATTTTGAGTGTTCTTTTTAATACTGTGTACTCACAGCAGGCTACACCAGAGAACCACATGGGTGCCTGCTTACATGTACAGCCAGGTGCTTCTTGTGCTGTGAAATAGCCAAGATGATGCAAATCACTATTAGATCAAAGAATGGCCATCAAAAACAGAGCATACTCCAGGAAAATTCAATGTGCAACACGTGCCACCAGTATGTCCACAAAGAATATTTCTTCCACCACTGCATATAGAGCTGGGCCTAGTGAAGAGCTCTGAAAGGCAATGAGTGTTGAAAGTGTGGGATTTCTTTATCCAAAAGAAAAATTTGGAGCGATTTTAACAGATGCCAAATTGAAGGCTGGATTATTTGTTGAACCATAAATTTATGATTTATTTTCCAATCCAGTCTTCCAGTCAAGGTTTAACCCACTGGAGCTGGCTGCATGGGAGGCTTTCAAACTGGTAGTCCACAATTTCCTTGGGAACCACAAAGCAGACAACTATGCAAGTTGGTTCAATACATGATAAAAGCCTGTGAAGAAATGGATTGCTGTATGTCACTGAAGTTGCATTTTCTTCATTTACACTTGGATTTGTTCCCAGCCACCTTACCTTGGTGCTGTAAGCATTCAGAGTGATGAGAAGTTCCATCAATACATAAAGGCAATGGAGACATGCTATTAGGGGAGATTCAACTCCAATATGATGGGAAACCATTGTTGGTTTCTTCAGAGACAAACCGCTGCTATTCACAAGCATAAAATGAAGTACTTTAAGCATTTCTAAACAGTTAATGTATACTTATAAAATGTATGAGCTTATGGATAACAATCACTGTGCAATATAAAATGTTTATTTTGTGAAATGAATTTATTTTTTGCAATTTTGTGATGTGCTTGGTTTATTGATAAACAATGACTGAAAATGGCATTTTTCTGTAACTACATGACATGCTGGGTCAAATTGATTTCAGATCTGGAATCTTGGTTTTCTTTAATAGTCATTTAGAACAGTACATTACAGTTCAGTCATTTTGTATTTAAAAATTGTTTAAATACCTAGATTATATATATAAAACAATAAACAGGATTAAGATATATAATCAACAAAAAGAGCCCATTTTTACAAAGTAATGATAGCTGAAATCATCCAAAAAATAAGAGCTTTCATGATATTTAAACTGCTTGAAAAGGCAGATTATTTTAATACTTAAAAAAATGTTTTAACAAAAAAGATAAAAACAAACAAATATAATAATTTTTTTTTTAATTTCTTACCTATTGCAGAAAGGGAAATGTATACTCCCAAGTATAGTGTATATAAATGTTTTTTTTTTATGCATGAAATAATCAGTAAGCACTTGTATAGTTAATAATCAAATGATAATTTTTAAAATCCTCAAAGCTAAGGCTATCATCTTGCAGAATGAAATTGTAACACATGCATGCATAAGGGATATTATTCGATATTCTAAAATGCAACGATATAAGATTCTTAGCAGAAGTACATCTAACGTATTGTAATACTGACCCCAATTGAAGTAAAAAAAATATTTTAAAAAGGTGTAATTAATTGGCTATCCATATCTCAGATCTGACAGGTATAAGAGTTTGCCCACTGAAAGGCAACAGCTGCATTAGTACTGTGTTGACCGACTGTCACAATTGTTGTCTCTTTCCTAATAACTCGAGTTATCCAACAGAGCAGAAAAATTCTGGTGATGATGAATTTCTCTACCTAAGACATCCCACAATGCTATACAGAAGATAATTCAAGAGTAAGAAAATTTCTCATAATACTAACCCAGTGTGAGCAAGTGTTATTGTGAAAAATCATTGTCCAGGGTTGTAAAATACCAATGACACACTCTGATGATGACTACAAAGTTCTTTCATGTATGGCTATGTCAGCTCATACTAGCAACCTCTGACTAAAGTAGTTATGTACTGCTGAAAAGTACCACTCTCCCATGCCTTAATTCATGTCTGAAGTCCAGGCTGAAATGACTCCTTGAAAAACAACAATAATCCATCTCTTCTGAATACACCACCTAAAATTCTGACCAACCTTGTCTGTCTGACTTTCCATTTAAGCTACTTTAGTTATGGTTATGTTAGTAAATTTCTGGCTAACAAATTTCTGACAAGGAATCTATCAACATGGTTATTAGCTACTGTTAGTCATCCAACTCAGCATGCTAATGTTCATCTTGTGTCTTCTACAACCAGTTACGTTTAAATGTCCTCACAATGTCTAAATTGATCAATGTTCCCTAGCATAATGGATTCATGCAACAATCAAAACAGCTAGACAATGACACTAGTTGTGAGTGCAAATTAGTCATATAGCACATGAACATTCCATATAGTCGTTATCTGATTCCACAATGCAAAAACATCTTTTTCCTAATTGTGCACGCACAGTATAACATTTTTTTAGTACTTTTAAGAACTTTATACCACTAAAAATTAACCTTATCTACAATGTTAAAAACAATGAAT
The DNA here is from genome assembly GCA_018389105.1 of Nautilus pompilius. Classification (NCBI taxonomy): domain Eukaryota; kingdom Metazoa; phylum Mollusca; class Cephalopoda; order Nautilida; family Nautilidae; genus Nautilus; species Nautilus pompilius. The sequence continues at coordinate 196,856 of JACATO010002186.1, read as the reverse complement.
TCAGTTATTTAAAATAGAATCTTTGTTTAACATAAAATACTTAAATAATAAGCTTTGATTTAGCATTTAAGAATAATTTTCCTCTTTAAAGATTTAAAAGTTACAGGAAATGATTTTTAAAAAAGACTTTGTTCACCCTTTATTATTAAGTATTTGTTTTAAAATTATTATTATTATTATGATTATTATTATTACAAAAGGGTAATTGAACAGTACATGTACTTGACCATATCTAAAGCATTTGCAGAACTTTTAAAGCCTGAGCTAACTGCAAAAGTGAGATAATAAAAACATTTCTGAAACCATACTATGGTTCACATGCCTGATACATGGATAAACTAATCTAATGGCAATAAAATTTATTTATTTTTGAGAATTATTATAACTGAATATTTCACAACCATCTTACAATTTCAGCCAATTATTACTATAATAATGTAACTTAAATCACAATTAAACTTGTTTATATCTTTAAATGAAACTTTGCTAATAAAATAGCTCAGTGCAGAGAACAGCAGCAAGCTTATTGTTAAACCTAGGTATGGCGATGATTATTTTTCTCAACCCCTGAACCCCTCTGAATCACCCTTCTTGCAAGGGTTCTTTTCCACCCACATGTAATTGGATTTCAAGCGGGGATAGTTTCTCATTGGTGGATTAGATACAACACTCATATAAATTACAACTAAACATATGCTGCAATAAGACCTAGCAGTTATCTTGTCATTGTTGCCGATGCAGAAAAAGATTAAATCAGTACTGTAACCTTCCAGATTACAAGAAAATTTTAAGAGAATGCAACAATAAGTTGTAAGTATAGAAGCATTTTGTAATTCTCTTATACTAGTTTCTTTTTTTAGTTCTTTAAAACTAACAGATAACCTTCTCAACTAAGCAAGTATTGAGGTTAGTCCAGAGTTTGCCCTATAGACAGTAGCTGTTTACTGTCCTGTTTATCATCACTTATCAGATGATGTTTCTGAGCAAGTCAGCCAGCCATTCTGATATTGTAGATCAATGTTTCTACAGCCTTCAGAATTTCAAGCAATACCATAGCTTTCAAGGCTTCTTGTAAAAGAAACGATAAACAGAAAATGAACTAATCTTTCAGCATAAATTTCAGTTCTGAGCCTAGCTCTACAGTCATTTTATCTTTCTAAAAAGAAAACTCTTTTCTCTCATATTTAAGCTTATTCCTCCACCTAGCATGACACTAACAGATAACATCTAACATTTATTTGCCTGAACTACAACATGGACTTCTACTCAGATTATGTTACTGATTTGCGTCTATTTCAGTTGCTTTCCTCTCCCTCCCACTTTCTTTTTTATTTTGTTTTTTTAGAGAAAACATTATTTTCAGTTGAAAGACAACTGCTGCATAACATAAAAAAGTTTTTAATGACTTCTGATACTAATAAATACATACACATTAATATCAGTTTTTAATAAATCAGGAGAAACTGTTGAAAAAAAAATTAAACATTTGGTCATCCATCTCTCTCACAGTTTATCTAACTTTCCACACAAATATCTGAAATGGACAGATGTCTAAAAAAAATTTTCCAAGTGGACACCAAGCAAGAGATGAATAGCAGAGCAAAACAGAACAAACTTGTTTAGTCTGAAACATTCATATTAGACAAATTAGGCAAAGCTAATCTCACGTTATTATAACACTTTATGAATCGAAAATTTTAAAAATGAATATATACTTATACATACCTTGAGTAAATGCTTGTTTACCCACTTTGTAAACGTTTTCTTTTGAACGGCATCTCTTTCATCTGTAAAACAAAGATGTCCAGTTTAATTTAACCATATTATCAAACTAAAATTATAATGCTATTTCATGGTAGAAAATCTACCATACAGGTTATCTTACCTGTATCTTTCTGTCTATTCTCCTCATACTGCACCATAATGTCAGGTTTTGCATTTGGATCCTCTTCGAAAATGGTATCCATGTTGCCAACAAGGTGCGTATACGTACATACAGTGGTCCCGTAAGGTTAGTCAAGTGGAACGACAGGAACACGGTCGTACTTCAATTAAAACCCTAGACAACAAGCAACACGAATAAAACCCGACCCACATCACACGTTCAGTATTGTCTCCATGTCTGGGTGATTTCGCCAGCCGAAATGACACCACAAAAAAAAAAAGTTAAAGTGTATTCAGGGTAGCCACAAAACTACCAGTGGGATGAGAGCCACTGACAACTAGGAGAGATGTCACTTATCAATATTATATTTAAAATGTATATGGATGCTCCGGCCCATGCAATCTGAAAAGTCCTAAATGAGAGGAATGCAGCTAGAGGCTCTATGTATCACAGACAAGATGATCCAAACTGCCAGATTCCATTCGCCGAGTACCTCTGACGTATCAATGGTACGCAAAAATAGAAGCGAGATGCCTGGCAAGAATGCGCCAACTATGCACCACAATTCAACAGGGTCGAACTCTGGATATCAGAAAGGTAGTTTTGTGAATGAGTAACCAGACTGACAATCGGCAACAAGGCATACCGCCCCGATCAAGCCAATCGTCGTGAGTTTACGGAGATATTTTACTAGGATGAAGGTAGAGAGAGAGAGGGGGAGAGAGCGAGTGATGTCACCAACACACCAGCCAGCCAGCCTCTTACTACGTACGCATCGATTGGGACATTTCCAGAAAACGACCAAAGGAGAAAAAAAAAAAAGAAGATTGATAAATAAATTAGTTAAATCATCGATGGGACAACAACAACAAAAAAAAAAAGGAAGGGCCGACCAGATGATTCAGTGTTTAGTGAAACAGGTAAAATCGGCAGGTTAACCGTCACTAATCCGCCCGGGTGACCAGTGGGACCGTCCAGGACCAGGTGACATTAACTCCGGGGCGGAAAGGAAACAAGCTCACCTGCTATTCTCAAGACTGCTCTATCTGCAGGATCCAACTGTAATATGCACAAGGGCAGCTGCAGGTCTCTGTAGTCCGTGTAGTCCGATCCTGCATCCATAGCATCTGTTGCGAGGAGGAGGGGAACCGCAGCCCGGCGAAGTTGTTCCGCTATTCAGCAATAAAGACACAAGACAGGTGACCACAACATCGGTTAATCAATGAGAAAAAATGTACCCGAAATATAGAATTTGTACAGCGTGCCGGCCATTCCCTGCGTGTCATAAGAAGCCCGTCAAAGTTCCGCTATCCATCCTGTCGGAATATGTGCACCCAGTGAAAGTCGCTTTGCTGGTGACTGTCAAAATCGCACCGGAAAACTGGAAGATGGCCGCCCTCTGCAATTCCGTTATATATTAATCCCACCAGAAAACTATTCATCCCCGCTCTGCGTACACCCCGACGAGCAACACCCTTATCTAAGTGCCGCTTGAACACGCTAAAAATTCGTGTGTTTAATTTTAATACTCAATAATTTTCACTGGCTCTTTTCGATAAAAGCATTTCGCGATAAGATAGTGAGATTTATTTACCTTTCTCTCGGCCACGACGAGGGAAGATCGCCGTAATGTGGATTGCTAGCAGAGCGCTTTTGTTAAAGCTACCGCTATTGGCCTTTGAACCGAGCTCCAATGAAAGTGAAGGTGATGATGTCATCGATGGATGTTGAAGGAAATATATGAAAGCAAAAGAATTTTTTTTTTCCGGCTGCATCATAATATATGCACCGAAGAGTATATTTGCTCTGTTTTTTTTCTTTTAATAAATTATTTTTTTTTGTTTTTACTCTAGCCGTTTTTAATATAAATAAATGTTTTTATGCAAATATAAATAAAATTTTATTGGATTTTAAAATACCTCTATACAATCCATTCATTATTATTATTATTATTATTATTATTATTATATTATTATTATTATTATTAGTGATGGTGATGGTAGCAAGCGCTCTCACGGAAAGGTAGCCCCTGCTTTCTAGCCGCCACCTTTGAAGCATACATCTTACTACTTTTTAAGCACATAAATCCACTGTTGTTACATCAGTTTAATTCTCTTTAAAATGAGTAGTTTCATTAACTTTCCCTCAAACTTGGGCAATACTACTGCCCATCTTTGTATAATGAAGAATATCCAGGTACACTTTATTTTAGTTATCTTGTATTTAACATTCAGCATTTCCTGTGATTCAATGTATGAATTGTTCATTTAATATAGAAAATGACAGCGGCTATACCGTCTATTATTATCTTTTCTTCAACATTCGGGAAGATCCCCAACAGGAACCCCAACCTCAAAACTCCAATGATACTTTCATTAGCCACTCTCCTCCATCATCCAAAAATCCTCGAGAATAATGATAATATATAAAGCTGGATTTTTTCAATTTTTTCTTTACTTTTAATTCATTTTCCAAACAATAAATAGCAATGAAATTTTGCACAAAAAGTTTTAGAACGGGAGCAAAAACAAAGAGCAACATAATGCGATATTCGAATATTTAATTTACTTCTGTAACGTTTTCTGATCTCTTGTGAATAAAAATAATTTAGAAATTCTAGTCAAGTATATACATGTGCGTCTTGTATTCAGCCGTTCTTTACAACTAGGCACAGTGTGACGCTTCCAATGTCATAAGGAATAAAAAAAACAATCAAAATCTATGGTCAAAAGAAAGATATTTTGTTATCTCAGACTTCTACCAGCCTAATTAAGCTATAAGGTATCATTGTGGAGTTTGTGTTTTATCGAGATTGGAGATTTTTTTACGTTTTCACGTTTACTTTTTCAGTTGTTGTTGTTAATTAAAATTAGGCACCCAGAGTTATGCCCCTTGTTATTGTATTTATTCACTTTCATAACCGTTATGGGGGTGTTTCGATCTCACCTAACTAATACTTTTTAAAATATATATCAAAAGATCTGCATAACACCATTTTTTAAAAATGGCATTATCATCAAAAACGTTCTTAATTGAAAGGCTTAACAGTCATGTGCGTCAGTAGCTAGGTAGCCGTTATTTACTACATCGCCATGGAAACACTAGATGACAAAAAATAAAAGTATCTCGCTATCCCCGTGTAAGACCATTTATTATTTTTTTACTTACAAACTGTTTAAACTATACACTTTTTTTTCATTTTTCTTGCAAGCAGTGTTCGCTCAATTCTTCCTGCGTTTCCTATCGTTCCTAATGTTAATACTGCAAGCAGAAATAGAACCTTTCCAAAAAGCTCTCGAATTCATGTGTATCGCGTTCAGTTTCCTCAAAGATAAAAACACGTTATCTCTTCTTTGTTTTTGCTGCTTTACACCAGGTAAATGGAAACAAAGGAGAGAATAGGGGAGATAAGTCTAACGTGCTCCAGTAAATAAATGGCGGCGTGAGAGTTGGTTATTAAACATTTCAGTTTTTGTTTCGCTGACATGCAAAAGAAAGTTTCGGGATTAACTGCTTCGGTTACCATTTGAAGAATACATTTAAAATGTCTTAGACTGATCCTGAGACCTGGGTAGGAATCATAGAGTGTGGCTGAGCGTATTCAGGTGTGTGAGCAAAGAAAACTTGGACGTTGCTCGTCATGTGGTCGGATCCGTGGCTCAAAGACTGATTTGTAGAACCACCTACAAATTCATTAGATAACCCATCGAGGATAACGAACCTTCTTCATCGAACACGACGGACCTACTATTGTATGTTTATAAAGAATCTATACAATCTCGTTCACCCCCGTAACGCGACCACAGGTAATAAGATTAAAGTGTATCCTTTTTAGATTATGGAAAGAAGGGTTGTGGCGTTTAACTTACCTAACTGCTTTTTGTGAAGGAACATTTCGGAAAATAAGCAGAAACCGGTGTAGATTGGCGACAACGGTGACTCAGCACCAAAGAGATATTAAACACTCGGTTGACTAATACTTCTTTATCGTGTCTTCGCAGGTTGAGCACCGGTAAGTGTCGCTCTATTTATAGGCTCCTTTGTATACCAGGGAAAACTATACGCCTGTCACATGCATGTAAAGATATCAGATCAGTTAGCTTGCTTTAGTCTTCTTAAATTTACTTTTCTTGTTGTTGTTTATCTTTAATTAACCAATCGTTAGTTTCAAGAAAGCATCAACCAGATGAGTACAAAGTTGATTGACTTTTATAGTCCTACATGCGAAAATGATCTTAACAACTGAAATAAATCAAAAATAACAAACGAAGAACATCAGTTCGTAGTAAAGGAAGATTAAAATTAACGAAACCTCTGTGTGTGGTGGCGCGAGAGTGTCAAGGGTGGGTAGGGGCCTGAGTGTATTGCTCAGCTGCGGCCTTCACGCAACCGCCAGTTCGGCAATGCCGATTTAGCGAAAGCTCTTAGCACAACAGTCTACCCATTTCTACCACACCCTGCATAACTATATACATAAATTGGGGTGCTTCGTTCTTGCCGTCTGTATCTGCGTTTACTTAATTCATTGGTAGGTTAAGGAAAGATCACGTGTCCTGCATGATGCTACATCTAATTCTATCAAATATAGCTGCATTTTATGTATGCCGAAAGTACGTAATAATTACAGCCGGGAGTTTGCTGCTTTGTCTTATTCCCACCTGTGTAACCTCAGTATATCAGTAACAAATCTAACACTCGTGCGCCATTCATTTCCTTGAAAAAGAGAGCAACTCAGCAGAAATGGAAATTACTGTTCGCATCTATAACTTCTCAGTTTTTATCTATGGTCGGAGGAGAAAATGACGTTCTACTCGCCAGAATTCGCCGTAGATTTTACGGAAATAAGATGTGAGACTAATTGCTTGTTGCGGCGAGCTTCAGTCTTGTTGATAATTTACTCCCCCCCTTTTTTTTTATCCAGTAAGTAAGTCAGCTTTAAAAGTCGACTCTGATTAACTGACTGATCTTTGACAGGTAGCAGGAAATAGTTCCGCCAGTATATGAGCAGAATCCGCTCGACGATTTGTATCTATGAACCATGGAAGAACTGTTCTGGTGGATGCTGGGCGTCACCCACCATCAATAACGACCCGTAACACTTTGTCTGTCTGACTTAGTGCTACTATAAATAAATAATAAAAAATATATGATACTGGAAATATTTATGGAAACACACAGGTTATGCGCAAATAATGAGTAATTGCAAATGAGAGACATATATAATATAACCACAAAGCACATTATTACAGAAAATATACAAAAACAGAGAGCCCCTTTGCTTTATATAAATCATGGGACCTTGTTTGACTAATTTGTAAAGAGCGTCTTCTTCCGGGTTTAGCTATCACATTGTTTCATTTCTGTTGCCCATTCTGGCCTCGCCGTTCGGTTGCTCCTCAGCAAAGGGTTTCGAGCAGCTACACATCCGTTAAAACTGCTTCGTGCTGTGTATCTTACTCTTCTTGAAGAAACGTTAGCATCTGTACTTGCAGCTAGGTCATTCACAGCATCGCTTTTGGCTTTCTTCCCCGACCGTATCTGTTATGAACAGTACCAGTTTCGCGCACCCTCTCCTCAGAGTCTCCCATGCAGCTTTTGAAACAATGAAGTCGGGCTGCATGCAGTCTGTCTCATGGATCGGCCTTCACTGGCTACGACTTTTATTTCTGTACATTTGTCGTGTAATATTTTCTTCCTAGGAGCTATAGTATTCACCACATTACAAAGATATCGCTGTCTGTAGCTCTACAGTTCTTCTGCAGATGTATCACTTTCTTACTGCTTGCGTGCCAACCAATCACAGTTCACTATACCAGCACGTGACTGTGCTGTGGAGTATTTCATTCCTGCATATTTGATGCGATTTTATCACGTGTTATTTGTATTTTACACCCATTTTCCCCATCTGTTTCTGTGATAACTAACAGTGTTCTTTCTCTATGCCAGTTTGATTCTCAGTATTTCCAAGTTCTGATATGGAGAACGTTCAAAGAAAACCCGGCTGGACACGACCACGGCGATCCTATTTTCAGCCGAGTCCCCCGCAGCACGAGGACCTTCAGAAAGGAGCTCGTTTATGGCCGCGACTGATTAAAGAGAAAAGCAAACGCGGCGACAATGGGAAGACGTGCGGTGACTTAGTAATCGGCTTATCGCCGAAAATTAAGATAATCCGGCTGATCTCTCACTGCTTTTTCGCTGGAGTTTTGCTGTTGTTGCACCTATTGGGTCCAGGACACACGCACTTCGTAGGTGCTGGTAACTAAGCGATTTCTAAAAACGAGTTCAGAAAGTTCGTATTTCTCAACCTGTTTTTTTTTTAAGTAAATTTTAAAAAAAAAAAAAAAAACGAGCACCAGCGATTCCTGCAAACATCGGCGACCGTAACTGTGCCGCTCACCGTTTTTGCTTCAGCACGGTAGTGAGACCGCCGCCCCACGTTCAGTAGCCGAAATCAAAACACCTCTCAGCGCCAGATAACACTTGAAGAACAGCGCGCCGGAAGCTACTCCCCGACTGAAGCCATTTCCCAACGGATGCTGGAGCCATTAGAGGTTTTCGAAGCGTTCTCAGACCGTCCTGCCACGCACCGCTCTTCGCCCCAGATAGAACCAAAACGGACAGACGCTGGCTTCTTCTAGTTTCTCGTTGCCACAATTAGGTCCACACAGCCCATAAATCAGTAGCAAGTTTGTCGTCTGCAGCAGTCAGTCCTCTCCCAAAATTTGCCCTCGCACTTCTGCAACCCGGTCGTCTGCTGGGTTTCCTTCCACATCTAAAGATGAAGAGTTCTAGTATGGTTTTCCGAGTACATACGATGATGGTTCCCCGAGTAACATTTAACTACATTGCTCGAAAACCTTACTCGGGTAGTTTGCCAGGTCAACAAACGTAATTACCCTACACCTTCCCCTCTATCACAGGGAGTTGCAATATTTGCTAAATATTTCTCTATGATATTTGCCAATTCCCGGTAGGCGATGATAGTCTCGCATTGGATTGTAGGGAGAATAAGCAGTTTACAAATCAGTTTTAGTTCACAAAGGTAGAATTTGTATCGCAACGTCACTCAAAATCTAAGTTAACAGTAGTGTAATCCTGGAAGGCCGCAATCTGATAATGTTGGCTGATGACGTCAAAAATTCTTGTGGTATTTACTACCGATCTGCTCTCGATAAAGTTATCTTTTTTAAGAGATTATCAATGACAGCTCCGGTATTAGCAGTTCCATCCGGCAACTGTGGGAGAACTTCAACCGATCGCCGCCTGATATCTGAGCCAGATCTCATTGGTGTTGCTGTTTGCCTCTAACGTGAAGAGACAGTATCTCAATAAAGTCGGCTACCACGCCCTGTGACAAATTCTGTTTTTGTTTTTTTTTTATGGATCAGATCTCTTGTGTTACGTACGGGTGGGGGGGGGGTGAAATGTTAAAACGGTTTTGTAGTAAGAATTTCTCCCAGATAATAGCAAAGACCTCCATAGATATCTACAAAAAATAAAGTATGGGGAGGTAAGCCACAAGATTAGTAAAACTGTGCAGAGTAGGGCTGTTTGACGTAAAGTGGATCATAAAACTGAAATCAATTCAAAACAATTTATTTTTTCACTAAAGTGATAGCATTCATTGAAATTTCACAAGATTTTTCCTTAAGACTAAGACAGCCGCCACAAACGAACCGATCTCCTTGCCAGCAGTCCAAACACAAACGTCAAAGAACTAGGCCCCACAAGTCTGGAGTGGTATCCAGTCTCTCAGTCTACTGAAAGTCATCTTCTAAGAGCGTCCTTCACAGTTATGGTTGGAATTCTTTCTGCAAGGACAGATCTTTCATCTTTCCTTTAACATTTTCTTACGAGTTTTCTGGATGTTTGGGGGTAGATATCAAAACGCAGGCATCTTGCTTTGTTCTCACATTCCCCGTGGGCCTGTTGCTGGCTTCTACTCCTCTTCTATGGTGATGGTAGAACCTCTATTCGAAACATCAAAATAACTCTGTTGCTCATGGACTAATATTCTCTTTTTTATACGTTCTTGGCATTGCTAGAAGAAATAATCATCCTCTTACAGTTGTACAAGCATTGAAAATTCATGTTTAAAAAATTAATAATTCAAGCCTTCCAATTATTTTACGTTTTTAATGTATTACAATCCATTATGCAAAGAAAGACGTTATCCACTTTGTCCCAAACAACCCAAACCTATAAAGTTCACCCTTACAAAACTACATATGCAATAGCAATTTATAAAATTGGTTCGTATCACTTAAAGAAGAAGATTGTTACCCAGATTTTAAATAATACATGTTTTCCATACTTCTGCTGCAAAAGACGCATAATTTTGCACCGCTCAAATATTACAAAAGCTACTGCTCACCGACTGAAAACAAGTGCTTCTCTTCACTTCTCCGCCGGTGTTTGTAAAATGCGAATAGTGTCAATGGCTGGAAAGATATGCCAACAAGCAAACAAGCTTTCACTAGATAGCGTAACGTGTTTGTAGCCCTGAAACCAGCCTGCTGTAAACATAACGTGTTTCATTTCACCCTCAACAAGTTTTCAGATAAAACTGAGTTTACGGCTTTGTTGTTGTTTATATATATATAAACTTTTGTTCCGGTTCAAGTTCTAAATACCTGAATAAGCGGACCAGAAAATAAGATAATTTTTAATAAGAATAAGAAAAGTCCATAATTTTACTGACTTCGTGTGACTTTCAACACATTCAAGCCAATGTAAAATCAAGCCGATACTGTTACACAATACCGCAGCGATAGCCAATAAGTACTCTTACATACACACGTGCAGTATTGGAAGTAAATATGAACATAGATATTAAAAAATAAGACGCGAGCAGGGAGATAAGAGAAGTAACGACCAGTTTGCCGTACTTATTTGCGTAATAATAACTATAAATATGATTGTTTCTTAGGTAGCCAATAAAAAACCTCTGCATAACCATATTGCATTAATTGCGTTTTGATGCAGACACGGTTTCCATAAGAGAAACACCTAGTGGTAAACGTATGGAGATGGCTGATGTAGTTTGTGGGAGATATTCCAAGAGACCGACTGGAGCTAGTGCTGTAAGAATTTGAAGAGATTACCTAAGCTGTTGACAATAGGAAAAGCTGGAGCAGAAGATCAACATGGTATCAAGCTAAATATCTGTGCTCCTGTTTCTTGCGTAACAGACGATCTTGCTGTATACACGGTTAGAGTTAAGTGGTCTGAATGGATGCGTTGCAATTCAAAAGTGTTTCTGGGAAGAAGAAATGGGCTCAGAGCGTAAATGATGGGACGAAGAGAAGAAAATACACGTTCTCTCGAAACAATCAAACGGCGCAAGCGAGAAAGGTACAAAGGTCAGCATACAAACTAAGACGCACTGTGGGTTGATAGGTCGAGACCCGCTAAGTTTGGCATACTTTCCTACTAGCATACTTACTTCTCGCCCAGCCAAACGTGTAGGTTTCTTCTCCATCGAAAAAATGAATATTTCTAGTAGATGGGGTTTCTTCCGAAGTCAACCGCAAAACTGGCGATGCCTCCTAGCAGACAACCGCGGCATCGTGTTCCTTCACCTGCAGTGTTCTCCTTGTCGGCGTCGGTGTACAAAATAAATCCGCATTTTCTGAGACACATCGAGGTGGGTTTGATTTAAGCCTGGCGTTTCTTTTCCACAAACGGAGTTGGAAATGCTGTTTATACCATAAGTGATGCCAAACAAAAATATTCTAAATCATCATGCAGTTCCATCAGGGACCCAGTGAATTGGACAGAAATTTATATTTCAACAAGACAGTGGTCCGAATAATTAGAAAAGAGAGGGGCCGAGGAAGTGTCTACAAACATGACTTGAGACTTATGGAAAATTCCAACATGACTATCTGAGGCGGTGTGGCCTTAGATCGATACAGAAAGGGCTAGGTGTCAATCAGACGACGTAGCTGAATATTGGAAATTGCTCAAGATATTTGGAGTTATATCTTTCGGTCTTACATCGACACGTTGTCTGGTATCAAGGTGCAGTGATCTGCGTAAATCAAAGGGCTTCACAAGAAACACTTTTATTGTTTTTTTTATATTCTGATGTCTCTTTATGTCAACTGGAGTCAAATAAAATGGGGAAAATTCTAACAATTATCTAGGCTCTAAATTATAAAAAGCAGTTTCGATGATTTAGACATTATTTAGACAATAATTCCATCACCAGAGGACCAGGAAGAATGAGGGCTTATATAAAGCCACCGACCACCTCCTTGTCCAGCGTGTTTTTAAACGCAGGGGTTATATGTAGTTGACTGTACAACTGCGTCAGGAGGAACGTTCCCCACATTGGCTACCCCGTTACTGCAACAATGCCAACGAAAGCCAGATTACAATGTTTCTTAGATGGATTATAACTTTAAAAAGGATAAGGCTTATATCTTTTAGAGTTTTTAAAGACCCTATTAGATCTCCTCACGATCTGCTTTATGCATGAGTATAAAGTCTCAATTTTTCTAAACATTCATGGTAACCACGAGTTGTCCTTCCCAAAATCGGCCTAACAAGACCCCTCTAAACTGTCAACATCATTAATAAGGAATTAGCATCGAGTCTTAGGGTATACTTTTATCTGCTCTCTAAATAATGCTTCTATTAAGGTAAAGAGCACTTCTGAGTCTTCAGGTGAACAGTTATCTTCAGTCACCCAAAGAATTTAGTTGCCTCGCTTGATCTGACTGTTTATCCCACTCCAGGTTATGCGCGCCCTCATCCAAGCTGTAGGCATTGTTATGATTGCTACGGCCCTTACAACTACAGTCACACATTTAACAGCTCAGTTAAACATTATTATATTTAAATCATTTTGGACTTGACTAACGTCCAGGTCGGTAGCAGCCCTACCATATAACTTGACAATATCTGCAAAATTTTTCAACATATTGACCTACCCAATGTCAGTAACATAAATCAGAAACAGAACTGGCCCCAAGAACACAGTTCCGGGTATCCATGTTTACATCCATGAGAATAAACACGTTTCTTTTTGTTTGATAAATTAAAATACAATTTTTGCCACCAAAGAAGCTATTAGAATGTCAGAAATTAAATTAATTATCAAACATAAAATCAAACTAATGTTATTTCATTATATAAATACATAGTTAGTCCGCCTTTTAAATATGATCTTTAGAATATTTCCACAGGTTAAAAATACCAGATTTTTTTCTGTTAACTGCAGCTAACAATATAAAGCAGGGGCGGGCAAACCGTTCTCCCCGAGGGCCACATGGAACATCCGTAAGGCCGCATTCGACAAAAAACTAAATTTACTAAATAATAAATTTATTAAGTTATTTTCACACAAAATACAATTATTATTCATACAACTGTATTATTTGGTACACAAAGAAAGTAACAGATAAAACTGAATTTAATGTTATGTTGCTTCATAAATGTTACTGAACAGTTGAACTCTTAATGAGATTTATGCAGTTGCACATGATCCTGCACAAGTTTGCTGTAGTCAGGATTCAGCAAGCTTGTAGTTATACGCAAGACAGAGTGAGAAATTGAGTCTGTTACAAGAGACCTGTTCTTTGATTTGTTAATGTTCATACATCAGAAAGTCTGTTCACAAATATAGGTTGAAGCAAAGAATACACACATTCTTCTGGCAAACTTTTTCAAATTACCAAACTTCTCTGTATTGAGTGATGCATAGAATTTAGTCAGTTTCATATTCTTAAAACTCTCCCTCAGAGTATTGTCTGCTTGGAGATCAATTAATTCCAACTGGACATCATTTGACGCTGCTTCAATATTAAATAAAAAGGGGTACTTCAGCAAATTGAACTGATCTTCCATAGATTTAAAATCAGCAAACCGCCTTGAAAACTCATCTTTTAAAGTAGATACTTGCTGTCTGTATTTCTCTGAACACACTTTTGGGAGAGTCTGTGTCTGTAACAAGGGAAAATGCACAAAGTTTTGCTCACTCAGTTGTTTGGAAAACAGTGCTAGCTTCACTTGAAACGATATAATTTCCACAAACAATTCATGTGCAAAAACACCCTTGCCTTGTAACTAAATGTTCAGTTCATTCAGTTTGTCGAAAATATCAACTGTGAGTGCTAAATCGCACACCTATTCTGTCTTTTTCATGTTACATAAAAATTCACAACTAATGTTCTTCATTTCAACAAAGAGCAAAATTTCTTCTCAGATTTCATACTCTTCTCAAAACATTTCCTAGGCTTAACCAACGTACATTGCTATGATACAGTACATCTGAATATTCGCACTCCATATCATCCAGCAGATTTCTGAACTGTCTGTGATTTATCCCCATGGCTCAGATTAAGTTAATGACACGTACCACAGGATCAATCACATGTTTGAAATCCAAGACAGATTCACACAGGCTTTCCAGGTGAATAATGCAATAGAATGATAACACAGTGTGAAGTGGATGCTCACCTTTCACTTTTTCATTAAGCATCTTTATGAGGCCAACATGTTTTCCTGTTAATGCAGGTGCACCATCTGTTGTAATGCTTGCCAACTTGTTCCGAGGTAAACCAGATCCATCCAAGCAGTTTTTAACACATTCATACAAATCTTGGCCAGTTGTGGTGTCCTTCAATGGTTCAACTGACAGCAATTCTTCAGTAATTGCAAAATTATCACCAATTCCTCTAATAAACACAAGCAGTTGTGCTGTCTCTTGTATGTCACTGCTGTCATCTAGTGCCAGTACCACTCGAATGACTTGCCAGCCTCAAGCAACTGTTCTGACAGATTCTGCGAAATGGCATCAATACGACGAACTACAGTTCTCCTTGACAAAGATATAGCTTCAATTTTTATTCTGACTTCTGGCCATGCAATATCAACAGCATCAAGCATATACAGTCTTTTAAAAATTCTGCTTCAGAAAACGCTTTGTTGTTTGGCAATTTTATAAGCAAGCACAGAACTGGCCTTTGTGGCAGCCTCTCGTATGGTTTTTTTATTTTACAAAAAAAAAATTTCTAATAAATTACTTCCAAAGTTTCCGTGCTTTGTCTGAAAATGTCTCTTGAAACTATACTCCTTAAAAACAGTAACACTGTTATGGCATATTAGGCTCACTGCTTCACTTCTAACATTTGTAGTCCATTCCTTGTTAAACGTACGGCATTCATCTTCAGTTTTCCGGGGGGGTTGTAGTTTTTGTAGCACTCATTGTTAGGATAACAAAATTTGAAATATATGTTAATATATATATATTAAAAGACTTTAAAATAATACTACGTCCATCGCTAGCGTCCGTTTCTGTTTAAACATGGCCGCAAAATGTCATTGTAGTCTCGTTAAGCGCGTTATTCTGTGCGAGAACGTCTGGTAGAGCGCAAATAGACCTCGCGGGCCGTAGTTTGCCCACCCCTGCTCTATAAAGGTTCGTGGCTATAAATTAGCTAGAGAAACAGCTCAGTCTGTTATCAGGAAAAGCAAAACAAAAAAGATTAGCAAAATAATTGACTGAAGATTAATTAAATGAATTACCAGCGGTGGTGGTTAATATTAATACATTAAAAATAAAGCATGTCTCGTTTTTTGTACCCGGTATAAATAAGTCATGAGGATTCTCTCCGTCTGCTGCAATTACTGAAAACTATAGAGTTTCTCAGTGATATATATTAAAAAAAACAGTCAAGTTATTGCATAGGATGTGGATTTCATTTCGATGAAAAAAAAACTAGTTGAACTCAATCAACTCATCCGCCTTCATAATTGATGGCAAGAATTCAAGAAATATGATCAATGCGATATTATTTCATGAGAGTGAAACGAATTTAGAGAGAGCTGGGGCGGTGACTGACACCTACTAGTTTGGTTTGATAATTACAGTTACATTTAGACTAATTCGCTACAGAAAACTGGTTAGGGGATTTTGTCTAGAAATAGCCGGTCTGGATGGAATGGGTGGGGCGATGCTGACCTAGCGCGCCCTCCGAAATCGACGCCGTTTGTGCACAGCTACGACCCGCTCGATCAATGCCGACTGCCACAGTCGAACGATGACGACTCGATGGTGGCTGTGCCAGCTTGGCTTCTCCACAAGTATTGATGTAATTTACGCAAATATTTATTCGCTTACTGCCGCTGTCCAGACAATGTTTATTAATTTCCTTCTATTGCCGCTAGAGGCGCTTCAGTCTGTTTTCACAGTTCTTTTCGGTTTTACATTAATATTTGTGTCAGTTTCTCAGATGACTTCCTTGTTTCATCAGACACGAACGCAGCAGTTACAAAAAAAAAAGGTTTATAAGAGTATTAAATGGCTGAATTGGCCAGACCGCTGACACACTTTTCCTCCCGGGAGTTCAGATAATAAACTCAAGGGAACCAACAGAAACAGAAACCTACAAGTTCTATTTATATATGTTTATCTATTTATTTTTTCTTCTCAAAGATGTAAAAATCAGAGCAATGATAACAATAACGGTGCAAAGTCACGTCATCGTCCCAGGTATCGTGGTGCTGAGTACCGCAATGGCGTAAAACCATCAGGCGATTTAATAACAAAGACAAACAGTTTCGTGAGGAGGAGGGAAGGGGTTGTCTTTTTTCGTTTTGTTTTATAAAAATTCATTTACTTCGATGTTTTCCCAGGATGTAGTGACCGCAGTTTACATTGTTCTCAAATATTGTTTCGGGATCGACAGTATTTCGCCGAGTCGAGCCGCTAGCAAACATTTAGCCTGCCCTCTTTACCTTGATTCTTTTTGTTGTTGTTGTTGTGGACTTTTTGGTGATGCATCTAGCGCCCGTTATTTGCGCTGTATCGATCGCCGCATTGTCCCGCATTTAGTAGGCAGCCATTACGTCACACCAGACCGTGTAAAATGTTACTCACAGCGCCCTCCGCCCGCTGTATCCACGTACGTAAAAAATAAGAAAGATGACGTTTTTAAACATCTCAAGCGTATCAGTAGAAACAAGGCTACCAGCTAGAAATAAATAAACAAAGAAAACGTACAGCAGAAGAGGGTGCAGGGTGACAGAAGATACGGCCCCCGTTTCTACGCGCGACTCCCCTAACAACATGACACCGTTATTGAAATATCCACCAACAAAAGCATCTGCTATACCAACTCTAGAAGTCTGACTTACGTCCTGCGCTTTGCTGAATACTATGGCCTCCATGTTCGTTCAAACTCGGCCAGGCGTTGCATCAGTCTCGGGTGTAACTGAGAATTTCAAATGTACCACCCCCCCCGGAAATTAAACTATGTATAGTGCGTGGTACTTTTTGGCTGAAACTGGGCAGGGATTTCAGCGATTTTTTGGTCCCCCCTCCTCCTGAGAGACCGCGTTCGTCAGCCGGCTGATGTACGGCCGACAGCAACAAAACGGTGTTCAAAGTTAATAATTTATTGCCAGTGTATTCGGATGGACGCGTACAGATCACAAATGTATGCCATTTGAATGTCTTCCAAGTAAATGAACAAACCAACATGATATTCGGAATATGTTAAAATTCACTCCCGCTAATGTCGGTGTTCAGTCTTCCGAAAGTATTATTTGTGCTCTGAAATATCCCGAGTAACATACATGCTACGGAATTCTGGGATGTTAGGGTTAGTAAAAGGAATTCTGCTCGAGAAAATGGAGTAGCTCTTTCCTGTTTACCTTTGGTTGCGTGGTTCTGCAGAAATCAAGAATACGTCTCTGGGAATGTTATCTTTTTCTCCCTGATCCCGAATCACGAGTGACTGACGACCATTGCTGGGGCAGTCCGGTGGTGGCATCAGCTCTGAGGGGGGGGGGGGGGGAATTCATTGTGGTGACAAACAAACTGTTTTATTTTGCACTGTTAGTTTGTTACAGGAGGAACACACGTATTTTCTTTTAGTAAGATCTACTTTACACATTTTATAACGATCAACAAAAAAATTAATTTTATAAATAAAACAATTAGGAGTTTCAAAATATTGCACAATAACATTTTAAGTTTGCAAAAAGTGAGTTTAAAAACAACATAGACGGGCGTTTCTTTTTTATAGAGGACGGATGATCGCAGAAACCAACCCACAACAATTTTCTGCTTTCTTATAACATCAAGCTAAATTAAGAAGCGTTAACAGTTTAAACTTTCTCCTTCTCTGCATTTCTCTGTCGCGTTTGAGAGAGGAAATGAAAATTTGTGGCTAAGTATGATGAGTTTGTTCGTTTTAAAACAACTGGTTTCTCATAGGTAGAGTAAACATTCCCAGGTTAAAATGTCCACACTTTTAATAGCCGTTTGCACCATCTCACCCCGTTACTCAAATAAGCAGCAACGTCTACACGGTTTTAAAATACCTCAACAATATTTATGATTTTGCTTCGTTGCTAACATGTAAAAAAGGGCAATTATTTTCTCATCAATAGTTCAAAGAAAGCCATCTTGGTTTTTTAACTCTCTTGCCGTGAGATTAGAAAAAATTAGTGCCTTTATAATCTGTGCTATAGCCAAAAGGCACAGCATCTTGCACCAGTGAAGCACAATTATGATGCGAGCAGAGCTACTCTCCTATACCTGTTTGAACGGTGTACCTATGCCAGCATCAGTCCTTCAGCAATGTCGCTTCCGTTTGAAAAATCAATTGGAAAAAAACACAATAAAAAGGCTCTGTAACGTATCTGTATTTGTTACGAAGGAATAAGAACAAATAATAATACATGCATATGGTTAATTCTGTGCAAATTTGAATTAACATAACATGAAAAACGTTCATTATCCGAATTACATGTTGTCTTAACATTACTATGCAAATGTTGTTTAATCTCTTATGATGACACATATGGAACTCACCACATTATTATTATTATTATTATTATATTATTATTATTATTATTATATTATTATAAATGCCTACATTACTAATGCCTAGATGTAGCGTATTTAATGAACTGTAATAACTACAATTATAAAAATGAACAAGCTACAAAAATTACTTGCTAAAAATTATAACTGCTACTCACTATTCAAATGCTTCCTAACTAAGTATTTGTGTAATTAAAATAACTAAGGTACTTGTTATATGCGTAAATACTTGACTACAGTATCGATTATGCGACAAAACTAACTGAAGTACACAGTCTTTCAGGGGATGAGGTATTGACGATCCCTGAAAGGACTGGCTCGAATCATTCTGTGTAATGTCCACGGTTGTTTTTGATGGAACAGGGTGATTTTCCTCCTCTTGGATACTGGATGGGATGAATTCTGCTGGTACCTTTCGAAAGTGTGTTGGTGTGGGACACCTGTTGTTGCGGTCACCATACCGCCATTTATTTGCTGAGACAACGTGAGGTGTTGATTCACAGGGAGTAGATAGTTTAACTTGACTCATGCCATGCTTGACGAGCACGTTGTCGCCGATACTGATGTCACGTGATTTGGTCAGAGTATTTCTTTTGTTTGAGCTTAGCGAGGCTGTCGTTCCGCCTAGCCTGCAGGTCAGCTTCTGTAACAGAATGCTGAGTATAGTTCATTAGCAGTTGGTATGAGAGGCTCTTGTCCAAACATTAGCCTGTAGGGGGACACACCTGTAGATTTGTTTGGTATTACACGGTATTGCCGTAGGTGGCGTTGCAGTTCCTGCTTCCAGTTCAGCCCCTCGATATGAACTGCACGAACTGCTTTCATTACTAGCTTATTGAATGCCTCTGCTTGGACATTGGCGTCAGCAAATGTGGTGTCATGCGCCTGTGCGCGAATCCACTGTGTTTTGTGTATTGGTCAAATACATGTGAATTGAAAAGACTCCCGCTGTCATTTCTTATGACTTTTGGCAGACCAGAAACTAAGAGGACTTTATCCAATACAGGAATGACTATATTAGCAGACAGATTCGACTATCTCGACCACTGATAGCTTGAGTATTTATCAGTAATCACTGTGAGATAGCCTCCTGAGGGCAATGGACCACAAAAATCCATGCTGAGGTGTTCCCCACGCAACAGGTGATATTTCTGAAATTTCCATTGGCTCCGTTGTTTTGTGTATGAAGTTGTCCTGACATGCCATGCAGTTATGTATAGTCTTCTCAACCTGGGCAATGATGCCTGGCAACCAAACACTAGATGATATCATCCTTATAATGTGTCATTCCTTGGTGGCCCTCATGTGTCAAGGAAACTGCTTGTTCTCGTAGCACGTCAGGTATCATAAGCTTGTTGCCACGGAGAAGTATGTTACCTTCTTGGCAGGTAAGTTCATCAGGTATATTTCTGTACTCACGAAGTTCATTCTTACTGATGCTGGGTTCACTAACGTTCTCAACTTCAATCCATCGACCAGATTTGGTAAGTTCCATGGCTTTCATTATGTTTTGTCACTAGATGTGGCTTCCTTATTTTCTAAAGGCTCATCGCCCGCTCCTCGGCGTACTGGAAGAACTGAGATCTTGTGTCTCTCTTGACAAGATGTCTGGACATATAGTCTGTTGTATTTTTACAACCAGGCTGGTATTTGCGAATTTGTATGGTTGTAACCTATGTCCCCATCTCTTGATGCACAATGGTGGTCGTGGTTTTTGCAAGATGTGTTCAAGTGGCTCATGGTCCATTATTTCTGTGAAATGTGGTGCACCTCTGAAATTCATGTGAAAGAGTTCACACCCACACAACACCCAGAGCTTCCTGTCTGACTGTATCAGTGAGCGATCTGCTGACATGGGGCTGGCCAAGCAAAGCACCAATGCAATATCGTCTCGATAGTTTTGTTTGGATCAAAATAGGCAATATATGTTTCACTTGTCGGCTTTTGTATCAAAGTGTTGAATGAGCTTAGTTGATAATAATCCCACTCTCTCCTTTGTTGGTAAGGCGCCTGAGAGGTTCGCTCAATGTTGAGGAGTTTTCCATCAACCGACCATTGTAATTAAACATAACAAGAAATCTGTGTACTTCAGTTATATTCTTTGATGGTGGTGTCTCACATATTGCCTTGAGCTTCGCAGGGCCTGGAGATTTGCCATTCGCTTCAAACATTATCCCATAAAATGTGATCTGAAGGATGTTGAATGTACACAACACTTCTTTGGGTTTACAATGAAACCATTGTTGTAGAGTGTCTGCAATGTGTTTTTCACTGCTCTGTCATGGTCTTCCTGTTCGTGTATGGCTGTAGATGTATTGCTTATCTTCAATGACACTCGTAGTGATATTGCATTAACAGCTTGCTTAGCATCATATACTGTGCAGCAGTAGTCATCATGACTAGATTCCAATGGCTGACAAGTAGCAACATGACACTTTTCATTAGTATTTGTTTCATTGTTATTCACTACATTTTTCCTTTTTAGTTTTAAGCATGCCCGTTTGAAGTGATTTGGCTTCTTACAGTATGAACATATTTTACCTGTTGCAGGGCACTGACCTGTGTGGGCGCGGTCACCTCCACAAAGCACACAAGTTTTCGATGCCTGGGTATCTGACGCAACCGGTTTGTTAGGGTGAGAACCTCTGTGGGAACTGACATTCATGGTTGTGCTACCCCTCCGATGGAAACCTCTGTGGACACCAGTATTGGGCCTCCTACTTGTTTAGGGAACCCCTGTGGGCATATTTTTATCCATGACCTGAGCGATGTGCACAATACCCTTTCCATTGTTGAGGCATGGGTACCTGCCAGCTCTAATGTCCTCCAGGATTTTGTCTGATGCACGCAGCGCCCTTCCCCGAAGTCTGCTTGATTTACAATATTGTACCACTTGCGATAATATTTCATCATCTACATTTGCATCATTACAATTCTTTGTTAACCGTCTTAGTTCTGGTACGAATTCATCCAGTGATTGATTGTCTTTATGTTTTCAGCTGCGAAAATTGTATATCTCCATTTGTAGATTTACTTATAGCAGCGTAAGTAGCTTCTGTATTTCCCTTTTATGCATCGTATATTTGGTAAACACGCTCACCAGCATAGGGAAGAAATATAGGTCGTTTTCGTCCATCATTTTTCACATTCACGCCGACCCACTTTTCCCAAAGCAGGCCCGCATTCGCCTAACCCGCATCGTAGTCGAACAGCGGAAACAGCAGTATACTATCCATGTTTTTTATTCATGAAATTCGCAACAAAAGTTCTAGAAATGGACTCATATGTCTGTATGGAGTTCGTATCTACTCGTCGCCACCATAACGTACCTATAAGGTGTGTATTTGTTGCGAAAGATCAGGACAAAAACGACGAACGTAAGTAGAAAAATGGCCGCCCGATTTATTGAATAAAATTTCACACTCCAGATGCACGCAACTACAATCGCGTTTCCCTCAAGGACACTACAGGCTCCTT
This sequence comes from Nautilus pompilius, assembly GCA_018389105.1. Taxonomy (NCBI): domain Eukaryota; kingdom Metazoa; phylum Mollusca; class Cephalopoda; order Nautilida; family Nautilidae; genus Nautilus; species Nautilus pompilius. The sequence continues at coordinate 174,651 of JACATO010002186.1, read as the reverse complement.
AATGGAATTTTTAAATATTTTTCGTTCGATTAAAAAAAGATTCTTTTTTTTTTAAAGGCACACCGGCATAGAACGGAGGTGGGGCCGCTAAAGCAAACAAACAACAACAGAAATGGTCCACCCCCGAAATGCTTGCTCATCTCAACGACCTTATGTAAGCTGATAAATTAATCTGCTAATAAACAAACGTCCCGCTGGTACTGTCACCGGGTGACGCTTTAACCTGTTCCGCTAAACAATATATCATTCTGAAGAGCTGGATCATCCTATCTTATCTCCGAATACACAGCGGCCGTCGAATATTACAGGCAACTGCATATGCGAAGTCGTCAGTTACTTTTGAGAGGACAGATTAATTTTATGCGCTTCATATCAGAAAACTGTTTGTCCTTCTCGCTAAGTTTGTAGGTAAACAAACAAACAAAACAGGCAATTTCAGGAAACTTCCGATGTACAACAGTATACCCTCGATTTAACGGACTAATAGGGCTAAATCGTTGGTGGGTACTGTTTCAAGAACTACTTAACATCAAAAAGCTGATTTAAAAGAAAACAACAACAACAACAATTTTGTTTGTCTAGGAAACCTTCACAACTGTTTGGTCAAATTTGTGCATGTTTTTCTTCAAATATAAAGTAAAATGAAAGTAACTTCCTGTTTGAAAATTGAAAATATTTAGGATTAACTAACCCCGTGCCATTCCTATGCGCAAACTCACGAGACATTCCCATTGTGACCTTCGGGACGATCCTATCATAATGACATTCCAGATGCTTGAGAAGCATTTGTTTTGAGTGGTTAGTAGATTTTATTTCTACTGTAATAAAGCAACCACTTAAGTTCACACAGTACATATTATATATGCTTGAGTGTTTCTCTGTAAATGTTAGACTGACCGGAGTTATACAGGGTGTCCGTAAAGTTACTATACAGTTTACCAGTTTACGATCACGTCCCAATTGAACCAGCCTGGAATAACTGTCTGGGCAGGAATATCGTCTGATGGAATTGTGGGTCCACAGTTCTTCGACGGAACTGTTACAGGAGAAAGGTACCTGGACAAACTGAGAAATGTCATCGTACCGGCATTGAAACAACGACCAGTAACTTGTAAGACTGTATAGTAACTTTACGGACACCCTGTATAATGCCCCACTCCTTCCACAGCCGTCTTTCCAAGAACAAACTACTCGACCGCCCTAGTAGAAATAGGCAAAGACTAAATTACATCACCTTACCCGAATGCCATATTTCGCTAGTAGCAATAATAATACGTACTACACGCAGGTAGGGAGATTCGCACTCAGCCGTCTTTAAGGTTGTGATAATACTGTATCAGCGACAACATCGGCTGACAATTTTCTTGTGTCAAATACATAAATAAACCAGGCACGGCTTATTAAACAAACAGAAACAAAAATACTAACAAATAAAACCTACTGCGTTTTTTTTTTAAAACTCGGCCTCTGAAAATTCATTCAAAATTAAATAAATAAATTAGTAAAAGCAAAAGTTCACCCCATCCCAAATCTTTGCATCACTTTTGTTACTACGGGCAACTAAAGGTTATTATAAGCGACTACTTTCAAAACGTATAGCAGCATATGGTAATCTTGGGCAAAATAATTTTTAATGCGACAACTTCCCGATTTATTGTGAATATTTTTATTCGTGACCCTTTTTAGAATTTCTGAAGCTTGGAAGATTCCAGAAAGATCTGCCAGGTCTGGTTTACGACAAATTTTCGGTTGGCTGCTAACACAGCCACCATTTTTAATGGTGTTAACTCGCCTTCCGTCCGTGTGTAATTACTTCCAGCTGACACGGAGAACATTACTATCGTATATATATACACAAAATGTTGAGGTTTTAATTCCATTTATCAGACGAACTGAAAGCAAGTGAGGTCTGTTTGTTTAACAAATAAACAAAAGAACTTTTATGCTTCGTCTGTTAATGACCGCAAAATATGCCGGGGAAAATCCTGCCCTACAAGTGGCACAGCCGTGTTTGCATTCAGCATTAAGAGAAAAATGCATTTTCTCTTAAGCCATTAATTCATAAATTAAACAAAGCAGAACAGAAATACTCTTACCTCTACAGTTCTGCCTTCATAGACTGACTGACACCTCGGCTCTCGGTATGCCGACAAAGGGAACGTTCTGAGGTGAGACGCCACCTACGCAGCTCGACGACTTGCAATAGTTACCGGTCCTGTTTGTACGATGCAGGAGTGCCTCTGTTCGGTTAAGGAGTCAATGCCCTCTATCAACCAGCTGCAGTTCGAGCCAGTGTTGTCCACTGTCGAGGAATCAGTCCCCGTTTAAAATCAAAACACAGCTTCAAACGGAAGGGACAATTTACCCACAGGCCCACAAAATTATCCCTTGCAGCTATTAACGACTTCACTTCCTTTACGCCGCTTAAAGTAGCACAGAAATCTAAAATGCAAACAGCGTGAACATACAACGAGTACGAGAATGGGAAAGTTTTTGTTTATTCAAATGCGGAATAGTTTCAGCCAATCTACCCACGAATTTTTCTTGGCGCATCTCAAGTTCAGCCTCGTAACTGGTAGTTTATTTATTAAAAAAAAAAAAAAAACTTTTACCGTGATGCGCTGACGTGATTTATATGATGATCCGCACAAAGTTTCGTGAAGCCATTGTTTTCCATCTCCCGGTGTTCACCTTTCTCTGGTGATCGGAGTACCCTTACTTGCGGCTCTTTTGATCTTCGGGTAAACGAGCCACCCAGAAGCGCCTGCATTCGTTTGTCTCGCCGAGGTCGATGTGCGTCCTGTTTGTGTTCATCTATTTCTGAGTCAGGTTTAATCAAATGTCTGTTTGCTGTTTTACCAGGCCCCATTTTCGTTTATCCGGCCATGAATAGCAGCCATCGACCAAAGCACCCGTTTGCGACCAATTAGATGAAAACAAAAAGAACACATTTTCCACGAACCACTCTAAAATTCCAAGTTTCCACTTTGCGGCGGCGTTTGTAACCAATAAAGGCGAGGAAAAACAGGAACTTATCGATTAACACAAATCGATCGGTGTTGCGTACACACTTTCTTGTAACATTTCACAGAAACTGACTACCGTTCGAAATGAGATCCATTTCTCAGCTGTTCTTTACGTGTTAATTTCTTTAAATAACCGCATTGTCTCTGATCTTTTCGGTTTCTTTCGCTGTAAACACCCTCTTTTTTCAAAAAAAGGGGCACTTAAAGGGGCTCCAACTTCTTCCTCCTTCTCTGACTTCACTTATAATCTTCTACTTAGAAATCCACAGATTTTAATGGCGGTGAAAGATTAAAGAATAGCCCCTGTTCAATAATGTCCGCCCTGTTGAACTACAGCCGCGGTGTGATGAATACATTTAATCTCCGTATGTACTGAAATTTCACCCAGAACTTTTCTGTTTATCTTCTGTAAATCTTGAAACTTCTCTCTTCTACTTAAAAAAAAAAAAACAACTTATTTCCGAATAATTCTACAAAGTAAAGAAAATCTAAGACAGCACAGAATGCCTGCTCACTCTGCAGGGAACAAATTACAACCTGTTCACCTGTGCTAATTAAATATTCGATCACTGCATATTATTTAATTTTGTATTTAGATTGCACCCCTCCGCCCACAGGCGTCTTTGACGTAGCCGTTATTTATTCAAGTGTATAGTCCCATTGACAGCCGTCTGGCCGAACAGAAAGAACTTTATCTGAGCGTCTTGGAAGAAGCTTGTTCCTGAGGAAGCGAGTGCGAACAAAGCACTTTGACAAGATCCGTCTTCCTTCTGCCAGCACCTGATCAACTAACTATGCTTTCATCACAGTCAGCACCTCTGGAATTTGTCCCTGTCTGCTCTTGGCAAGATTTTCAAGCATGCGGAGAGTTGTCATGCAACAACATATTTCCACTTTGCGCACATGAACAGAGCCGCATCCTGAACGTCAGAATGGATAAATTTCGACTTATTTTCACAGTGTTTCTACCAACAGCTCACGTAACTCTAACGAAAGGTGGTTGGAAAGCTGTTTCTCGAGTGACGAGCAGGCTCTGTTTATTTTTGGCTTTCGAAAGATAGCACTATCCGCCTTAATCATCGTAATCATGTGTGGTCACGTGGTGGCGCCCTATCGATCGGCAGAAATTCGTCATTGTGATTCTGGAAAATGCATTGTTTTTCTTTTACTGGATGCGAAATTATATATAAATGGGAGAGAAAGAAACAAATATGTTTAGATGTGAACTAAAGTGTTGACGTCATCGTGCAGAAAAATGAGAAAGATAAATGCAGAGCCAAAAAAAGTTCAGCTGTCTCCTCCCACTACCTGCTTTGTTAGCAGACACGCTGCGATACGGTTTTACAGAAAGGGAGTTTAAGGTGAATATTTCACGGAAACCCGATAAATATAAAGGTAAAAATAAAGCTCGCCGAGTGCGCGCGCTGTCCTTTAGTTTTTGTTTACTTGACAGAACAAGGGTCCAGTTAAATCGTTTTCTCGCTTTATTCAGTTCGTCCTTCGCAGCTGTCTGATTATTCCAGGTGACTATGTCAGGAACAATCGCAGGTATACGCGAATCATGTATCTGTACAGAAAAGAAATTACTTTAAAAAAGAAAAAAAAAAATTTTACGAGGAATTGAAACGTTTTCATTAAATGGACGACCCTCTCTTTTTGGTCTCACCTGTTTCCTTATACCTTGATACTATGTAATTATGTAAGAAATATTGAATGTTTAAGAAGAGGTGTGCACATACATATATACAAGTTTAGCTTAATATGTATTTAACTTTTAAATCAAGGGTTTTAAAAATCGCATTATTAAATTAAAAAGAACGAGTAGTTAATAATAATAATAATAAAATTTAGCTATTTGTTATTTTAACGGCGATACGGAATATGGCACTTGTTCGTTCTGTGTTATTTGTTTCCGCCCCAGGCTCTGCATGCACGTGTTTGCGCACTGGGTCCCTCGTATCCAGCGTTCTGGCTGATAACTGCCAACACGTGCGCGCAAGCGCTGGCGGAAATGACGACACGGTTCTTCCTTAGCAATTGAATAGGCCCATCCGAAGATTTATTTATCAAGGTGTTTTAAGTTTGTGCTAACTTGCGTGGTGAATGGTCTAGATTTCGATATTATTCTCATGGATTTAATTTTTGGTGTATATTCTTATACGCGAAATTTTCTGAAAAGAAGAGACACAAAATAGGGATGAGCGGCACCAGAGATCCATAATTAACCATAAAGACTGAATAGAATAGTTCTGTAACTCATCTACCTTTAAAGGAATTCCTGGTACTGTCACATCTCTAGCTTTGGTTCCTCTAATAATAAAGAAAGAAAAAAAGAGAGAGCGCATCCCGTCTCTTTCAATAATATTACAAATATTGGGTGAGATTGATATCATGATGGAAACACAAACTAGAGAACATCAACTTTACAACAAACAAAGGCTAGTGTGGACGCTTCGGATCAGTTGGTCTACACATACGTGACCAAGCGACGAACCAAAACATGGCCTTTGACATATTTTGGATGTTGCTGGTGTAGCATCACTTAACTAAAATTTGAATTTATTTTTTATATACTCGGACCCATTCAGGCCAATCCTCTCTTCAAGTTTTGTTTTGAAAATTTTGCTTACATTTGTGAAAATATATTTAGCTCCCAAGATCTTCTGCATTCATTTTTATACTTTTATACATTTTAATTTAGATGTCTTGACTTTACAAAGCTTAATAGTGCCAGGAGGCCCCAGCTAACATCCGAGTTCGGGTCGTCCAATCTAATTTATTATTTTTTCTCTCTTTCAATTCAGTCACATTCCTTTTATTATTATTATTATTATTATTATTATTATTATTATTATTATTATTATTATTATTATTATTTAAACAGCATAACTCGGCTGGCACAATTATCAGAATACAGCTATCCAATTAGAACCAGATTTGTACTCTGCAAGGATGAAAATGTTGTTCTACCCACCATAATTCTTTATTGCGCTTCGTCGTCGTCTCTCTGTTTGATTTCTGTCATGACCGCGTTGTGAAGAGAAGGCAACAAGAAGTAGCCAAGAATTATCTCCCCCTTAAAATTCGTTAGGCAATGACGTCCATTCAAATGAGCTACTTGGTTAAATTTGTACGCATTTTAAGATAAATAATAAACGTTCGGCAATAAACAGGATCGGGTGGGCAGTAATTTGGGTCACAGTAGAGGAAGCCTCTTTTCTTTGCATACAATAAAAGCTCTACGGAGTCATTCACGTTAAAAAAAAGTTGTTTTACACCCACTCCTCCCAAGATATATGCCTAGACTCAGCGTAAACTTCTGCCCACGTAGACCATGGCGGAGATACGGCAGGTTGGCCTTCCATACCTCACCAGTCAGCTTCACGGTTCGCTTGCCAAGCCCCACCAGTGTCATTCTTCATCCCTTTGCCTGTCCGCACTGGAGAATTATTGCTCACCGAACCGTAGTTTATAACGTGGTCGATAAATAACCGCTCGGTCATTATTTATTTAAGGGAAAATACAGCTTATTCCTGAAGTTGGCGGTATCGCCTTGTAACCGCCAACAAGTCAGAGGGGCAACAGTAACGAACGAAGCGTGACGCGATATTATTATCGGTGCCTTGTTTAGGTAATTTAAGCTAGAGTGCTAAATTTTTTCCGCTGCTGCTACCTAAACACTCAACGACGGACGAGTTAAAATGAACGGATTGATATATTTATGGTTTGTTTTGTTAATACTCGCACATGCACAGGAATGTCAAGAAATTCTTGACGTGCAGTCATTGTCAAAACACGGTTATCTCCCATCGCCTAAACTCGATCTTGTCGGCCAGGGTTTGATTAGCGAATCATCATAACGTAACCAACTGATAGATGGTCATGTGGATAGACAGAGGAAAATAAAATTGTTATCGTGTATAAAATAATAAACAATACAGTATTTTGTTCTTTTAGTTAAAGGCACAAAAGAGCGCATAACTTGATTGAATTTGCCCAGAACCCATCGGCGCTTAGGTATACGATGGCAAAAATGGCGCTGTATTATTTGAAAATTATCTCCCTTGCATTTTAAATTTCGCTTTTATTTAAAAAAAAATACGAATTGCTGAATTTTGTGCAAGGGAGGTGAGTTTCTTAGGCTTTTTATATCTCGACTACCAGAACTGGTTGACCACTTGCGCTCAGGTTTCTAGTAAGTTCTGTAAATAAATTTATGCATTATTTTATCAAATTGTTTGCTTTTTTAAAAATATTAATTTTAAAAAGGTTAGTAGTGAATGGGAAATAATTATTAAATGTTAAGAAAACAGTGCATCTGTTGAGCAAATAAGATAATTTCATATTCAGAATTTGGATAAAAATACCTTAACTTATTATTCTCTTGAAAGAAATGAATCATCAGTAAACCCCTCTCTCGATTTTTTTTTTTTTTTCATCTGTTATTGATGCAATAGGCCAGGCGCTCTGGCTCCTTCTCACACATAAAAGTGTTTACTTTTTTGTGGGGGATTTTCAATGTGGTGCTTATAGGGTCCTGCCACATTTACTAGCTGCTTCCACTTAGGGCGACCGTAGTAACAAAATTGGCAGCCTTTTTATAGTTTCGAAGAAGCCATCATTCAGATTCTGTATACATATATTTCTGGGCTTACTTTTTATTTAAAAAACCTCACTTAAAAAAAGTTTATTCTCATTCTTCTTATGTATACATAAGTATAAGCCTAATATACGAGTACAAAGTGGCGTAAATTGAAACAATTTACTCTCGGGTCGCTATTTTGCTTTATTAAACAGAAGGTTACGGTAACTTTTGAAGGAATATTGTATTCATAGTTATGACATGATGTCACATGAGCACTTACATAACTGTAGTTCTACTGTAAAACACAGGCTGTATTACCCAAATTAGAGGGTTTATTCAGACATAAATTGAAGCATACAAGTAATAGCAACCGCTATGATGAACAATCATCAGATTATGCGTGTCGCTTACAACATTACTACAAACTATGATATTCACCCCTATCTTCAAAAATGAACAATCATTGAGGAGTAAAATTAAACTTAAAGATCTAAACGGTCTGGGGCACAATGAGTATGCCTAGATCTGCAAACTGTATGTATACTTTACGAGCTATCCACACCTGGAGGTTCTAAAGTTACTCTTTGTGGCTCAAGTACAGTCCTTTTAATAGATACAGAATCTATTTGGTCATTAGAAGGGACATTGGATGACAAAGAGTTTTTCAGAGTAGGCATGAAAGGAGGATGTCCAGAGTTGTCGGTAGGGACATTCTCAACAGGTGTGGGGGCTGGTACACTACCAGCTGGGGTCAGGTGTTTGATCGATACAGTTGTTTCACAACCGTCTGGATGACGTGTGCATATTGAGGATTAGCAACTAATTGTTGAACCTCATCAACAAGTGGGTCAGTCTTATTGTATCGGACATGTCTCTTTAGCAATACAGGACCAGGGACGCATAACCATGATGGAATAGAAGCCCCAGTGTGGATCGCCTGGAATAGTTAAACATACGCTCATGAGGAGTGGTATTTGTGGCCGTTCAAAGTAAAGAGTGAATGGAGTGTAATACATCAGGCAAAACCATTTCCCAATTTTTAACATTTAATCTTAGAGATTGAAGAGTCATTGAAATGGATTTCCAAATAATGCCATTATAGCATTCATTTTACCCATTTCCTTCAGGGTTATATGCAGTTGTACGGCTACATGCAATACCTTTAGAGGTCAAAAATTTCCTTAGCTCTCTAACAAGAAATGCAGATCCACGATCAGTGAACATAAGCTAACATGCTAAAAAGTGAAAACAGTTGATTAAGAATTTAAAAACAAAAATTAAAATAAAAATAGAACCCCCCCCTTATTCTCCCTCTCCGGTTGGATTTAATAAAAATAAAAAAAACGGCCTAAGCCCCTTGACCGTTATAGCGTTTTAAGGACAGAGAGAGAGAAAACTCTGTTCTAGAGGGTTCAGCCTGGATAAACCTACCCCCCCCTGAGCGTATTAGATTACGAAGTAGTTGGGTAGCCCGCTGCTCTCACTAGGATGAGGTACACTAATACTAAACAATAATACAGGTTGAAATAAGACCTCACTTATAAATAGCTGAGGCAGCCGGTCGTGGAACCAACCCAGCTCCCACCACACACTTGCAACTTCACACACATGCCCTAACAATTGCACCACCCCCCAAAAAAAACAAGACATGCAATAACTGTTGATGCAGATATGTCATGGCAAGGAAATGCAAAGGGGAAACATGAATACTCATCTACTATGCAAAGTAAAAATCTGTTCTTACTATTAGTAGGAAGGGGACCTTTAAAAATCTATGTTTAATTGTTCGAAAGGTTGGGTAGCTTTAATGAGATGGGCCTGTTCCAGCTTGTGAAACCTTGGTTTGCACTCTGCACAGATTTTACATACTCTTGTGACCCTTCTTACCTCTTCCAAAGAATAAGGAAGATTCCGGGACCTAACAAAATGGTACATGCACATTACTCCAGGGTGACATAATGACTCATGAATACTTTGCAAGTGACTTTTCACTAGAAATAAGGGAAACACAATATGACCTCGAAAGGACATCAGCTGAGACATTATCCTTGCCAGGATGATAAATAATGTCAAAGTCAAAACAAGAAAGTTCTGCTTTCCAATGCATGTTCTTATCGTTCTTAATCTTCTTTCTTCTGGTCTTGTCAAACATATAGCTCACAGAGTGCTGATCAGTCTTCATGGTAAAGTACCTTCCAGTTAAGTAATGCCGCCAATGTCAAACTGACTCTATGATAGCTTGGGCTTCCTTTTCAACAGCAGCATAGTGTCATTCTGATCCTTGGAGAGTACGAGAAGAATGCCATGGGACATCCAGCTTGGTTTAACATAGCTGCTATGGCATTATCTGATGAATCTGTCTTGACCTCAAATGCTAAATCTTCATCAATAGCCTGTACTACTGATTGTACAGTGTGTTCGGAAAGTCACTGTGTACTTATATATTTATTAACAGACATGTTTCAATATAGAATACAGGAGGTAAATATGAATGACAATTATAAACAATGTTGAAAGTGACCCCCGTTAGCATCAATACAGGTTCTTCAGTTGTTAAAACCATATTGGGATCAAAATCTGAAATATAAAAAAAAAATATGATTAGAAAAGTGCACAGTGACTTTCCGAACACCCTGTATAATATCATCCTTGATTAGTGTAAATGCCCTTTGTGCTTCATCTGACATTGGAAAGGTTGTGGTAGTAATAAGTGGGCGGACTTTCTCTGAATAGTTATAGATCCAGTTTGAGTAGTATGCAAAAGGTCAAAGATAATGACGATGCATCTTCATATCACTGGGTATTGGCAATTCTTTAAGAGGTCTCAGACATTCAGGAACAGGTTGTAATTCACCATTCTCAATCACATACCCCAAAATAGAGTTTCTTTGTTGAAAGGATGCTTTTGTCTTCATTTAAAGTGATATTTACTTTCTCTGCAGCCACTTGAAATCTGTTCAGATTAAAATCATGCTCCTTTTGCAACACCTCACGAATCATTATGTCAAGATTATTGTCTTTAATGAAGCTATCCATGATGCGTTGGAAACATGCTACACCATTAGTAACCCAAATGGAATTAGAGTAAACTGGTAAAGTGCTCCACTAGCCTCAAAAGCAGTATAGGGTTTGTCTTCAGCACAAATAGTCACTTGATGGTATGCACTCCTCAGGTCAATTGTGCCGAAGACTTTATGTTGAGCAATCTTGTGTATGGTTTCACCAATACGTGGGAGTGGATAACCATCTAAGAGTGTAAATTTGTTTATAGTTTCTGAATAATAAATTGCAAGGCATTTCCTGTGGTTTTCTGATTTAGTAACAACCTGTGCCCTCCACGGAGAATTACTACTTTCAACTACACCTTCCTGCAGTAGACATTGAATCTCACAATCTATGAACTTGCAGTAATCAGAACTGTATCAATGAGATTTGGCAGCTATGGGGTGACGGTCAGTTGTGAGATTAGCAAATAAGCTGGGAGGTTCCACATTTAAAGTAGTTAATCCACATATGACAAGAGGGAGGGGGGGAGCTTTCCACCATAATTCACTGTCACACTTTCAAGTTGGCTTTGAAAACCTTGACCTAAAATCACATCAGAACACAGGTCAGGCAATACTGAGAGTTCAATTTCTTTATATACTACACCCTGCATTTCAATTTGCTCTTTGCAGTATCCATCTGTTTGAGGCAAGGGAGGATGTAGCCATAGATACTGTTTTTGTAGAATTAAATACCTGAAATGAGTGTTCTTTCATAACATCTGGGTGTATAAAACTATCAGTGCTACCACTATCGAACAGTCCTTTACACATGAAGCCATTAATGTAGATGGAGTTGACAGCAGGTCAAACATGTTACTAATATCAAGTATTTTGTTGTCCAACAAACGCTGCCGAATTACAAGTGAGCGTAGGCCAGTGATAAAGGCATCCCGTATAGCTTCATCTCGATGCTGTTGAGCGGTCACAGATTTAAAGTTACAGTCCTTAGCAAGTGTGTGTAGGGTTTGAAAATATTCATCAAGGAGCTCACCTGGCTGCTGTCGACGAGTAGCAAGGAGAAGACGAATAAATACTTCGTTAGTGGGTTTCACAAACATTGATGCTAATGTAGAGATTGCGTCTTCATAACTGGAGCATTCAAATATAAGTTCATATAACTTCGGAGTCACAAAATTTGTCAGCAGGCTCAGTTTATCTGATCCTTTTCCTGGAAGGACCGCGATGGAATTTTCGAATGTCTTCAACCAGCGACTCCATTCTTTGGCAGCCGTACTCGAACTTGGGTCTGTGTCTAGACGCTCTGGTCGCAATAGACGTTCCATAATTCTAGTATAGAATTAAAATCATGTCTGAATAAATTGTTGTAGTTCTACTATAAAACACAGGCTGTATTACCCAAATTAGAGGGTTTATTCAGACATAAATCGAAGCATACAAGTAATAGCAACCACCATGATGAATAATCATCAGATCGTGCGTGTCGCTTACAACAAGCACAAATGTCGCTTAAAACATTACTGCAAACTATGACGTTAAGTTGCCATGAATATTAGTTGGAGGAATCCTCGTTTTGTTCTTCCCGAACACGGCCTGCGGTATAGTCCGCGCTTCTTCGATCTGTCATCTTCCCTGAGACAGCTGCAGACGACCTCCACAGTCCGAGAGCCGCCAAACGAACTTCAATCAGCTCGGTCAGTGAGGAAGGTCACGGCTTCCCATGCAAAAAATTGATACTGCTGTCCCTAACCAGACTGAGATAATTTTTAACTAGAAAAAATAGATTTATAGTAAAATTTAACTTGTTTAGGAAAATATAATAAAGTAAACTGCACCATTTCGCACACAAAGAGGATAATCTTTCAAACAAAATTTTTCGATATTGTAATTATTTAATGCCGAGAGCGGCCTTCCTGTGCACTCCCACCATTACAACAGATACGACGACGGTATGCTGTTAGACACGGGAGTGGATTCTATCTACACAGACAGGCTATCTCAAACGGGTGAGGAGCGAGGGTTAGCCCCGCCCCTGCACTAAAGGCTCTTCTGAATGCACGACTCACCTTCGCCACGCTCGGCGATGAGATTTCGATCTTCACCCCTGACTGGACCAAGAGACTCCACCCCCGAGGATGTAGCCGCATCGCTGTCACTTTTGTTTCGGCCCTGACATCATTTATATCATCTGCTTTGACCTCGCGCGCTCGTGGTCATCCCGTCGACAAAAGACAGGAAAACAAAATCGCCTACCTTTCCGTCTACCTGTCTACCTGCCCAGTTTCTCAGCTTCTGTTCAGTGTGAGTGTCGCCAAGTCTCGGATCTGTTACACGCGGACATAGGTAAGGATATTTTTTTTTTATGACTGAAGGAGGAGGGAGATGGAGAGGAATTTACTTATTTATCCTGAAATGTCTCCAGCCTTTGGTGTTGCTACTCCGGCCAACAGACAGTCGGTCCCAGGTGTAAATTAAACAGTGGCCTAGCGACTGACCTGAACTGAACTGGGTGGCTGTCTCCCCCCCCCTCCGGTGGTTAATTGTTACAGTGGTTCAACGAGGAGTCCCGGGCGAAATTCACCTGAGCCTTGGCGGTTCGATTATGATGACGAGAACGGCATTAATTAATTAGTTAATTGTTGGTTTAGCAGGTACAATAATGTTTAATCTTCACCATAGTAGAGAAAAGGTGAAGAAAGCGGCTTATACAGTCTATACTTTTGTTTGCTAGAGGCAGGAGCGTAGCTAGCGTTTGTACCGCCCGGGGCGGTCGTAGAATTTGCCGCCCTCTAAATAACGTAGAATTTCAAAACCTCCAAAAAATTCATTTTTTATTTATTTATTTATTGAAAAAAAAGTACTATTAGAAAATAAAAATTATCAAATATATAATGAGAAAATATTGATATTCAATTCAAAATTAATTAGAAGTGACTCACTTCAAGTGAGCAAATTTCTTTTACAGCAAATTTTAGAAAAACTTTCTTCCTTTCAAAAAACTACCATTAAAAATTGAACGAAAAAATTCAGGAAAAAAATAATATCTGGAAAAATAGAACGAAAAAATACATTATATATGTAACATACTGTCTGTCCTGAACTAAATTTGACAACCAAAAAATGCCGCCCCCCAAAACGTGCCGCCCCCTATTAGCTACGCCCCTGGCTAGATGCCAACTAAAGAGAATTGAGTCAGGAGAGAAACTCGAATCCAGTGCCCAAGTTCGCATTTCCGCCCCTGTAGAGGAGTGCACTGACTGCCTGGGGGCCGATCGCGAATTAAATTCTAGTAAATCGGCTGAACTTTCAAGAAAAATCGTATTATCTTCGTGAAATTCAAGGGCGTGCACTCACTAAAATTGCAATCGAGGGTTTCTCTCCCCTTGACTGTAGTTTATATGCTAGTAGTTGATGCTCAGATTGTCTCTATTTTCTCGTCGCTTTTTCTGCATGAAAGATATAAAACCTTTGAAAAGATTTGAAAAATCCAACGGTTGGTCGGCGACATCTAAACACAGAACATACAGGCAAACAATCATTTTGAAAGACAAAAACTGCACCTACAGAGAAAATAACTAAGTCACCATTAGTCTGCAAGTACATTTAACTTTAAAAAAAAAAAATAATGAAATGTAAATTAAAATCTAATCCCCTGAAATGAGCCCTAAGAAACCAAAGACTGGGTGGGAGAGTGGATGATCTATTACGATGAATAATTCAAAATGTGTTTGCCTTATCTAATCTCATATTATATATATATATATATAGCTTTTATCAAAAAAGGAATTGAGAAAAGGCATTTTAAAACTGCTCCAAATAACTATGGAAGCGATTTTTCAACTAAAAATGAACTTCGAAAGAAGAAAATGGAGGAGCTGATGTCTTGATTCACTGGACAGCAATTGCGTGTTTCTACAAAGGCAGCAACAATAGCATCGTTCTGAGTAAGTGGCGTACTAACAAAACACACAAAACTTTCTTTGAGATGGAACAATATTCAGAGATGCCATTTTTAGAGGCAGCAGACTCGTTGTTTCAGGATTTAAAAAATAAAACAGAAATAATGTCTGCTATTAAGGAACTTCAGCTAAACAGAAATACTGCGATGTGGAGGAATGGCTGAAGATTTGGGGGAACACTTGAAAAAAAGACATTAATAGGTGTGTATTCTTTTTGCTTCAATTTGATGAGTCTACAGACATGATAAACACATTGCTGTTATGCATATTTATTAGAATGGTGTTTGAAGACAAGACTTCTAAATAGGAGCTTAAAATTTTACCATTAAAAGAATACACTTGAGGGGTGAATATTTTCAAGGCATTCAAGGAATTCATTAACAACACACAGATCCCGATTCACAAACTTGCATCTGTTACTAGATGGCACACCTGCTATGGCTGACCCAGCCAAAAGGTTCCTGGCCTTATGCAAAGATGACAACGTTTTCCAGTTTTCTTCATTATCACTGCATAATTCATCAACAGACTCTGTGTGCTAAAATGTTGAATATGAAAGATATGAATATTTTGTTTAAGATTGTGTGTTCAGTTTGGGCCAGAAGTCTACAGAGGCATCTCTTTTGTTCGCAATTAGACTAGAATGGCAGAACACAGAGACCTTTTACTTCCTAATGATATTAGATGGCTTAGAATTTTAGGGATCTTTTACCTGAAATTAAGGAATTTTTGGTCACTAAAAAGGAGGAATACATGCAACTTACAGACAAACAATGGCTTTTAGATTTAGCTTTTTAACTCACTTCACAGCCATTTTGAATGAATAGAGTTGCAAGGTAAAGATAAAAATGTTGTTCGCATGATTAACTCTGTGAGTGCTTTTAGGCACAAACTCCAATGGTTATCTTTACAGCTGCAGTGATATGAATTGCAGAATTTTAAAAACACTATTTCAATGCTAGAACTTCAGAGTAAAGAATGTGCACACCTTGATAATAGTCAATACATTGACTAGATGTAAAATGTTATATCAGAATTTAACAGATGATTCCAAAACTTTACATTACTAGAACCTGTGGCAACATTTATGTGCCTTCCGTTTGGTGTGAAAACTGATATTGATGGGATGGCCTTGAAAATCACATCATTGTCCCATATGTTCACAAAAAACAATTGAGGATGAAATTTTAACTTTACAAAATAACAAATAAATCAAATCCAGGACCTCAAAGAGAAGCTTTTGGAACCTAATAACTGCTGGAAAATATCCAAATATTAGAACACATGTCAATTTCTTGACTGCATTTTTCGGTTCCACCTACCTTTGCTAGTCAGCATTCTCGCATATAAAGATTATTAAATCTAAATACTGATCCACTATGACTGCTGATCATTTGAAGCTGGTTTAAAGCTCGTAATTAGCAGCTACTGTTCTGAGTATGAAAAGATTACTGACACCATCCAATGCAAATCATCGCATTAGAAAGGGAATAATTCATACTTTCGAAATTAAAATAAAAATTATTTTTGTACACTGCCTTCCATTATTCTGTAAATCGCAGACATTATTTGAGCTAGGAAGCTGAAATTTGGACACAGTACTGACCAAGTGCTTTGGAAAAATTGATTCTTTGTTTGTTTTTATTGCTCATCCGGACAATATCTCAGCCACATTTTCAGCTAGGAAGCTGAAATTTGGACAAAATACTGACCAAGCATTTCTAGCAAAAGTGGTTCTTTTTTATTTTTGAAATATCATTTTTTTTTTTACTCATATGAGAGTGGTGAACATACCAGTACTTGTCTTTTTTCTTGACCAGTTATTATAAATAAGATGTGTTCTAGCTGAAATAATAATAAAAATAATATTTGCATAATAAACTGCTTTTGTTACACTTTTGTCTCTTCTATATGAGTAAGTATGGGGCATATTGTCTGCGACATTTAAATTATCAATGGGTGAGATTAGAAATTATGCTGGTAGATCTTCAAAGGATGTCTTTGAAAAAAGTAGATCACATGACTCTGAAGTCTGGCCACCCCTGCTATTGAGTAAAAAAATAAAACAACAAAAAACAAAAGAAAAAGCTGTTGATATAGCATACATATTGTCACAGAGGTAAAAAATTTCTTAAAAGAAAACACAACAATTACAGAGAACTGAGCTTGTTATAAAATCTTTTCTGCACCTCAAATAAATGAATTTGGTAAAGCATTCTTGGCTGATACCACACAATTACCAAAGAAAATATTTTCCCTGATATGAGAAGTTTTCGCTATACATTGGAGATGCATTCCTGAAAAGTGCAGCTTTAAGTGAAATGATGTGTAGTGAACTCAACTTTAACTTATACCTAATAGTATTAATAAGAGTTACATTCCTGGAGGACAAAGTACCAAAATTGTTGTTAAAAGTTAAAATACATACAAATAAGATACCATACATGTTAGTGGAGTTATTCAGACAAAGGGACAGTCTGCCTTTTCATTTGTGGATGAAATTTTTAGACAATTGAATGTTTATCAGAGCAAACAGGTTCTTTTCTTGGGGCTTTTTCTGCACATTTATAAATTATGTCCAAAGACTTCTGGGCATCTTTTTTCTTCTTCTGGTGATACAGCTCCTTGTAGCAGTTAATGCTATTAGTTATTACCCTGTTAACTATGGAGTTGTTCTCTGTTTGAATCATTTTCACTGAAGATGGCTATTTCTGCTTCTAAATAATCAAAACCTTTGATAATCATTTTGAAGTTAATATTTGAGGGTGTGACATTTCAACAGTTAAAACCTGTTGTTGTTCCAACTGCATTTCATCTTCATTAGATAACTCTCTCCATGGGACTCAAACAGTTTCACCATATTCAGTTCCTCTTAGCCATCCTCCATAATGTTCCATTGTATTTCTGAAGCTGTCTTCTCAAATCCTTGGACATTTTTGACAAATTCAGGCCAGGTTTTTTGCCAGGCACCTTTCTTCCTGTCATAACATGCCAATGTTGTCAATGGATTTCATGATATTGTAGCTTTGCATAAAGTCCATTATTTTTGGCCTACTTTCACCATCTGTTTCCTTGATGGGTTGGGAAAAGGTGTGATGTAAATAATAAGCCTTAAACCTGGCTAAAACTCCTTGATCCATAGGTTGCAACAAGGAAGCCATGATGGGTGGCAGAAAAATTACCTGAACATGATCAGACAAGTTGTCATGGTTGACAGGATGACCTGGGGCATTGTCCAGGATAAGCAATGTCTTGTGTTCCAGCTTGTTTTTTTTGGCAGAGTATTCTTTCACAGCAAGAGAGAAATGCAAATGAAACCATTTTTGAAAAATTTTTCATAGTTATCCAGGCTTTGTTTTTTTTTTGGTCACCAAATAACATGGAGATGTTTTTATAGCCCTTCATAACTCTTGGTGTCTCTGAATGGTTTTCTACTCATTTTATAGTGTTTTTATGAGGTTTTAATGATGAAATATAACATTAAAAGGTCACTCAAAACAAACAAGCACAAACTAATATGCTGGAGCTGGTTGAGATTGACACTGGGTATGTGGCAGAGTGATGGTAGTTGTTTGACTCCCTGAATGCTACCTTTTGTGTTTGTACATTGATTGAAATTTTTGAAAGAATTTTTTTCATCTGTTTACATGATAGAATATGTTCAATAATTCATCAACAATGTATACATGGAGTAACTTTTAATGCAGTAACTTACATTTGTGGATTCACTGTATAAATAATTAAGGAGTTTCGTGTTTTTAAAAACTTTTATTTTCTCCAGTAAAACATGGATGTTTTATAACTGATATGAAACAAATCATTTCAATCCAGTATTGCTGGAAAGAAAAACTGAAACTAGCAACAACATCCTATCTTTAATTACTACAGCTTCCCTTAAGTCTTGTGAGTTTCCAGGATAAAAATGAACTGTACAAGACTTGCATTAGTAATTCGTCAGCTACCAACCGGCCAGCCTTCATGATATGCAAGTCAGGGGTTTTAAAAAGCTAAAGAACTTCACCTGCATGCATATCTCCATCAGTTTAAAGTCTTTGATGGTACAGCATGTGGACAGAAATGTCATCACTGAAAAACAAGTTGGACCAGAAACTCATAACCGATCTAAAAGAGATTAAGCATCAAATTGAACATTTTAATGCACACTCAAACAAAAGAAATTATGCATTGAAGCAGCAGCAATGAACAATGTCAAGCAGGGACCTGAGCATTATAAGCTGGATTATTGGAGAAGCAACAAAGGCAGTCAAATTATCTAAGAGATGGAAAGCTGGATGCAGACAGAATTTCAGCAGAAGCCTACAGGAATGATGGTCCTGTCTCGACAGTGGCAGATTAACATACAGGCTCATTGTTGGGAGCCTGGAAAAAGATTACTGTAATGCTACTATCGTAGAAAAAAAACCAATAACTTTAAATAAATATTTTTTAAAAACATATTAATGACAGAATGTAGATGGTTGGATATCTGAAAAAGTCAGATACCTGGATGGATTGTTTTTAAGCAAGTGTCTCTGCTTAGACAACAGCTTTTTTTTTCTTTATTTTTGCTCAATACTAAGAACTGTGAGCTTTCTTTTGTTTGGATTGTTTGCTAAGCACTAGCCAAACCATTTTTGATGACATATTGCAAGGATTACAATTATTATCACTGATAAAAATGACTAGCAAGCGAGAATACAACTGATCATCAAGCAAGTAGTGTAACAGATGCTAACCTTCTAACAAGACATGAGCTGAGCATGCATAGACAGTGGGTACACCTCCCCTGGTGATCATCTTATGGACTACAAAGGTTGTATAGCTGAAAATGAACTAATCTTGGTTTATTTGGAAAAGTCAAATAACTGGACAAGTTGGCTATCTGAAGGTCCAATAACAGGTTGTTTACTGTACATCTAAAACTGTACCATTATGTTTCACTACTTTTTTGGATTGAAAATATTTATGGTAAATATCTATAATTAATTGAAAATTCCAGACACAAGCTGCCAATATTAAATTATGATTGGCACCATTATCACATATCTTGAAATAAAATAAACTATTTTAAAAAAAAGATATTTATAATTCTTTAATGTGTACATTGCTCTCAAAATTTTTCTGATCCAACCATGAGGTGGTATATTCTCGATGATGGCAAGGATAAAACATACTGAGATCAACAATGCATGAAAGGCAGCTGAATGTCTTGTCTTTAATGACAGTTGAGTCATAACTGGTGCAACAAATTAACTTTGATGATGCTGTACATGATTTTATCTCCCTCAAAGCTCAGAAGAAAGCTACCATTTAAAAGGTAAGACACACATTCTTATGAGATTTTATAGGTTTGTATATTTTCACTATAAAAGAAAGACATTTGCATTATATGAAGTGTATCACATTATTACTGTTTCAGGCATGATAAACCATGGAGAAGTATTGCGCATCGCTTTATTTTCATGATAAAAATCACTGTAAAAGCACTGTTAGACTTGTACTAGAGGCTATCAGTGTGGCCTCTCTGTTTTTCTTGTATTTTACTGCAGTTTACAATGTAAATGTGTAGTTTAAAATGTTTTTGTTATTTTTTGCTGCCACTACAATAATGGGAGTAAACAAGAGTTGACATGATCAGTAAAAATAAAATGTTATTCTTCATGTTATTTTACATTTATGGTGATCCAGTTAATTTACAGTTATTTTATTCAGTTTTGTGTGGCAAATTGAGCAGTTAATTTAGACTGCATTAATAATAAATCAAATATCATAGGATGTGTGTAAACAACTAACAGAGTCTATTTATTAATGCATTTTGATACAATCATGATTTTAATGGGGTTGGAGGGAGGTGCCCAGGTGTCATATTAAATATAAATTCACCTCTGTGTCTTGACCCTGACTTTGGCATCCGTCTATCAATTTGGAAACAGGGATCTGTATCATAAAATTTAAAGATGCCAACACCTTTTACAAAAAAAGAAAGGCTGAAAAATCTGATTGTGGAAAGTGTAGAAGAATATGACCTGGCATAATTCTGTCAAGAATGTTATTAACTCAGAGCACCAGTGCTATCTCAACATCTTTCCTGAAGCATGATGGGGCCTCACATCTAACAGACCTACTTCTGATATGATACTTGCAGCTCATCGACATCAAGAAAAATGTTGTGAGCAGAGCCAGAATCCACATAGTTTGTTTTCTCTACAAATATTTTAGGGGTGACATGCTGACATTAAAAAGAAAAAATTGTTGCTGCGAAAGAGTAAATAAGTTATGGCCTATTTTATATTACTATGACTCTTAAGAATCAGATGAAAAAAGAAACAGACTTTAAGAAATGGCTTGGTCATGTGCTAACTGCCTTGAATGCTTTGCCAAATCAGCTGGATTGTTTTCTGGTGTATGTTTATAATGTAGGTTTAGATTGTCAGTCCGGCATAACATGACAACTTAAAATATCAATCATTTAATATCTAGGCTTCTTGATGCTTTCTTTTGAGGAAGAACAAAATCATCAACTTAATTGTAAATAGAATTCTACAGCACACGCATGCATGCACGCGCGCGCACACACACACACACACACATATTTAAATCTAATGTTCATATTTAAGCATGTTCATTTTTCTATACTTATATCTGTTGTTTTCTATAAAGCCACTGTTGCACCTTTCTATATTAATTTTAAGACCTGGATTCATAGACAAGATCACTCCTATTATGTAAAGAAATCTTTATTGGTGAAACATACTGTAGTAACTACCTAGTATTTACAATCCAAACTGACCTAGTCAGATTAGTTTGGACTACAACATCTGATAGATCTTGGTGAAACATATTGTAGTAACTACCTACTGTTTATAATTCAAAATGACCTAGTCAGATTAGTTGGGAGTTCAGGGATTGGCATAAATAAGTAGCTGGATAAATGTTCAGGATTCTACCAGATAAGCAGAGGCAAACAACTGTCCAGGAAAACCACTTCAGTACTACTGTTAATAACATGTGAATTAAAAGTGTGACATCAGTATTTGTATATTATATGTGGGGTGTTCTTTTTTGAAAACATTCTACGTCTCTGGTTACGTAAGTACTCTGCATCATATTTAGGGTGTAATAACTTAAACTAAGGCTGTAACAAAAAACAGCTTATAAGAACTGAAATTTTCAGATTAAACAACTCATTCTGAACAGAAAAACCCACATTTCCAAAATAAAAAAAAAAACAAAACAAAAGAAAAGCCACACCCAGGCTGGCAGGGTACATAATATACATTCAGTGTACCAATGGTAAGTAGGCAAATTAATAAAATAATTGAAGAGATAGCAGCAATGTAAAAGAAGACTGGCTATCTGACAGGTTTAAATGCTAAATAAAAAGGGATTTCAGAATTTTGAAGTTCAAATCAGTACAGGACTTGGCCAAAATTGTATGATCTTTTACTTCTAGTCAGTGTTCAGTAAGGGTCCAGACAAATGGGAGGCAAACCCTTCATAAATGCTCTGGAGGATCTGACCACATGGAACTAACTTCTACTCTGATATTTAATGTGTATTGCCAGTCTTTTCCTTTGGTGCTACATATTTCTCTCTCTCTCTCTCTCTCTCTCTCTCTCCTCTCTCTCTCTCTCCATACATGTTATTAATCTACATACTTACCATTAGGTCAGGTGTACCCCTTTTCTTATTTTACTGAGTTTTTTTTTGTTACTGCTTCTTTTGTTTTTTAAATGTCTACTTAAATTACATAAGCACCCACACCTGGTTGTGTATTTAGTTTGAAATAGGTTAACAAACATTGTTTCACAAAGGATCAGTCAAGTCCTTAAATGCATATAACCCTCTAGTGCATATACTCATGCATTTAATTGTAAACTCCAAATTGAAATTTTTTTAGCATTTACACTCACTTTATAAATGTATACATTTTTTTCTTTCTTTTTTATCATTCATTCAGTTAATGTCAAAAATGATCTTTTGGATTTCAAACAATACCACATACAGACGTTCATACATACACACATACAGTGATTCAGTGATTAAAAAGTACTCAAGAATGAATTATCCACTTATTTATTTATTTATTTATTTATTACACATTGATAAATAAAATAATTAAGATTTAATATAACCCTCCATACACCACCTCAGGTTTTACCTTACTTAGATAAACCTCGCTGCCAACCCGTTAGTATGGACTGGCTATATTTAGTCATCACTTATTTGTCACTACAGAGGGTTGTATTAATGATAAATTGATAGCTGACCTGTGCTGAGTAATACAGATTTCAGGTCAAGTATTTTGCTTAGTCACTTAAATAATGTAAAGAAAAGTCTCAAGAAAGTAAAACCTACATAGGTGTTTACCAAGACATTGAATCACAATTAAAAAAGAAGAGAAAACCTGTACAAGTGAGTCAGAAAATCGAAGCAGTGGATCTTGCTGAAGTTATTCATATCTGGCAGCAGCATCTCAGTCCATGTGTTCTTATAGTAAATTATATATATCATTTGGTTGAAGGTAGAAACTTCCTAAAACATTCAGGAGTTTTTCCTTTTTTAAAAAAAAATATCACTTCTACTAAATTATTCATTTGAGATTTTGATTTTTTTTCTTATTTGTAATATACTGAATTTTATCATGATCACCTCTCTTCTCTCTCTCTCTCTCTCTCTCTCTTCTCTCTCTCTCTCTGTGTGTGTGTGTGTATGTGAGGAATTTCTGAATTTCATCTTGAACTTGTGGTGTATTTTTCTTAACATGAATTCCTGAATAGAAAGTAAATATTTCAAGAAAAACAAAAACTGATTCTGAAGGCACACTTCAGACATTTCTGAAGACGATGTTCACATATAACAAATGTCGCAGATGGAATGTCTGCCTGTAACCCATAACAACTTTAAAAGGGACACACTGAAGAATCCTACGCTAATGAGGGTCACAACATCGCAATGCAAGGGTGGAGCAAAGCTGACAATGATAGAGCATTAGTCAACATGTGTTTGAGGGTGAAACAGACCATGATCTCTGACAAAATGTGACACGTTATGACACTAAACTTCCTGTCAAACTGTCATGTGACACATCACCATTTGGACTATAAGCTGTCCTCTCCCAGCAGCTTCCGATTGAAGAAGAAAAACCGATTGCGTTTGAATTATGTTCTGTGAACTCAGCAGAAAAACAGTATGCACAGATTGATGGAGCAATATGTGGGGAATCAAGTGTTTCCAGGTGTATCTGATGGAACAAATTCTACCCTTATCACAGATCATCAACTTTTCGTATCAATATTCAATCCTCTATGAGGGACATCTGTCACTCACGATAGCAGCACGGCTACAATGATACGCCTATTCTTGTCAGATCATAACTACTCCATTGAGTACAAGAGGATAGACCTGCACGAAAATGCAGATGCCTATCAAGGATGCCCCCTCAAGGCTAACAGTAATGTACAGCCCATCTATCAAGCAGATGAGACTGAAAATGTACATATTGGTTATTGTTTACCCGTTGAAAGGTTTTATCACTTCAAATTGACTTAATAATTAAATACAATAATAAAAATTAAAAAAAAGATTTTTCTAAAATGAAACATTATATCAAAATATCATTTACACAGTAAATCACCAGTGTTTATATTTTTGAAAAATACCGAATAACAGCATTAAAGAAGATTATCACAGAATTTTAAATTATGAATCAAGGGCTATACACCTGCTACTTTTTTTTGTTTTGTTTTCACATTCCTCTGATGTCTTTTCACAAAAACTTCTTATAAACAGAAATGTTTATTCTAAAACGAAAACCTGTAGAGCGTGAATCTCTATTGTATACAAACAGGAACTGCTTTTGTTATTACCGTATTCTAATTGTACTCTGCAGTGACTAAGCATAATCTTCTTTTTTTTTGGTACAAGATATAATTGCTTATGTTTGTCATTAGTTGTTTTTTTTTTACTGTTAATGTTGTTGTAGTTGTCATTGCACATCCTGTTGTAGACTGGAACTTGAAACTGTAGCTGGGCAAAGACTAGGGGTTTGTGGCACCAGAATCAGATTTGTTAACTCCCCTGAATTTCGACCTTTGACCCAATCTATCGATTGAATTTTAAAAATTGGCCATTTATACTGATTTTAGGCATGTACACCAATTTTTTCTGGAAGTCTACTGATTTGCGTAACTCTAATTAACTTGTTCATACTTTCAAAATTTTTCGGTAAACGTCAGCCAATCGTTCGCTCTCTATAGAAAAAAATAACAGTTTAGTAGGCACATGATTCATACCATAAATCTGGCTTCAGTTTCTTCTTGGCCAATGGAAACCGATTATACAAGTAAGACAGCCAATCATATTTGTCATTCTAAACCAAGCATGATTGTCCACGTGATTACTCAAAATGTCTTCTTTGGCAACAAAGGCAAAGAGAAAATGCTATGAGTGCATGTTCCAGACGCCTTGGGAAACAAAATTTCCTTTGGTGGCCAAATGTACTTCGAAAACAGTTGCATTTTGCAGTGTAGACTTATTTTTATTTTACACTTGACATTTATGAAATGCTCTAATTTTCTGATTGATTATGTTGTATCCATAATTATGTTTATTGTAGGCCCAGGCTAGGGGAGCCCTTGCCAAAATTTAAATTTAATTTTTGTTTTATTTTAGCTTGAACTTTAAAAATGCCTACACTAGGGGAACCAATGCCCAAATTTCTAATTCTTCATTGTTTAGTAAGATTAAAATTCTTATGTTTTTTATTGCATTATTCCAAATTGTGTGTGCGCTATTTTTCTCTTTCATTTTCATTTGCAATTGTTACTGGGAATTAGTTTCAAAATGTTCTATATTTGTGATTTAAATATAATGATATAGTTTATTAAATAGTGTCTGTCAATACATCAATACAATAACATTTGATATAACTTTTTTTACTTGTTCATTTAATATTTCCAATCAACATAGGAAATTGGATAACCTATTTAGCAGTTGAAAACAATATTTCAAGATGATATATGAGGTCTTCAGAAATGAATACAAATACATATTTAAACTAATTCATCAACTAAGTATGAGTAAAACCATAAAAAGGACAACCAAAGAAATTACTCTCTTACTAGTATTATAAATATATATATATACATGTACATTTGGTACCTCAACTCTGTTTTCTAGAACTAAAAAAACAACATTGTGTTAAGATTAACTCAGAAATTTACAAAAATGAAAATATGCTGATATCTTGAAACCTGCAGAGTTGAAAACAAATGACAAAATCCAAAAAATCATGGGTATTTGCAAATTGCTGGGCTTTAAAGTAGTTTTGCCTTTAAATTGCTTGATTTGTTGCCAGTTATGCAAATTCTCCAATTTTGAAAAGTTGGCAAGTATGCAGAATATGTGGCCACCACAAAAGTGCCCTGTGGGCTCTGACTTCAGCTGACCTAAAGAACCTACCAAAAGTCCTTAGCAGAAAATTTTACTTTTAGATGTGGGAGGAAATCAGAGTACCCAGAGGAAACCAAGAAAGCTAACCAGAGAAGAGTAAAAAGAAAGGGTGGTAGGGAGGTCTGCCAAACCTAGCCATTCCCACAAGGATCAAACTTGGCCTCTTGACCTTAGCAGTCCAGTTGTCTAATTACTAGATTACCATTGCCACTTTACTTCGTTTGTTTGTTTTTTATTGTTAGGAAAGAGAATAAGGAATGTTGCATTAAAATTAAACTACAACAGTAGGTTAATACAAATATTATTATTTTATTGGTGTTTGGATAATTTTTGACCAGTAATATTAATAAATATTTTTTGAACCAGCAACTTATCTTCCTGTTCCATGATTTCTTTTTCTTATTGGCTGCTGAATCAGTTCATTTCCATAAAGGGTTGTTTGCACATCTTCCTATGCAACTCTAGCTTCCTTTACGCTTTCAATGGAATTAACTAGTTCTAAAGAGCAATAATAGATGACCTTGTTTCATGTGGAATTTCATATTTTGATGGCATTTTCATCTGCCAAATAAAGCAGCAGCTGTTATCAGTAATGAGGCCTATTAACTTTTATGCAATTGAATGGCTGAGCTAACAATTATTTATATCAGTAGTAAGAAATAATATCAGATGATCTTGTTAACATAATCCTTTTGGTATCAACTAATTTTAACATTCATAGAAATAACTTGGCTTGAAGTGATGACAGTATCACAGTTTTGCTAAGATAATGCATTTTTTCATTAAAATAAAGTGTTGAAAAAGGTGACAGTAGATAAGAAAGGTAACATTAAGAAAACCTCAAATTCCTGTATATTTCCAAACTGTTCATCTTCATCATAAGATCAAAACAACATAAAATGCACAAATCCAAAAAAAATTTACATTTCTTTTAAGTACAACACAAATGTATAATAGGAAAAGAAATATGCAAATTAAACATGCATAAAAATTACATATACAAAGAATTAATAGAACATTGTAATTTGTTCATATATTAATGGTTTTAAACCATGATTAAATAAAGATTTGATAATTTGTAGTCCATAAACTGGTATTTTACTATCTAATAAAACAAAATTTACACCCAAAATTCAAAGCAATATAGTCAAGAAGGACATAGTGTCCTCTTCCCAAGAGATATGCACTATATTTTTTTTTTTTATACATGGAAATTTAATATATTCAAACTTTCCTAAATCTCTGGTCCTAATTTATTCAGAGATGACTGCCAACTTGATTATCTCTGATAAAACTGATTATGTGTTGTCATGTACATTTCCTGATGTATGCACATGTATTGATAAACTGCTCTATATACTAGAACTGTTCAAATGAAACCCAGCTGAAATAATATCTCTTAAATGGTAGCTGACAAGGTTTTATTTGAACATGCCTAGTATATGTAATGCATCTAGAGAAGCTATTTGCTTACCTTAGAAATCATTAAATTTGATTCTATATACAGTACTGGTGGTTATCACACTCTCTACATCCTCCTTTGCTGAGTAGAGCTAACTAATCATCAACCTAATTATTTGAAATGACTACTATGTTTATTAATTAATTAGAAATTCAGATGGTCATTGCTTGAATTATTTTAATTTAAAGCAACAGAAAGATCAGTAGAGCTTTCACATGGTGCCTTACTGCTAATGATATAAACTTAATTTTTTATAAATCAGTAGCTTCTTGTCTAAAAGTTTCTGCCATATTTTACGATTATGAAGCACCTTGGAATCATTTTGGGGATTGAAACTTCTGTAGCAGTGATTGAAGCCAATTCCTGCTTTGTACATATCACTTTATGTGTTGCTTATACATTTAAATGAAGATAGATCTGATGGCATTCTAATCATGTCTCTAATATGAAATGTTTTATAGGAAATGAAATTTTTATCATTAGCTGAAAGCTCTAATGACCTTGCAAAAACTGCTGCTTTACAATAATTTAGTTCAAGCAACAACTGTCTGAATTTCTAATTGATTAATTAATATGGGTAGCCATTTTAGATAGGTTGCCGATTAGCTAACTCTCCTAAAATTTGTACATTTTCATTTTCAGTTTCACTGGCAATGTTATCACTGTTGCTGTTGTCAGTTTTGGCTTTTTTCCTCAATCGTGTCAATTTTCAGTATTACCATTTTCGCACATCCTCCTCCGAGTTGAAGTCAGGCTACAATATGCTATATGAAGTAGTCTTCACTAGCTAAGACTTTGATTTCTAGAAATATGCTTGTCACATGATATTTCTTTCCCATAAGCCATAGTATTCAACAGTATAGTGATATCACTGTCTATATTTTTATAGTCCTTCTGCAGATGTGGCACTTACTGATTGTTTGCATGACAACCACAGTTATTAATAACCAGATCCTGGTTGAATTAGACTTCTACTTTCTAAATATTGTTAATCTTTGATCTTTTGGATACTTAACTACATGCTAACTATCACACTTATCTTACTAATAGATAGCCTAATATTGTGATTTTAGAAATTATTTTAATTATCTTATTATATTTATTAGTTTTTTTGTCTTTTTATTTGAGCTGATATCTGACAGAATGGCATAAATATGATTGAGTTTATTTATATAAAAATCAACACATACGTACTCATTTATTTTCAACC
Source organism: Nautilus pompilius (assembly GCA_018389105.1). Classification (NCBI taxonomy): domain Eukaryota; kingdom Metazoa; phylum Mollusca; class Cephalopoda; order Nautilida; family Nautilidae; genus Nautilus; species Nautilus pompilius. Next base: position 145,950 of record JACATO010002186.1, on the reverse strand, counting down.
TGTATTATGATTTGACTTATATATTGGACTTTTAGTTTTGTTCCTAGTTGAAATGCTCAGTTTATACTACATACCAATGTGTCCAGTTGCCCTATCAGTGATTTAAAATTCTATTTTTGTATTGTGCAAGAATATAACAGACAGAACCACTTTACATGAAACTGGACAGCTTACACCTCTGACTTTGTACTTACAAAGTGGTGATAAAGAATGAAGATAGCAAATAATTACCGTAAAGTTCTCAATTCTTTTTTATCTACTCACAAAAGTAATTCTTGTTTGTTCAAGATAAATAAAGCATGTGCTTGGAAGCCTGCCTGTAGGAAATTCTCGATGTTGCACTAAAGTTTGGCAACTAATAAAGTGGTTAGTTCTTTTAGTCATTTTTGGAGAAAGTGCTATTTGTGTATTCATGACTTTTAACCCTTCATGTAACATTTCAGTTTTTACCTTACCTGTAGCATTTCAATTTAGTGTATGTGCTGAACTAGATGTATATTTAGTCAGTACACTCATAATGATATACGGATTTGTGATTACAGAGGAAGTGTGTGTGTGTGTGCCCCTATGGCTCAACCTGTGCTAATAATACAGATTTGAAGGGGTTAGTTCACCCTAATAAAAGTGTTGAAGCTCTTTGTGATCATTTGTGATCACTCACAAAACAGAGCCAGCCATCTGAGAAATTAGCACTTTAATATATCCAAAGAAATAAAAATGACTAAATTATTTGTATTCAAAGAATATTTTGACATCTTAAAAGTGAGTTGCAAGATTGTTTAATGAGATGATAAAAATTTTCGTATATAAAGATTAGGTTAATAAATTTAAAAAAATATATACTGGGGATTATTACAAGGAAATTAAAACTTTTTGTATACTTTCATATTCAATGTCACATAGGGCAGTGAATCTGGAATATTCTTTAGAAAAGTATATTTGTAAATTTTTGTAAGTAAACTGATATATTTTTTAAAATAATTTATTGAAATCTATGATATAAACAATTAAAAACAAAAAAACACTGATATGTGAGTGGTAGTTTGTAGGGCAGGGGAATAAAAAGTAACTACCTTATGTTACAGCAGAACCTTTAGGTCATTTTTTTAAAAAAAAACTTTTTGAAATGCAATTTTGGTAAATGATTAAGAAAGTAGAAACTATAGTTGAACTCAAGAAAATAATATTAGAACAAGTTTGAAATACATGTATTTTTTTGGTTGTTTTTAAAATATATTCTAAATATTTAATGAGTTTTGTTTTAAAATATAAAATTTATTTGGTAAAGATTCCAAGATCTAATCAAAGATGCTAATTGCAGAAATTCCAGTAGTATGATCTTTAATGTTACTCTTGCCCATGCCCTTTGTTGTTGGTTCGAGGGAAGTGGCTATTTGTTTAATGGAGTTCTACTTGTCATCTGTGATATGAAGCTGAGAATTTGACATTGCCACATCCTGGCAGAATTTATTCAACTTGAACAAGTCTTCAAGAATATTCAAAAGTTGAGTGCCATCTTATGGAGCAGTATAAGATAAGTCTCTTAAGTTTCAGTATTTTATGAATAGTGTTGCAAATCTGAGTTTTCAGATTTTTTGTGCTTGGAACAAGTTTTAGCAATTGTACAAGCAATACTTTGATCTTAAGTGCATCACCAATGACTAGCTGAAGAGTGCCGGCTGAGCATAACAAATTTGTTACTGCAACACCAGTATCAAGTTTAGTGTGTCAATTGTTCCAATCCTTGAATCTCACCCAGATCTGTTTCTTTGTAACCAACCTCCTCTTCTGTGCCATTATTAAGCATTTCTACAGCATCCAGTTGTCTTCATTTCCTTGATTATTATGTTGGACACACTATCTTGTTCACACCATTATTTGTTTTATGCTGTATATTTGCTGCACACTGATATCATAATATGTATGTACTTCAAGAAGCATATTCTTGAGATGCTGGGATGTGTTTTTCTCTAATATTCTTCATAGTTGTGACACAAACTGCAGTCCTATTGTCTTTCACAAACTAGATCTTAATACTCAAAACAGTGATCCAATTGTGTTGTACAGTCAGTCTTTAAAGAGATTAATTTCACTTTGATGATCTGGCATAAATTTCATTGGCAATGCTTGATACTTTCTTAATATTATCAGCATTAACAGAAGAATTACAACAAAAGCCTTTAAGAATTGGATCAATTATTTTTATAAAGCTGGAGTCTTCCATTCATTGTCACTAATGTAATGTAAGCATTAAAAAAAAAAAACCCTCATCAATTTAACTTTTGCTGTTTTACTTATTAGAAGACAATCTTTGTACTGAGACAAATTTTTCCTGAGATTTTACTTGAGGTGTTGTTCGGAAGAGTTGAGCTGTTTTGGCATGCTACAGCAACAAAAACCAAGTATTATGTGCCAACTAGGAAAGCAAAACAAACATATTAATCATACTTAAGTCATTAACAAATAACTTTGTGAATGGGTAATGTAAGCCAGGAAGGGATAGACACAACAGTAATCTACGCTGCTAAGTAAAAGCAATCCAGGGCCAGTTTCCAGAGACTGGTCAATGATCCTTCACAATGGGCCAGAACTGTCTTTTGAAGTAGGAGTTAGTTTGAAGTGGTTCAGTTCTATCTTCCCAATGTTGTTCTTGAATGGTTGCAAATAGTCTTTGATTCTTTGTTACTGAACTACCCCACCCTAGATGTGAACTTGTTTATTACAATGAAGAGGAAACTCCTTTTTTTGGGTGTTGGTGGAGTCTCTCTAGGTCATCTTCTTTTATGTTTTTATGCCCAGAGCAGTGGCATCTGGGATCTCACCATTTTTCAAAGTTGACCATAGGTTCACAGACTTTTAGCATCTGCCTGTATGCTCCTGCTGTATGTATTTCTGTTTTGAGGGACAATGTTTAAAAGTGTCCATAGCTGGCTAGCCAATATCAGGGGGAGGTTATTAAAAGGTCTTTTGCTCTCAAACCTATCCCATAATGTGAAAAAGAAGCTATCCCTGCCATTACACAAGCAGATGAAAATCTGACAAGTTCATTTCAGAATAGCATGTAAGACAAACAGAACAGAACTGTGAACTGGTCATATTTTTAATTACTTTGGTACTTGTTTGGCTTCATGGGATTTTTTTTTTTTCCACTCTGGTTAATTTTTGTTTTAGAGAAGAAAAAGAAGTTTGAACCAGTTCACAGTTGCAATTTTGGTTTGGTTTGACTCTGCTTAAAAAGCAGTGGAAAATTGGGAGAGCTGGAGAAACTCAAATTAATCTGTAATGAAGCTAGATCACTGAGGTATCGCATCAAACTAAGCTGGTAGGACAGGTGTCACATCTAAGCCATTAAAACACATAACTAATAGTTTTACTCACCTTTCTGATAAACCCTGGATTAGATCTTGATAACATTTTAACAAAATTGTGAAATTATCACAATCAAAACGTTAATAAAATTAGATGAAAATTTAATTTTTTTCTTAAAATTTAATAATCTGAAAGTTATCTATTTTTTCTTTTAAAGCCTACTGATGTATGGTTACTCCTGTTAATGTCAAAGCTCACCAGTGGTGCATGAAAAGTGTGGCCAACAACAATCAACTACACAGGAATGAGCTTAACTATTGGTAATTTCATTTGTGTATTATACAGGGTGCGGCAAAATGATCTGACACATTTGTATTTTTAATAAAAGCCAAAGAGAGTAAAGAATGAAAAATGTGTTTTTATTTTCGAAATGTACATAGAATTCCATTTTGTTTCAATTGATGCATTGTTGACATTTTGTTTCATTTCATTTTCAGTTGCCGACATGAATTGAACGGAGCGAACATCGCGCTTTCATTGTAGAAACCTTTATCAAAAACAACAAATCCGTAATTGCAACACAAAGAGCATTCCGTGTACACTTCAGGCTTGGTAGACATGATCCTGTACCTACTCGAAACACGATTTTGTTTTGGGTTACCAACTTTAGATCTAGTGGATCAGCATTGAAACGAAAATCAACCAGCCAACCTCGGACTGCCAGAACTCTGGAAAATGTGGCAGTGGTAAGAGGTTCAGTTCAACAGTCTCCACGACATTCGGCACGGAAACACGCCGCTGCTCTTAGCCTTTCCGATAGAAGTTTGCGAAGAATTCTTCACATGGAACTGCAAATGCATCCATACAAAATGATGTTGGCACAACAACTCAGCGAAAGAGACTTTAAAACTCGCAGACTTTCATGAACGCCTTCGACAGTGTGTGGACAATAACGGTACCCACTTGAGTGATTTAATTTTTAAAACCATATGAAAGAAAATGGCATTCTATGTACATTTCGAAAATAAAAACAAATTTTTCGTTCTTTACTCTATTTGGCTTTTATAAAAATACAAATGTGTCAGTTCATTTTGCTGCACCCTGTATATACTAAATATAGAAGTAAAAAATGGACAATATCTTGCATTATGTATGTATGGATATTTTATATAGTTAGCCAGATGAAAAAGATCATATTTGAGTGAGCTAGCTAGTCATTGGTAGAAGGATATTTTTTGCTTAGTCACGAATAACTGAAGCTATAATTACAACCTTTATCACAAACAAGTTTATCCTACAACATAGCTGGAGAATTACCTGTTCACTCAGTCACCTGAAGTATGCTTGATCAAGCCAAGATTTAATGACTGTTATCAATCTGCAGCCATCCTAGGTAGGTTAGGTTTGTTTTGTTTTGTTTTAGTGAAGGAAAGCCTTATGTAAACTTATTCAGATAAGAATATTTTAGCCTTAACATGAAAGTGTGTCAGTGTCATAGTTAAATATTTGTTGTGTTATTATAGTTAGAATATATTGATTATTATTATTATTATTATTATTATTTTTCAGTGTTATTCTGGATATTTTGCTAAAAGCAAAGAATTTATTTTGTTTGTTTGTCTCTACTGATATTTGTCTCAAATTGTCAGAAAAAAGAAATTTTAATTTAGTTTTTCTTTAGACAAAATTTACAGTAAATTAACTAATTGAGTAACATAATGAAGGAAAAGCAATTAGTAAAACTGAAAAAAAAGAAAAGGTTGTAATTAACCTTCAGTAATTTTGATATATAGTGTGCAGCTTCTAAAAATCTCATCATTGGGAAAAAATATTTAATATAAAAACCAAAACTGTTCAGGATGCTATTGTTTATGAATTTAACTTTTTTTTTTTTTTAATCTATGGAGTTCTTTGGCAATGCAGGCTCAGTACGTGTCAAGAGAAACTTGATAATACCTGTGTGAAACTTACCTTTGTTTTAAGTATTCCCCATTTGTTAATTTTTAAAAATGCAAATTATGGAGATTTTAAAAGTCCCAGTGTGCAGCACAAAAATATGGGTATTTTGCAGAAAACTTAAAGCCATTAAAAAATTGTGATGTGTTTACATTCTGAGTTGTTATGTTTTAACCATATTTTAAAATGAAATGTACGAGCTCAGTGATATATAATATCAGCCCCCTTCCCCTGCTAAAAACTGGACAAAATGTGAATCAAATGTCTTTTCTTGGTAACTGCATTTTTACCTAATGTGTTTTCTTCTTTTATATTTGTTTATATTTCAAAGTACAGCACTTATTTTTCTTTGGGTTTTTTTGTTTTGACTGTAATCTGTGGAATCGCTGTATATAATCCATTTTAGTTACTGCTAATGATAGAGCAGTGGTGATGGCTTGGACTTCAGCCACTGTTCTTGAGGATGGAATTCTAGAGCTTATGATTAAAGGAAGGAAAAGAGCTCAACAGGTTCTCTCCATCTGTCTGGCTGATCAGAGTATATGTATTTAATTTAGTTGACTTGATGGGGCAGGTCAATAACTGACCCAGGCCATTTGTCAAAGTGCAAGTGTACACTTATGACTTATTTTTCTGTAAGACAGAAGAGACTCTCAGTTTTCCTTCAGAAATGCCTGCTCTCATATTGGCATAGCTGGTAGGAATACAGATTTTATCAAATTAACAAAGCAGGAAAACATTGACCAAAGTCCACTCTCTTTGTTTTTTTATGCATTGGTTTACTCTCTATATTTGCTGCTAATGGACATAAATTTGAATCACATTAAAGAGAAATTAAACTTATCTGATTTTTTTCTGTCTGCTAAAGACTGGTTTGGAAAACCCATATTATTAGCTACCATAGCTTTTTTCTTTTAACAAAATTATTGATAGAAAGAATTGGAGACTATATTGTTATTATTATTTAATCTGGCCCTTCCTGTATATGAGACTAGCTCTGAAAAATTATTATTATTATTATTTTAAACAGGACATTAATTCAGGTAAAATGATTCCATGACTACATTTTATTAATTGTTTTAAATAAACATTGATTTGGTTAGAATAACTCAAAGACTATGGTCAAGGGTATGAGTTCAAATTCCTGTTGAGACTGGCTCAGATTGCCATACCTCCCTAGCATAGTTTTTTCTTGCTTCTAGCTAACTACTGTTTAGATACTTCAGTTCTCTCACTCATCTAGACATGAAGAGTTCTAGTAGGCTTTTTGTTTCTAAGCCGGACACACCATCCAGTCCACTATTTCCCTGGGAATTAAAGTAGGAAAGTGTTTGAATTTTCAGGTCGGAGTGAGGGCTGAGAGATGAGGGTGAGGTTGGGCTATATAGTATCATAATAAAAACTGGAAAGGTTTAATGGCAATTTTATTAACTTTAACTGTTTTTTTTTTTAAATCATGATATCTATGAATGTTGGCTGCTCAGACTTTAGGTAAAATATCCTTCTTAGTTTCTTGTTGTAATGTTGCATGACTTTGTTGATGACCTTTAGAATTGAGTGCTAAATTAAATTATACTCTTACAAAGCTATGTTATTCAGACATAAGGGAAATTCAAATGAAACTTGGCTGTTTACAGTTACGGCTATTCTATTTTCATTTGGGTTTCAGTTGAATATCCCTAGTATTATTGTCTCACAATTAAGCGTTCTTGTTTTCAATAAAAATCAAACAGCAATTTCACATCAAACTTTACCACAACAATAAAATTTATCAGCAACCAAATTGGATACATATTTTTCCCCACTTTTCTCCATCAGCCAACTAACCGGGCTCTCTAGTTTTCTCCCATGTCTAAAAATGAAAAGTTTTAGCAGGTTTTCTTGCTAAAGTCAAAAGAGGCAGGCCCCTCTTGGCCCAGGATTGGCATGCTTCCAAGCAGGAAGCCACTGCCTCTACTGTATAGACATTGTTGTATGCCAACAAGAATAACAGCAATAATCAAGCACATTAGACTATTTAGAAATAAATTCTTATTTGCTTTGCCACTTAATGGTCATCTCTTCAGGTGCATTTTAAACTTTGACAATTTTAAATCTGTAGTTCAGCTTTTGTAACCTTTGATGGCCTGATAGCAAAGTATTATTTTTTCACTGTATTTTTTGGCTTTAAAATGGCATTTTTCAGTAGTTAATTGGTTAAAAACAGGGCCAATATGACAGTTAATCTCAACAAGAGCTATTTACTCAGAACCCAGTCAGCTAGAAAGCTTTACTTATCAGCTAGTTAACCTTTGTCCAGTGATGTTAAATGATATCAGCAATTATCAAGAGAATCCCAATACAGTAATCATATTTTATTAAAGTATCCACATTTGCTTTATAGCCAGTAATTTTTTGTTTGTTATTTCTTTTTTAAGAACAAATAAATAAGTGGATAAAAGAAAAAAAAATCATAAAAACCCTTAGCTGTCTTATTTAACATTATTTACTCCACGTGGCTGCATTTTATACTGCATTAGTGTTTTTAAGAAGGGACAACGTAAATGGGCTGCCTCCTGTTCATTCTCTGAAGAAATGTAATAAGTCACTGTATTTGTCAACTGCATAAAAAGGATATACCATGTTTTTATTTCTGTTCCATGTTTTGAACAAACAAAAAAAAACAACAACAACCCACAAAAGATTGGAAAGTAGATTATTTACACTGTAGATAATCAGCTTTATTTGCATCATTATTGTTGTCTATCAGCTTGTGAAAGGAACTGTCCTACCTTTATTCTTTTAAACACATTATGTTTACAGAACGGTTTGTTACTGCCATTCCTTTTTGAACCATTAAAGATGAGTTTAGTAGCTGTTGTCATAGCTAATGTCTGATAAGCTGGGTCATTAAAAAAAGAAAAGGAAATGGGACTGGGTTTCACTTTACATTAACCCTCTCCACATATCTCTGCCTCACTTTTCTAATAACATGATGAAAGTGGACATTGGAGTAGGTTTCCATATTGTTTTGAAAACTGGGTTTCTTGTTTCTTCATGTGAACAAAATACACTGATTTACAAAAGTTAACCAACAGCAAACAACAACAAAATTATTTCCAAAATGGCTAAAGTTTTATTCAACAAGGGTTCAACACAAACTCCTCTTTATGTAGGACAGCTTTTGAGTTTTAGCTAAAATGTGTACAGTCGAACCCCGTGTAATAGCGGTTCGGCATTTGCGGCCCCGGTTATTCGCGGAATTTTCCTTAGAACCTAACTAATAATTATTCGTGGAACCCCCCGCATATTCGCGGAATTGCAAATATCTTCCGCGATTTTTTTTATGGCTTTTTTGTGGCAATATATATTTTTTCATGCTTTTTAACGCTAAATTATTAATAACAATATAATTTACTAATTTTGTAATATAAATACTAACGTAAATTCAGCAAAATATCAATATAAAATAAACGCTATTGGCTGGAGGTTTGAAAGTAGCCAATCCGAGAGCGTTATTCATTTTTCCTTGCTGCTGTTTGGCTGCTGCCCACGAGGCGCTGTCTCAGGCAGATGCAGCCCAGCAGCCCTGCATCATCCCAGTTTACCATGTGTAGCTATCTCGAGTATTTCTCTGAGTGTTGTATTTTTTTATTAAATTATTATTATATATTTACTTATATTTTTTTTATTATATTTTACGTTATATTTTGATGTTTATAGGCATTTTTATGAACCACGTCCAATATTTGCGGTTTTTCACTCTTCACGGGTGCTCTAGGAATGTAGCCCCCACGAATACCGGGGGACAACTGTATCATATTTTTTTGGCGTATACGTCCACCCCCCCCTGGAAGTCCAGAGTTTGACATTTACTCCAGATTGATTTATTTAGGGAATAGAGTTACTGAAATTTATTCATTTAAAAATTTTTAGAAAATGATAAACTGTGTTATTTTCTGAAATAAATTAAAATTGTTAGTTTGAAACATATCACAAAAAATTACTGACTGGAACATTTGCATTTGGGTGAGCAATTCATTGTTAATGTTCTCACTGAAGCATGCAAAATTATTCAAACAATAAGAAGCACATGCTGATCAATTATGTTCTGTCTATCCTTTTCACCTTTAATTATATGTATAAATATCTCCAACAAATCCTCTACCTCATTTCAAAATACCTCCCATAAAGTCACACAAGTCGAACATGGCAGCTTTTAAGCTAGAAATTCTTAAGTTTGCGGAAGAAAATAGTGGTAATATGGCTGTGCATAGGAAATAAGGTGTCAGCAAAAAAAATGTGTTAGGGACTGGTGTAAAGCAAAGGATATGTAATAGACTACAAAGAAAAGTAAGAAAGCAAAATACGGTTGCAAAGTTATGTGAACTAACATTGAAGATAAGTTGGAGGAATATGTAGTAACTCAATGGGCTATGTACCATAGACTTTGTACTGTACAGCTAAGATTAAAGACCAAAAAATTGCACCTAATTTGGGAGTTGACAGTTTCAGAAGTGATCAGGGTGCTTTATGTTCATGCATAGTAAAGGACTTTAGAGAACAGGTGAGCATGTTGATCTCTTTGTTGGCATATTTGTGAACACCAAATGTCAGACAACTTGAAAACAAGCTGAATATTAACTTTGGCTATCAAAAATCAAAATGTGAGCATTCCATTAAGCTGAAAGATAGTTCCACAAAGTAGTTCAATGATATACGCAAATAGCTCATTAATGTTTATGAGCCTGGAAGTACTGTAGACAGTGATGCAGTGCAATAGTATTAGGAAGGATTTAACGCATTATTCTGACTGGTGGAAAGTTTGGCAAACTACCATAGTTGATCTAGCCTTATTTTATACTCCAAATCAACTTATCTCTAAATGAAGGGGAATGGATGGGAAAAATGAGCCAATTTGACTTATGCACCACATCAACTTATAATCTGCAAAATATTATAAATTAGCTTTGGTTTAAAGACATGAAAAACACTGGATTGTGTTCATATAAATTTTGGTTCTGTTGGGATATTTTTTTGAAGGGAATTGTTACGTATGTGTAGCCATACTTGTTTGGCAGATTATCTAAGGTGAGGAGCTATTGGTAGAATAGAAACAGCATGGTCATAGACACAGGTGAAAAAATGGCTAAGTGGAAACAAATTTTTGGTTTCTCAACTATGGAGACAATTTCAAATGCATAGAGATATTGTCTATAAAATGGATCAAGGTCAAACATGGGTCATAACCTCAGCAAATGAATGCTATGTGCCACTTTTGGCTCAGTGAAGCAGATCTTTAACATTGACCCAACTTTATTCTGATTTCTCTGCAGCCATAGTGGAGGTTGGTATCAGCTTTAACATGTTCATCCCTTGATCCACTGTCATAAATGAGAGTGTTTGACTTAGTTCTGTGAGCCTTCCACTTGGATACCACATGACTAGAGTGTTCTCTTTAGTGATGACTCAAATTTAGCCTTTCATGAGACTTTGCATGTACTCATCTGGAGAGAACATGGAATATGCTATCAGCTTATAAACACCATGGAAGAGATTGCTTTGATGGTAGAGGTGTGCTGGTCTGGGAAGGAATTTCATTTGGTGGGCATATAGGGATGAGATTATGGATCCCTGTGTCAGACTGTACATAGGTGCAATTGGAGATAACTTTAGTTTAGTGGACAATAACACTTGTCTACACAGGCCATGTGGCTAGCATGTTCTTCTGGCTAAATAATATTGAGAATGTCTAGGATACTTTAGGAAGATGTGTTGCCTTACTCCTAGAACTGAAAAATTCTCTGATAAGACAAGGAACTTTATTGGCCTCTCCTTTCATTGATAGGATTATAAGCAGTATGCGAAGCTGTTGGGAATCATGTATTACCATCAGGAGGAAGGACCACATTCTCTACTGACTACATCTAATTAGTTTTTGTTTACATTCTTTATGTTAGAATTTATTCTTGTTTCCCGATTTGGTTCCCCTTTACACTCCTAAAAATTATTTGTAATTTACATATTTTTTTAATGAAAGTTGTTACATGAAGAGTTTGGTGTGATGATTTTGTGAATATGACCATTTTGGAAATATTTTGTTTTTGTTACTGTGTTTTTTTTGTTGTTTTTTTTTTTGCTTAACTTTTGGAAACCAGTGTAATTTAAAAAAAAAATTAAGATGGCATAGGTGTGATCCATAAACTGTTGAATTATCTTTTTTCAGCAGGTATAAACCACATACTGTAAATTTATATGTTGCATCATTTTACTATCAGTTAAATTTCTTGTGGATTCACTTTTTCTCTCATGTAACATTTAGGACTTTGTAACCTGGTAAATATCTATCTTTTATTTAAACAATTTTCATAAAGAGAACTAAAAAGACAAGCATTACTAATCAGATTTTTTTAGTTTAATTATGACTGATAGCACTGAACAGGATTTTAGAAAACACTTAGTCATTTTATAGTTTATTTTGACTTCCTCTATATTGAATTACAGGAAGACAACTGGATGTGGACATTATTTGATTTATTATGGGTTGTGTACCTAAATATGTTGTGATTAAAATCTTTTTATGCTATAACCTGCAGCAAGATATTTTTAGTCTTTTTTGTTTGTTTTTGTCATAACTTTCCAAATGACATTAAGATCTGTTATCAAATTTCTTTTCTGGTTATTTATCGTTTTTCTTTAGTCAGTCATCACGAAAACCAGGCAAACGCACTCAGGTATATGTCTCCAAACATCTTATTCTACATATCATGCAAATGTTATGCCACTAAGATTATCATTATGCAGATACCTGTATATTACTGATAAATTTTAGGCTTTTTGACTTTAGCCATCAATACTATATGGGCCAATTTAAAGGGCAATGTGGCAGCTGCATCTTCTACTTCATGAATAACTTTTATGATTTTGTTTGATTACTTTTTTCAATGCTGATTTTAATGTTTCAACACAAAAAGGAGGCTAATTTATTCCTTTTCTTTTTGCTTTTGTCAACAAAAAACTAATTAGAAACACATTTTTTGGTATTTTAATGTACAAGATGTTTTTCTCTGCTGCATTTGTAACTTATCTTTATGTCCATCATTTCTGGTTGGATAAAGAATTAAAGTTGCTTTCAAACATCTGGTTTTATGAGGAACTAATAACAAAAGGTTATATATAATCAGAAATGTAGCAAAGGGCAGCAGGGAAGGAGGTGATGAAAGCTGGAAACAGTGTCATATAATTATGTGAACATGTAAAGTTCCCTATGCTATGCTAGTGTGATAATATTATTTAAGTTTAGAATATTGACAGATGACTTTAATTTTATTACTAATTATTAATTAATAATGATAATTCTTGGTTAGATGGGTGCATGAGTATGGTCTTGCTTTAGGCACCAAAAACATTAACAATAGCTCTGGATAGTTCTACTTGACTTTTATATTTACTTAAGCTCAATTTCATGTGGCAGTGGTATAAAATGATGGTGATGGTTTATAAATGTGACATTTTTATGCATTTATAATATTAATATTTGGACATTATGCCAGAAGCAGTTGAAAGAGAAGTAAAAAAACAGTTTGGATGGCAGTTGGCCATGTGAAGTCCTTGGTTTGATCTCTGTCAAAATCTGAATTGGTTTTGTAATCTTCCATGGCATGGCTTCTTCCTGCTTTTATGTACCAACAGCCCATCTGTGTGGGTTTTCTCCCATAGCTAAACTAGTTTTTTGTAGGCATCTTTTGGGTACTCATGGTGAAGATGCTAAGGGCTGCTCTTGACTGACACAGTATGCCTTTATCACCATTCAAAGCCTTCCACCATTTAAAGGTGACCTGCTTAATCACCAAGGTTAATGTAATGTACCCCCCCACTTCTAGTCAAATGGCCTTATGACCTTGATGTCTCAACAGTAAATTCCAAAGAAGAAGGAATATACTCATTTCTGACTCATCAGAAAAACATTCTTTGCAGTCTGGCATTAAAGTGCATCAATGAGATTATTGTATGATGTTACCATGTTTTACAACCATCACAATCTACTAAAAATAGAATTGCATTCTTAAGTTTTATCATTGCAAGATTTATTGTTGACTCTTGGAACCTTACATTCCCTATCATCTATTGTTCAAAATCCACTTGTGTCCAGGTGAAATTCTGAGCAACTTTGTTAGTTACATCATTTCATCTGACCAGCAAGTGTGGATACAACCATGGTATTCCAATGATAAAATGATGAGGGTAATTTTTTGTATTCTTTCTGGCACCATAGGCTATTGCTTTTTGTCTAAAACACTTTATCTCTCAGTATTACAAATGAATCTGGTCTGATGTTTTTGTGTGTCTGTATTCTTGATTTTTTGCCTACTTTTTATGGAGCCTAGAAGGCAAGAACTTCAATAAGCTAGAAAAAATATTTTGGATATTGTTTGTAAGAAATACGTCTAGGGTATTGGTGCTGCCCAAATTCAATAATTCCTCCCACCACCCTCTCAAAAGAAAAAAAAAATTGTCTTGCACTGTAAGTAATAAAATTACCCAGATGTCATCAGTCAGAGACCAAGAATTTGAGAAGTTTATCCTGAGTCATTCATTGCTGCTGATGTTGATTATCAGTGTATCAGTTAAATGTTGAAATGTAAATGATTGTTAGCATCTATTTATTTAAATAAATAAAGCTAAATAATTGTCTTGTTTTTCTGCTGGCTTTGTTCTGATTCTTGGAGAAAATGAATCACAAATGGCTGAGCATACTGTTTCGGATCACATATCAATGATTGATAACAAAAATATGGCAGTAGCTTGCTGATTTAAGGAACAAAGCAGTTAGAGGGTTTACTTTTATTATTAGTTAAATTCTTGAATGCAGAACTCTGATTGTTGCTAATAAAAGATTAGATGAAAACATTGTTACTAAAAGCTCAAGTCCTTATATTTATTTTTCTCAAATTCCCCCCTTTTTCTTTTAAATCAGAAATATTCTCTTTCATACCGGAGTTGGCAACCATTTTGGTAGCATGCATTATTTGGTTTAGGATAGATAAAAGTAAGTACTCTAACATTTAACATCAGAACTATGTGTTACAGGTTAGCCTGGTTATTAGGATTTTAAGTTTGTTTTTGTTTTCTTTAAAATCTAAACTATTGTCATTTTGGAGTTTTATGCAACCCCTATGCCAACTTAATGCAATGCCTATCTGTAAGTCACATAGCTCACTATCAGCTGTCACAAATAACATAGAAACACAAATGTTCTTAGCATTGCTTCCTGGGCCGAGAATAGTACTTGACAGGTGGCCAGGTCCTTCCAAGATAATGATTTGAATTGTAAGTGTCACCAGCACATTTTCCTACTGAACAACCTATTGAAAATCCCTATTAGAACTCTTCATTTTTAGATGTAAGAGGAAATGCATGTGACCAGTTGGTGAAGGAGAGCAAGAAACCATGTTCTAGTGGCACACCAAACTGAGTCAGTCCCATTCAGGATTTTTGCTTGGACCCTCACCTTGGCAGTACTCCTAATACAATGTACCAAAGTTTTTATGTGAAGAATTTTAGCTAGTAACAGGTCACTTTGTTCCTAATGAGTAGATTTTAAAGTTTGAATTGGGAATTTAGCATCATCTGAAACAAAAGTGGATAGAAATGGAGTTTATTTATCTTTTTTTCTACTGGGGATTTTAGAATCCTACCACACATGACAATGAAAGATTTAAACTCATTCCTTATCTATTTCATTTGCCTCTACTCCTCAGTAAGAAATTCTGGCCCTGCTATTCTAAATGTTTTCTATAACAGATAGAAAACTGTGTAGTTTTAATAGCTGTGCACAGTAGTGTGAAAGCTTGATTTCAGGCTGTAATTACCCATCATTGGTAGTTCTATTTATTTTATGTTATTGTATTGTATGTACTAATACTGACCAAAAGCAGCTAAATAATGCCTCAGAGGTAGTACTTTATGAAATTAGCAGGCTTTTAATTTTTGGAAAATGGTAATCATGTCCATTAAAAAAAAAAATCTTGGATCTGCATATGCATGTAGTAGGAGAGTAAGTTGTTCCTAGAATTCGTTAGATTTAAAACAAAAGAAACACAAAAGTTAAGAAAAAATGAGTTACTCTCCCTAATTTCTTTTCCTAACATGGCTACTTACCACTGCCAAGAAAAAGAAAACTGAACAACTGATTTTAAATTTCTCTTTATGTTTGTATGTCATTTAACCATGTTTGTGATATATTAAAGAAGCTAGGGTTTCTTATTCATGCATGTGTGACTGTGTACCAGAAATGTTCAAATAAAACTTGGTCAGATACCATTACGGCAATGTTATATCAGCTAGCTTTCATATGAATGTTCATTCTGAGTAGTATGCACATTATTGGCATGGAAACAATATCAGTACAGGGCCATAGGAAACAAATTATTGTTGGTGGGGACCAACTTACACAAGGGCACTACCTTACAATTGACTTTTTTTACCCCAAAATGCATGATCTTTGTAAAAGGCTGTTGTTTTACAATAAAAACTAAAAACTGAAAACCTTTTTTTTAAAATATGAAAAAGATCAATATGCATTGAATTTGGATTTTTTTCTAATTTTTATTCTAAAATATCTGAAAAATAATTTTTCAAAATGTGAATAATAACTAAACCAATATTTTCTTTTAGTAAGTTTATTAACAAAATTATATCAGCTTTGGGTGGGATAAGGGTTATTGTTGGGTTTACAAGGAAAATGAAGGGTTAGGGGTATGTTTTTTTTTAGAAATTTAAAAGAAAATCTTAACCCACTTTCAATCATAAAGGGAGAGATTTTGGCTTAAGCAAAATATGAGGGGGGGAAAAGAATTTTAAAAAAAAATTGTATAAATATGGTCTTTGGAGAAATTTAAAAAGAAAGTGTATTTATTGTAAAATAAATTTTTTTAAAGTTTTTAAAATTTACAATTTTTTATTATTATTAATAGCATGGAGACCCTCAATACAGATATAAACTAATTTTACCTTTAATAGACAAATTGCAGATGAATTTGTTTGAGGTAGGAATTGTGTTCTTTTGATGGATAAAAGAGAGTTGGATTATATTTTATTAATGAAGTTTCCAACACAGTAAAAAACATGAAAGCAAAAATGACTAGGTATGAGACAACGGAGTGTTTAAAACATAAATCACATTAAATATTTTCTACTAATTAGAGAACATGCACCAAAGAGTTAAATCCACACCTGGAGTCTGTTGGAGTTAATAAAAAATCAAGATAATTTTCAAATAATAGTGGCTCCATGGTTCCAACATAACATTTGTAGATATAGAATGAAAAATAGTTACAAGTAATATAAAAGAAAGAGAGAGAGAGAGTATGTGCACATACAGTTTTAATTTGAATATTTTTAGTGTTGGATTATATTCCACAGCAATGTACATATAATTTTTTTTTTTATTAATAGCTAAGGTACATCAGATAATAGCAGAAACGTTTTGGGGGACATGGCTCTTCTGGCCTACCCATTTTCTACAGCCATGCAGGGAAGAGAAATTCTCCATAATCAGCTGATTTAAACTACAAAATTTAACAAAAAATAGATGAGCAACTAGAACTACCAAATGTGATAGAGAGAAATACAACACCCAACCAAGGTAAACAGCAAAGACAAGTGGCCTGTCAGTGCAGGTTAAGTGGTGGCCATTTTGTTTTTCTCATAATTAGTGTACTTTAAGGTGTAAATGCACAATGTAAATAGCATAAACACTTAATGGCCACATTTAATTTGCAATATTACCTTTGTAACTATTTGTTTTCTTCTAAAGATATGACAAGAAGCTCTTTTATTACAAGAATTGTTTGGTAATAAATTTAACCTCTTGGTGAAGGTACATCATTATTACCACCTCATTTTTTCCCGAAGAGGGAGCTGGTGTCAAGTATGCTTGCCAAGATTCACATATGTAGCCATGATCGCAGTGTATGTGATAGAACAGAAAGCAGTAAATATGAGTGCCTGCATCAGCAAGAGTTGATGAGTGAGAGATCGAGAACCAGGTATGCAAAATCAACAAAGTGTGCCACAAAAAAGCTAAATTTATTTATTGATATGGCAATCAAAGAATATTCAAGTTATTTTTAAAGTCCAAATAAATTTTTGTTATGCAATTGCAACAAAATTCATTAATGGGAATGAGTCAGTTTTTGGATTACATCATTCTGACTGAAAGAATGATCTGTGGGCTTTGTGTTCTGTGTACCAATTGACCTTGAATTGTTTACTGAGTGTTTGGAGTCTTTTGTATTGGGTTGACAGAATGTTTCATAAGTTTTTTATCTACAATTTCTTAAGGTTTTGACTGTCCAAAGTCTCATTTTGGGGAATGATTTGATATTTTATGGAAACAATGGTTGTTGTGTATAGTAGCAAAGATTGCTAGAGAAACAATTTATGTGATTGCTGGCTATGTTAGACAGGTGTGTAAAGGGTATCCTTCATGGGTTTTGGAGTTCTGTGTTGCCATTATGAGTGGGTGGTCATTCTGTAGAGTGGTCACTGACTGTATTTGACTGAAATGCATACATATAGTTAAGGTCTCTGAGAAATAGTTGCTTGTAGATCACTTTCATAGTAAAAAAAGCAGTATCTCCATCTTACTGGTCTTAGAATCATAGTCAAGATTGAAAATTATTCACTCTGTGTCAGTGCCAGATTTACCATGGGCAACTGCCTCAGAGCCTCCACAAAGTTTTTTTTTTTTTTTTTAAATATTAATATTAGGAAATGTAAACATTTAGGCTAAACTGATTTTTATTTCAATAGTTCTAACTGTTCTATTATAGCTATATTCCACCTGCATGACCTGAAATAGATTATAGATTATTACAAATTATTAAATATAGAAAACAAATGTAATTATTGTAAGTATAATAGTGCATACAGGCATCAACTTAAGCCAAACCACTGGATGTGTCAGTTTGCCTGATTGGCAGCATTGCTGCAGGAGCTCCCAGAATGTAACAACCAAGCTGGCAGGCCATTACCTCCAGTTCTTCATTATTGTTTTTATTAGAAGGACTTTGAATTTGGTGAAAAATATGAAAATGGTAAGACAGTTTATTTTTTAACTCCATATAAGAAATTGACAGAAAATAAGTGTTAATTTTTAACATCATCTTAAGTTGGTAGCATGGCTGGCTATCTGATAGCCCATCACAAGTGTTTGGATACTTTTATCTTTCGGTTTTTTCAATGAATCTTTGTGATTTGCTAGACTGACAGCAGTAGACAATAACAAGGTAAACTATAACTCCAGTGTATTGTTAATAACAAGTTGGGGGTGTGAGCTGTGAGTAAGTATGTATAATAAAATATGCTTATATGACTACTTTTTTTTGTTCCCAAAATTTTATGAGTTTGAACAGGTTTATGAATAGCCTCCACAGGTCTAAATCCAGCCCTGCCTTGTGTTTACCTTGTACAAATAAATATTATTAGTTTCTGTCAACTGGTAATTAAAAAAAAAATCCCTGCAATGAAATGCTAAAAAAAGTTGATGAGTATAACTTAATAGAATCTTTTCTAGAGTTGATGCTTCTGGTCCCAGACACTATACCTGCAGTGAAGTTGGAGTTGGCTTTTATACCATTGGTAATGTTCCTTAATTATCTGATGATAGAGCTTGCTTCAGATTCCTTAGAAACTAAGTGGAGAAGCCTCATCTAGGAAAATCAAAACAAATAATCTTTTTTCTTGTTTTTTTTCTTCAAATTTTGAAAAGAAGTAATTTACTTTAGATGAGACAGGCAGCTGTGTAAATAAGAAAGCATTGACACCTATTCATGTTTCTCAACAGAGCAACTTGACCTTTTATCCACTCCCGGCTTCATGGGGAATAATGAAAATGAAAAACCACTTTTTATTGCAATTTTTGTTTGTTTGTTTTAAAAGTAAATTTGAAGGTTACATTTTTATTTTGATATCTGGGGTATGTTTTGGTGGTTTGAAGGAGCAGCATTTACTACTGAAACAAGTAATTATATAATGATTTTTTTTTTAGTTTTAGTATTTGTCAGGAAATGTAAATAGAATTGCAGAACATTTGAAATTAAAGGGAAGAAATGATGCTTAAAACCAACCAACACTTTATTTTCTTTTTTTAATTTCACAGAATCCTGTAGTTAGGTTTCTTAAAATGCCTTCTGTCTTAGTGGCAATGTGAATTTTGTTTAAAAAGAAAATTTAAATGCTGTAGCCCAGGTATTGTAAAGTAAAATATCACAGCTCTGGTTGGCCAGCTGAAGGGTCCTAGGGCTGACCTAGCTGTAACCAGACTTTGATGTGTGTAGTGGTAAGGGCGTTTGCTTCTTCTGCAGTGTAATAAAGGAAACAAAAATGAAAATTGATTTACTCCGCTTGGAAGTGGTGCTGACCACCATCACCATGTTATACCAGGTCAACGGTTATTCGAACGGCGCTCCAACTTCTGCCTGTCATACGCTTACCCCTGAACACGATGTGTCAGCTCAGAGTACCAGCCCAGAATTCACTGTCACTGTGTCACAAAATGAATACAAACCTGGAGATAATATTGAAGGTAAATTTTGATTTTAAAAAGATATTTCATTAAGGGATCCTTATTGTCCCAAAATAAAAGGAAAAGGAAAAAATATTAATAATAAAAGAAAACTTTGGTGCAATTGGAAATCACCATAGATTCATTTCAACAATATTTTTTTTGTATTTTATTTATTTATTTGTATTCAATATCTGCTTATTGTCAATGGTGTGTTCAAATGCATTCAAGATATTTTGACTAATATATATATATATATATTTAATCTTTATTATTATTATTATTATATCTAATGTTTTTTATTTATAAAAGAAAACTTCTTTAGAGACATTGAAGTTTATTTATATATATATATATATACATAATTGTTTTTAAAAAATTCAACCTCCCCTTAATTCCTTTGTCTTTTATTCTAGTTACACTGTCAGGACTTGGTGGTGAGAGGTTTGATGGGTTTCTTGTTCAAGCAAGGAAAGCTGATCCTTGTTTAAATAAGGATGCAGTTGGAAGCTTCATACCTGTGGCATCTACAAAGTCTGTGTGTCAGGTAAAGCCAACATCCATTTCTGATTTTTATGCAATTTAGAAAACAGTGAGGAGAGACAGGAGAGAGAGAGATGATACAGGGATGTTCCTGTCACAGATGTAATGTTGAGAGAAAAACAAACAAACAAGAATTGCATTCTTTCTTTTATACTACATAATAAATTACTAATTATCTTGTAGATCTTGATTTATTTTTAAAAGTAGATAATTCATCTAAAATAGAAATGCCTTTCTTCTTGTTTTTACTTTCTTTCTTATACTTCACATCTTTTCTAATTTCTTTGAACATTGTTTTGTTGCCAATATTTAATTTTAAAAAAAATTAATGCAAATAAAAGACCAAAGAGTCATCATGTGATTGTGATTGATTTCATTTTCTTTCAAACATTAAAATTCTTACAAATTTTCAGAAATAACTTCTATTTAAAAGTGTAGCTGTTACTAGGAAATTTGGTCACCTGTAATCAGATATTACCTATAAAAATGAAGCAGAATATACTTTATGGCTAAAAAAGTTGACTTTGAAGAATGAAATTGATCAGAAAATAAGATTTATAGCAAAAAGCAGACATACTTTGTAAGTGAATGAATATTATGTTAGTCATTAACCTGCATTTACTTCATTTCAATGCATTTTTATACTATATTAGTGCACAGTTCTCTAATCTGCCACTTTGATTTGTTCTAATGATTTTAAAATTAACAACATTTATTGATTTAAAAGAATACATTTCTCAAAACCATAATTTTATATCCTGGGAAAATTCAGTAATTTCTTTCTTTCATTTTTTTCCCTTTCTGTTAAACAAACCAAAACAGAAAGACTTCTTACTGTATACTAAACTGGGAGTTCATTTTTAGTAACATACATATTTAAGCTGAATGAAATCAAGAACTATTTTGTATAGAGAAAGGGATAGTATCGTAAATGCAATGATTTCCACATAGTAACCAGTCAGAAATCAGTGTATATATTTTTCACTATGCTAGCTTAACAATAGTTTGATGATTGATTTAATACGGGCAGTGATTATTTTATCTCAGATTGTGGTTAACTTTATTATACTGTTCATGACAAACTTTGATCCTGTTTCATATGTAATTTTTTGCTGGCATACATGTCATAGAAAGATTTACTAAAGATAGCCTTATTTTAAACACAATGACTGATATTTCAGTAGCCATCTTGTAAATCACCAAGCACAAATAAACTGGTAAATAAATAGTGTTATATACGTATGAACTACAACAAAGTAAAGATAGACCTCTTGTTTCTTGCATTCTGAGAGCCATCTTTCAAAAATCTGTTTTCAGAAAAACAGCTTCAGTATCAATTGCTATCATGGTGTTACTCATTAAATTTTGTTAAAGTTGTTATAACTTTAAATACCATTCTGTCTGTTTTTTTGCTTCAGAATGCTAGTCTGACTCACATCAACAATGCACCAAAGTCAAATCTTTCTTTTACCTGGAAAGCTCCTGCTACATCACAAGGACATATTGTGATAAGGTGAGTGTTCTACTCACTGCAATTTGTTTTACAAACATTTTTTAAAGCAATTTTAAAAAGTGGCTTCTGACCAAATACTGTTTGCATTACGGGGATGAGCAACAGGGATAGAGTATGGATGGATGGATGGATGGATGGACAGACAGATGGACTGCACAACCATAATGAACCTTCTAGGATTGGAAAAAAAATAGAATTAAATTTGTTCAGGTTTTTGTAGGATTATTTTTATGGAATTTTAAAGTAGATATTCAGTTTATAGTGGAATAGTGAATGCAAGTAGAGGAAGTACTGATTTAATGTTACTTACCTATTTGTGTTTTCTAATGAATTTTTCCTGAATATGGTTATTTTTTGGCACCCATAACTTTCATATTTTTTCATCCAGATTCTTTCAAGTTGAGAATTCAGTTTGACTACACCATATTAAATGTGTTTTTTTCAAACAATTTTGTTATCTCCATTAGTTTGTAAGTTTTTGGTCAGTATGCCAAATTTTGTGATTTTCAAAATTTAAAAATTTGAGAAAATGCCTAAAAAAAAACAACAAAAAAAAACAAGATAGGTAAAAAATGTATAAAATCTCCTTGGTGCATAGCAGTGCAGATGTGAATGTTTTGATGAGCTCAAATTTTGCATACTGCACTACAAGACATGTACCTCATTAGACTGATTAATGTGTGTTAACACTTGGCATATGCAGATCAGTCCAAACTTACTGGCTTCCAAAATTAAATGGCATTACTTGGCAAAGATCTGAAAGGACTTAAAATCTAAGTAAACTTTCAACATTTTTCCTTCTTTTTAGAAGTTATGTACACTTCACGTTTACAGTATACATCAGAAAGACTTCCACAGAATGTATTACGATGCAACATTGGTTATTTGAATTTCAGAACATTGGTTAATGACACATCTTTAGATCAGGATGAAGCAGCAGAAACTAAATGGAAGGTTTTCTGTAATTACACTTTTCCTACTTGGAAACCTGATAAACTATACTCACTATTATGGAGACTAGTGATAGAGTTTGATATATTTACTAAAATATTTTCCAGACTTATGGCAGACAATGCAGGGAACTTTTTTGTAGCTGTAAGATTAAAGAGATGAGATCAATTCATGTTTATCTATAAATGATACAAGATGCACATGTATTTTTGCTTGTAGAACAACGTTTGTGAAATCCAAAACCATATTTTGGGTTGGTGTTAATTCAAAAGTCATCAAGGATTCATCTGATTCTACATTTGTGAATGTATCCTTTCCTGCAAAAAACTGTACTTCAAAAGAACCCGTAAGTCACCTGATTAGCTGAGAACTCTGTGTGTGTGTGTGTGTGTGTGTGTGTGTACCCATGGTGCATGTCTTATTTATAAAAACCACTAGATTCAGAAAATACATCATAATACATTTTCTGATCCATCAGCATGTTTTTGAATGTCATATTTAGTGTCTAAGATGTTTAAGAATACTTGGACTCTCTAGCATTTTAACTTTAATAAGAAAATCCATCCTATGTATAAATATAAGGGTTTTACATCACAGAAAGTTATAATACATTAATGATGATGGCAGCTATTAGTCTTTGAAATGGTGTATGTATGGCAAACATTGCTCGCAGCTTTGGTTTCTTTGTAGTCAAATTTTGCCATTGCAGGTTCTGCCACAATTGTCACACACCAAATATGGTGAAGTGGCTGAGAAGGTCATGTTGTAGGTGAGCAATTCTTCCTCACTTGTCTCCTTTGTTCCCAGTAACAGATCTATCTTTCATGTACTCAGACTGTGCTGAGAGAGAATTTCAGTCTCCAAAGCGAGCAGTTTCCAGCCAGCTCCCGCAACTGGTTAATGTTGACTTGGAATACTCTTATGTCCCTTCTGCAGACATTTTGGAGTTGTAGCTTTGGGTGTCCATGAGGTCTCAGAACATCTGGAATCTTGCTAAGGACATCCTTGGGTATGTGTACATCTTCCATGTGATGTACATGGCCAAGCTAGCAGATGAATTTTCATTGGAGGATGGAGATTATGCAGGCTATTCTCACTTTTACTAGTACCTACCTCAGCATTAGTTATCTTTCCTGAAGTACTTTTTCTCTCTCTACACAAACACAATTATTTTTAGCACCATTAATGAAGTAAACAAACCTATATTTTAAAGTTATTTTTAAGAAGTTTAAATTCACAACTTAATGTGTTTGAAAGTAAATAAGTAAATTAACCAAATATTTTATTAGTCTGCATATGCAAGCCTGAAAATCTTGCTCTAAATATTAATTTTTTTAAAAGAGAGAGAGAGAGAGAGTAGCCATTCTACTTGGTCAGTGATAGGAAGTAATTATTGATATAAGACATGTACGAGATTACATGGGTTCTCTATGGTTTCCACAGGATTGTGGCATTTGAAATCCAGCAAATGATTAAGTAGTTGCCATGAGCCACTAAACCACTCTCAACCCAAAAGACTGCAGTTATGGAATTTATTTACTTATTATGCTAATAGAGTTTTGTCCATTGATAGATGATGAATTCATGAGACCACCATCGTTTTGAACCTGTGTACAGCTCACAGTAGCCATGCCAGTCAAAAGTTGCCTGTGGATCCTCCAAATGTAACCAGAAAACCATATCAGAACTTTTCATTCATTAGATATGAGAGGAAAAGAGCATGCCCAGAGGAAACCCATGTGGCTGGCTGGTTAAGAAGAGTGAGAAGAGCCAGGGTAGAACACCAAACCAAGCTGATCTCAATCTGGATTTGAACTTGGGCCTTCAACCTTGGTAGTCCAGTAGTCTATCATTGAACCATTAGCTGTCTCAGGAGACCTTAAGGATACTAAGAAGGTGCTGGACTCATGAATTCAAACCATGGTGAATAAGTGTGATAGAAGAGTATATAGGACAAGATTATTTCCCATTTCATTATTACTGTAAAAAAAAAATATTCTTTACAAGAATTTTTTTCTTTTTGTATTTTAAGTTTTTTTTAAAGAGAGAAAGGCATAATTATTCTTTGAAAATTAAAATTTTAATTGTTTGAGTCTTTAATGACTGAAAATATTTACATGACAGACATTTCAATGTTTTTGACCAAGGTTCTAAATGCAAATTTTTAACAAGAGTACTCTGCCCTTTGTTTCATATTCCACAGAAGGGACTTTTGATTCGGGACTCAGAGTGTGGGCGAACAAAAGGATGTTTCCATGACTGCACAGATAAGTGTAAGTTCTTGATTACCTGGAAGCAAAATAAAGATTTGACAGAATTTAAGATGAGTGCCGTGACAGGTTCCAGTAGTACGTATGTGTGTCTTGGACTATCAAGTGACACTAAAATGGTAAGTGACCATTTTTAAAACAGAGAGAAATGTGGAAATTGTTTTTGTATTTGTCAGCTGAACATGGCATTTAATATTTAAGATACTTTAAACATGAATGCATTTCTTTTAGTTTTGTCTTTTTAAAAATTTCTTTAGTTTATTGCTAGTTCTGCCAAACTTATAATCTGAAATAATTGTTTTAGCCAATATTTCAACACTACTTTTTTTTAATATTATGGGTCGCCTTTCAGCATGACTCGTGTCTCTTTTGTTGCAGCTAAGTCTGATCACCAACCTAATCAAGTAAAAGCAAAATCAAACCACTATTTTTGATTTATTGGTTGTAATCCTACCTTCATTTGCCAAGCAGGTATTATTTATGCTCAGGGATGCAATCCTGATTTCAAAATCTCCAAGCAATTACAGAATTCACCAAATGTAGGATTTGAGAAAGTGGTAACAAGCTTATTGTTTTGCCAAATGTAAGTGGCAACTTTTTTCCCCATCCACCATAAAATTCTTATGTAGCAGAAAAATGCAGAATGTCAGATTTTAAATGAGAAATGGACAGATACTACTTTTACATTCAGTCTAAGGGTAAAATCATCTGGACTGCATTTCTGCTATTGTCATGTTCAAAGCATATAATGTTCACTGGTATAGGAAACTAGTCATAAGGATAAAGAATAGTTTTCTAGTCTCACATACAACCTTTGCAAAAAAAAAAAGGTTACCTTTGTGAAGAAATAACTAACTGAATCAACAACAGAATATATTTACTAAATGTGCCTCATAATATGAAGTAGCAGTCCAAGCAAGCTACAGAGTGGCACATATAAGCATGAAGATCAGTAAACCATTTGCAGATGAGCCATTAATAAAACATTGAATGCTGGAAGCAACAGAGGAAATCTTTCCACAAAGTTTGCAGTCATTAGACAAAGTAAGTTATTGGCAAGTACTGTGACAAGGAGAGTCAAGGATATGAACTTTAAACTACATGAAGAAGCTGGAAACTGAGTTTTTTTCCTGTCTTTGGATGAGAGCACAGGTATTAGTGATACTGCTCAGCTGCTCATGTTTATCTGAGCACTTGATACATCTTTAAATATACTGAAGAATTGGCAGCACTAAGAAGCTTGAGAGGTATAACTGCTGGCTATGGTATTTCTTCAGATCTATCTGAAATAAATAAGAATCTCAATTTATATTGGAAACAGTTTACAAGCATCACAACTTACAATGCAAAAATCATAGTTGGAAGAATAAACACTGAAATGCAGGCAAAGCAGCTTGAGGAACCATAGACATAATTCACCCCAAGCTCTTCAAAGAAAAAGAGCTTATCTTGAAATGGTAATGAAAGTTGTAGTTTTCACTGTAAACATTGTTTGTACCCGAGGACTCAATTCAAAGCTTTTTTAGCAGGGCAAAGTACCTAAAAATTTTTTTGAATTGCATAATGAAATTACAACAATTATGAAAGAGAAAGCTCTTTTATTTCCTGTCTTATCTGATTTGATAAGGGTGCTAAATGTTCTCACTGATCTTATAAAGCATCTCAACAACTTGAATCTCAAGCTTCAAGGTAAGGACAAGTTAGTTTGTGATACCTACAGTGCAGATAGGTCCTATAAAAGTTTACACTTTTCTATGCTCTGCTAAAAAAGTTCTTTCTCCACTTTAGAGTTTGTAAAGAAGTGACTAATGGTGAAAATGTGCATGCATACCTTCCTTATGCGTTTGCTTTGGATTGCATTCAGAGACTGCAGGAAGAGTTTGAACTAAGATTTCAGGATTTTGAAAGGAATTCTATGCAAATTCATCTTTTGGAAAATCTCTTCAAAGTAAAAGTAGACTGTGCACAGACCAATCAACAAACATTTTGAAAGGTAAATTCAGTGAAGGAAATCTGATTACATTTTGTAAATCCTTACCAGTGGAGCAGTTTCCAAGGTTAAGACTTTTGCACATAATAAAAGTATGATTATTGTATTTGCAAGCACTTATATATGTGAGCAAATATTTCCCCAGACGAACATAAGAAAGAACAAACTATGATCAAGATTATTGGATGTTCATTTGCATTCAATTCTGAGAATTGCAGCAACAGTTCAAGTCACAAATTGAGGATCTTCCACAACAAACTATACCTTGCATTAATGACCAGTCATCACAGAAAAGTTGCTCCTGCCATGTGGCTCTTGATCTGAAAAGTTTGGTGACCCCTGTTTGATACACTAAGCTAATCTAACAACATTCCACCCACAAAATGCCAAGAAAAATACTTTCTAGCGCTATTCTGAGACTAATTATAATGTAATGAGCACACTGCAGAAATCTTCCCACAATCTTTATTTTTCAGGATGAATGTTTTCTTAAAAATAAGTAAAACAATTCTGCATTATCTATTCAAACAAAGGGATTATTTGTTTTCTTGTTGTTATACACATACTCATTCAAGATTTTTGTGGCATTTTTTTTGTTGTATTTATAAAAATCTGGAATCTTCTGGGTTGAGACAAAACTGCTACTGGGGGAAAAAAACTGAAATAGTTAATTTTAATTGTGACAATTTTTTTTTTTTACATTGAATAGTAAAAAACTAAGTATTGTTTCATATTTATGAGCAATATAATTAATGTTACATACATTGAAATCATATAATTTCACAATAGTTAATATTTCTGTCTCGCCAAGTACTGTTCTTGGCCCAGGATGCAACACTGAACTGAGTCCATTTGCATTTCATTGTGTACAGGATGGCTCCATGGTGAGTTATGCACTAAGGAAAGAATGAATATTGCTGTGCTAAGCTAAATAAAATTTTTTTTGTTGTTTGATTTATTCTCCTTTCTCTAAGCCATATACTAGATACATTTGCACTTATCATCTGGTTACTGTTAGCTGAACCACTGTAAATATATTAACAAATTTATTTTTGGGTGGTTCTATTATTCCAGTAGATTTTTTTGGCTTGCATCATCACTTAAATGTCCACATTTTCATCAATATTTTTCTTCTGATTCTTAACCATATTGGGCTTGCATGAAGGGAAAAACAGTGTTTAAGATCTGCTCTCTGTACTTGATTGCTGTAAAGTTTTTCTCTATATGTACAAGATTGGGGTGCAGTGGTTGTGAAACATTACATCCCATGCCAAATGCCACAGTACTACTTCTACCAAATCAGCTGACACAGGCATGATTGTGAGTGCAGTGCTTATTTTGTGATGGTAAACTGTCAACTATGAATCTTAAACAGAAGAAAACAGATGTGGATTTATTGCTGAATTCTGTCATCTGAAGCCAGATCTCATAATTTAGTTATTCAGTGTTCCAGGCAAATAATCTGGTGTAGTAGAGACAGGGTCTTGTTGTTTAATACCTTAATTAAACATATAGATGAAGCTATGATCAATGTTGATTATAGCAAGTTACCCTTGTAAAAAGAAGCCACAGACTCCCCTAGACATTGTGCTATAGAAACACATAGTCTATATTGCACATGCTACTGAACTCTTGTGCATACATGATATTTCTGAAGCCAAACATTTTCTAACAAGTATCTGCTATTCCAATTTTATTCACGTCAGGTTCTAAGGTAAGTATGTTTTTTGTAGATCTAACCTACATTTTATATACACCAGCTGTTTTTTTTTTACTCATTGTCAGTGATATCAAAGGGTACAGAGGACTTACTTAATAAGCAAGGTTACCACTGATTACAAACAGCAACAATGAATAGAAGCAATTAAAGAAAAGGAACTAAGTGAAATTCAAATTGGGTGGAACAGTAGTTTAGTATGCAGTTTACTGAACTGCTAAGGTCAGAGTCTTTACCAGGTTTACTTCCCTTTGGAATGGCTTGGTTAGGCAAACCTCCCTTTTGTTTCTTATCTGGGTGCTTGGGTTTCTTTTTTACATCTGGAAGTGAAGAGCTGTAGTAGGGTTTTCCCTTCTGCCTTGCTCCAAGTGGTACAGGATTGGCAGACCTGTAGTGGCCAACCATGTTACTATGCTTCATCACTAGGGTTGTCTCTCCATCAATGTCAGTGTACACCAGCAATAATTAGTACAAAATCAAGCCATTTGACAACTTATGTTTCTCCAGTGTTCACACATCTTTTATTTCTTGCCGTTCTTCTGCAGGGTTCTGATAGTGTAATAGACTGTATAAACTCTGGGACTGACACAAAACTGGGTCTGTCCTACAATGATGGGAAGAAGAATCTGGTTGTCAACAATGTAAGTCTGACTAGAGTTACATCTCACTATAGCTGGTAGTATTTGTTCAGTTAAAGAGCAATTCTGCATCCAGGATTTATCAGATGGAATGAAAATCACTATTATTTCATTAGGTCTGACACAGTGGTTGCTAAGTAATTCTTATGTTCTGTTTCCTATAAAATATTTTTGCAGATTTATTTGTAACCCTTCCTCTAGAGGAGTTTCCTTAATGGGAAACTGATTTTAAGGTCAGAGTAACTCTAACTGAACTCTTAAAAAAAAATAAATAAAACAACAATGTATCATAATAATAGGTTATTGATAAGTAAACCGATTCACTGGTTTTATAAATTTGCACAAAAATTAAAGTGAAATTGCTCATGGCAACACTAAAGCAATCCAAAGAAACAGATGGTGCTTTAGGGTCTAGTACCTCATGTGTGTGCACCATGACAGACAGTCACAGCTAATTCACTTGCACCAAGCACTGAATGGTTTGCCTGAATTCTACTCTACTCTTTTCTGAAAGGCCTGAATTCCTTGGCATGTCTGAGGTGTTGGATGGTAATGTCATACTTGGTTAATAGGCTATGACATTTAGGTCTTGAGAATATGGCCAGGAGAGTACATTGATGTTGGCAGTGAACTAATCTTGGGATGTGCTGAGGTTTGAGGTCATGGTCTTGTTGGAATAACCCACAGTGGATCTGCATGAAGGGAGTAACATGAGTATATAGGATTTCATCTTTGTACCTGTTTGCTGAAATTTCTCTGCATTTGTACAAGATTGGTAAAGTATTCCTACTCATACCATAGTGCTTCTCCCACCAAATTAGTTGACATTGGTGTGATTATGTGTAGTGTCTCTCTTGGTGGTAAGTCGTCAACACTATCAACCTTGTGCAGCAGAAAATGGAAGTAGACTAATTTCTGAGCAATATTGTCATCTGTATAATCTGAGGCCAAATCTTGTGCCATTGATACATTGAAATCATTGGAACTAAAGCTTGCTTATGCACTTGGGTGAAAAGGGTTGCTATGAACATGTGGATAGACTTTAATAGCATCATATGTTTGCTAGTAGTCTGGTTTATATTAATATCATCATATGTTTGCTAGTAGTCTGGTTTATATTTGGTGTAGCCCCTGGATACTTTGCACTGTCAAGGCAGCACTAGTGAACTGTTCTCACAAATGACAGGGTAGATTTTGGCTTGCCTATGACATCACATTTGGTTGACCTTGTTAAAATTGCTCTCACTGTTCACTTTAGACTGATCTTTGGACAACCAGGATGGCTGCAACATCAGAATAGATCACACCAGATTTTCTGATTCAGTTGTTTCTTTTGGTATCACATAACCTTAGTATTTATCAGTGTTAGAAAAACTACAGTAACTCTGACCATGCAGCAAACCCACAGGGTATATTTGCATGATTTTATGTATGCAAACCAAACTTAAAAGGTGGACACACATTTGGAAAAAAATGCACTATTTTTCCATGAGACAATATAAGCATTTGTTTACATGCAGTGAATGACAGTTGATGATGATGTCAGTAAAGTGCAAAAATTCACTAATATTGATTTTTTTTTGAATCAGCATTTAAATTATTGTTTCTATGTAACTTTCTTTGAAGACTGTATTTTCTTACAGACATTTCAACAAACACACACATCAAAACAGTTTTTTTTTAAAATAAAATTACAATGTGGATTTTTATTAGCATAAATTTAACATGGAAACAAAGAAATATTTATTCAAAAGTGAAAAACAGATAATACATTTTCAATGGAGAAAAATAATTAAATAAAGAAAAAAGATTAAAAATACATGCAGGAATTTAATTGTACACATTCCTCTGTAGAAAGTGGTATAACAGTGAATTAAAAGGATAGTAATAAATGAACTTTTTAAACAATATATACTTTTCTGTAATGATTTTGTTGGAAAAGAGTTAAAATTCATTTACTGAAGAAAAAAATTAAGATAAATGGAGTTTATAGTTGAATTCAGGCTTGTAGATTTGTTTCCTGTTTTGTAATTTTCTAGTGTTTTTGTGTATTATTTCACAACTTCTCTGAGCAGTCTTCAGAAGATATGATCTGAAACTGGAATTGTATTTTTACAGATATAAGAATGCCAAATGTATAAAACTTAAAACTTGAGGTATTTCTTTTGAATTCAATTGAAGTAAAAAAGTTGACAGCTAAAGGGTGTTTCAAAAATGAGTTCTGTCTTTTTTTCAGGATTTTAGAAAAATGTTTTAATTATACTCGAACAAACCTTGAAATGAATTTAATATACACCAATTTTTTTTCTGTTTGTTTCAACAGTCTTATCCCTTTGTATAATGACATAATTAATGTTTGGGCATGAAAATTACCTTAAACAATTTGAACTTTTCTGTTAAATCTTTTTTCCACTAAAATCCAGAAAAAAAACGCAAATCATTTTGAAACACTCCTTATAGTAAACTAGAGGGAGTCAACATGAATATATTATCAGAGAATCAGAGCCAAGTTTTAAATGCAGAAAAGTAAATGAATGACTATGAAAATTAATATACCATTACCAATAATATATTTAGTTTAGTTTAGTTTCCATTGTCTAAAATTTTGTTTTTTTTTAACTAAGAGTTATTTCTCATGGTTTAGTATTTGGAAAATTTGTGTAACTTGAATGATTATGCTTGAATCCTTTTTTTTAGTTTGAAGCCAATTCAATCAACAGAATTAGTAGCTCCATAACTGATGGAATATTTACATGCAGCTTTACGCGTCAGAATGTAATTGGAGGGAATTCTCAAATCTACTCACTCCTTAACCAGTGGTACCTGCTGATAGCCTATGGAAAAGTCTTTGAAGGTGAGACTACATGATGTGATTTTTTTAAAAAATAAACTTTGCTTCATCTTCTGGTTGCCAATACCAATTTTTAGCAATTTTAAACTATGCATCAAGTTTGTAAAAGAGAGCATAGAAGTGTCTTTTATCAACTGGTGTTAGGAACATATACTGATGACTGGTCACTTGGTGTTAACTTAGGCTACTGTTGCTGTTTTCTATTTTAATTGCTACATTTAAACTCAAATATGCATAGTCTGACAGCATACACTCGTCTTTCCACTAGGGAAGAAAAGTTTACAGTGAATTTGATTTTATCTAAGCTAGGTGTGAGCTCCTTATTAGTTCGGTGGTAGTCTACTGGACAGGATTGGCCTGGTTTGTGTACCTCCTTGACATGGTTTCTTCTCACTTCTTCACCAGACAGCCAAACAAAATGAAGAACTCTAGTACTTGTGGTGGAAATTTCCTTGGTAACCCTTGACTGACTTACACCTTGACCATTGCTCAAGAGTCTGTCCCTAATTGGGTGGGGAGGATGATAAACTGATTGAACTCCCTAATTTCAAAAGCTTCTGTTTTAAAGAGCATAACACATATGTTTATACTTGTTCTTTCTTTCTTTTGTAATTTATATTTTTTATTGTTCCTTTTTTATATATATCAATATTTTAGTATTTTAAAATCTTTTTACATACAAATATATGTGTATATACATGCATATACACATTTAACTATTGCTAACTAAGCAAACACACAAGCAGTCATTATTTTTTAAATGCATTCTATGCAGTCTTGTTTGCCTTGACCTTTGTTAGTTAGTTGCTTTGCTGTTCTGAAAGAGTACAAAGGGAGATGGCATTTGTCAAACAAACTTGGACCCTTGCAGATGTTTTTTGTGTTGGATGTGGTATAAAGAGCAGGAGAGCTTGAAGGAGCAGATAGAAATGTGTTTGGAGAAACAACACCAGTACAAAGTTCCCATTCACATCCACAATCCCAAAAGAATGATACTGACTCACTGCAAAACAAAGATGATTAAAGAAAATCGTAGGATCAAGTACAATGCCAAAGATATTTTCTGCCCTTCTGACTGTAAGAGCAGGTGTAGAAAGGTTTTAAAAACTTTGAAGATGAAGACATAGGTAAGATCAACTATGAAGAATGAATGATTAAATAGCTTAGATTTATTTTATGTAAATACAAACATTAATGTGGAGACAAGAAATAATTGACAAATTTGCTAAAACCAAATCAAGAGACATTCCTATTCTGTATAGCAAATTTGTTGCAGACTGAAAATATATGTTGTTAACTAAAAAAACAATAAACATTTTTTGTGAAACATTAATATTTTGTAGTTTTGTAATGGGCCTTTGAAATAAAGTGCTACCCCTAATATTATGTCTTAGATCCACCTATGATCAGCTTGATCCCTAGGAGACTAGCAGTACAAAGGGCACTACTAATGGAAATGATTTGTATTGAGGACAGTGTAGTGGCTGGAAAATTTTTAAATGATCTTGAATAAAAGCAGGTAACCTGTTCACTGAACTAAATAGGTATCCCTTTATACTTCATGGATTTAGTTCAATACATTTACCGATGTAATATAAAGATTGATAATTTATTAAAATGTCTTTAACTAAATAGCACCATCTAAATCAGCATATTTGAAAATCTGTGTAAAAATGGTTAATAAAAATTCATCTAATTTTGACTGAAAAATAAGGGAGAATATGAAACATGAACTTAGGCTAAATGTTAATCAGGCCTGGTTTAATTTACTTAGGTGATGTGTGATGTATAATGTGCAAAATTTACATTTTACAGAGCTGGACATCAGGAACTTTAAAACATAATCCCATGTCTTTATCCATGACAACATTGGAAGGTGCTCCAAAAAAAGTTGTGAAAAGGAAGATACTAATCTGTCAGACTTTGCTCAATAGCTTATCAGCTGCAGGATAATGCTTGTACCCTTATGTAATTACTGTCTACATGAACATTAAGGTTCTGACAAAAGTGGATTTTTTAGTATTCTTGGTTGCATTTTAATTCTGGTCTTGGTGCAGTTTTGTGTTACATGTGTGCAGAAGCATTGCATGGTAAAGTGACTGGCTTGAAGATGTATTTAACTCTAAAGGATTTAGGAACTGGAAGAAAGCCCTTGAGAAATGTAAAATCCATGATAAATCACAGATGAAGTGATTAGCATCAGCTAATAAGAGCAACCGAGTTTAGATGTACAGCTCCAGGATCAGTGACAACAGGAGCAAGTTTGTGCATGAACGGAACTTCTGAAAACTGTCACTTTTTAATGGTACATGGTACAACAGGTCATCACTTAGAGGAAAGGATACAATGGAAGGAAATTTTCAGAAGTTATTGCAATGATGAGTTGATGATGAAGACAACCTAAAGACCTGGGTCTCTCAGAAAACAAGGTTTATAAGTGTTTAGATGCAAAATAGATACTTAGATTTTTGTGCAGTGCTACTCTGTGGTACCTGTGCAGAAAAGTGAAAGAAATACCTGTGCAGTTTGGTATGATTATCAGTAGAACTTAGGATATTCAGGGAGATAAGCAGAAGTTCATCTCTGTGTGTGGTATTTAACTGATACATTTGAAACTGAGGAGGAATTTTTGTGCCTTTACCAAGTGTCATCAACCAAAGGGAAATTATTATGTGAAATGCTGAGAAATGCCCTAATTAGATTGCAATTACAACTGAGATCACATGTGATGTAACAAGCAATATGGGGAGCTGCTTACTGCTAGACAGAAATAAAAAATTTAGTTATTAGTAGTGACTTATGTGCACTGTGGTACTTATATATTTGTTCATATCAAAGGCCATAAAGCTGCTTTGTATATAAGAGATGTAGTGGATTGTGTGCAGGGCTTGGAAAACTTTAAAATAGTAGTAGCAAATTTAAGCAAATTTATCTAGATTTTTATTTTGAAAGACCTAATTTGGTATCCCCTATAAAGCTAAAGCCCATACATCCTACATGCTGGTTAACATGATATTTTGCCATAAGGTCCATGTTAGATAATCATGAAGCTATCCTGAATGCTTTGCAAAAAGCAAGTGAAGAATTTTGTGTGAATACTGTATTCCATGCAATGATATCTGTACCAGCTTCTTTGCATCAGAGTGACTTTTAAGTCTGTTTGCCTCTTTACTGATTTTATATTGCCTTGAAAGGCTTGATAAAACATTTGATGTGCAAACATTACTGTTTCTGGCATGCTCCATTGGGGAAATTGTGAAGGGTCAACTCAAAATGTATCACTCTAGTGATAAGTTCTATGTAATTATGATTCCGACAAATTACATGCTTTCTTGGAGTAATTTAAATGCTCTTTCCATTTCAAGGAAATGTAAAGCTCCAAGAAAACACAATGTACAAATTTTACAATACACAGCCAAATTAGCCAAAACATTTTTCCACTTTAACTTCTTTGAAGTGATTGGTTGTCCCCTCATTAATACTGAGTTGTACTTCACATTCCACTGACATAAGCAGCTTGATAAACAAATTGCAAGTCTTGTTATTGAGAAAATATAATCTAGTTTTATACAAAATCTTTCTGAGCTATCCTCATCTTTGGAACTAGAATTTGACTTCTTTTGGTGTCAGTTTTCTAGGAAAAATGTTCATTAATACTGACTTTGTTTAAAGAAAATTAACCCAGAAGTTCATCACACATGCTTGCGCAGACTTCTGTGCCTGATTATGATCTCTCCTGAAAGAGTGGCTTAAAGATCTTTAAGTACAATGATGAATAAAACCTGGCTTTGAAATAATTACAAAAGTGTCTAAACAGTCTCATAGTTAACTATGTACACTGAGAAAAGCTTGCAGTTTTAAAAATGAAAGTCAAGTAATAATATAACATTGCAGTTCACAACATTTTCTCTGATTTATTGTATTGCACACAGCACATCTATAAACTTGCATTGAATATAAAAAAGGTATGCACACATCATTTAATTTGATTTTTGATATCACTATTTTCTAAGCCACATACTTTACAAAATATTTCTTTACAATTAGATGATGAAAAATTACAAACGTTGTCTTGCAAGTTCATATTTAAACTTGTTATTCATGAATTCTCAATTTTTCCATTTTTGTTTTGTTTAACTTCCAGCAGATTAAAAAGTTTTTGATTTATGGACAAATCAGAGCCATATAACTGAGATTCTGGAGTCCACATGGAAAAATTGTACCCCCATCCCTGACTTTTCAGCAGCAGCTGATGCCTGTGCTACTTTATGTATATTGTGGGCACTGAATTAGTATAGTGGTAGCTGCTACTGTTTGTGCTGGTACCAGTGATTTGAAGGGTTCCATGCATTTTGCCAGCATCCAAGCATATCTTTCTTTCATCATAAGGTTATCTATCAGCTAGGAAGCCATAGTTTAGAATTTATGTAAAAAGGAAGAATGCATTAATGTGTTTTTTGTACAAATTCTAAATTTGAAGCTTTTTTAATGCATATTACTATGGTTATCTTTTTCTCTCTTAGATAATCC
Organism: Nautilus pompilius; assembly: GCA_018389105.1. Taxonomy (NCBI): domain Eukaryota; kingdom Metazoa; phylum Mollusca; class Cephalopoda; order Nautilida; family Nautilidae; genus Nautilus; species Nautilus pompilius. The sequence continues at coordinate 109,134 of JACATO010002186.1, read as the reverse complement.
TCTATTAAATTTTATGTTTTTTATTTTTATGCAAATTAATCTTTTAATACTATTTTACTGGTTTATTACAATTGTTAAAATGTTTTATGCTTTTTTAAAAAAAATGTTTCATCTTTTCTAAAGAAAAATGAGCAGAGACATTTAAAATTTTCTCACCAACTCATTAACAAGTTGGGTTTGACCTATATGTAGGATATTTTCATGATGCATTTTGTTTAATGATATGTCTGAAAACTGATTCACTTTCCACTTGATTTCAGGTACAAAACTGAAACATGATTTTAGGTCTGCATCGACTCAGAAGGCTGACTTCAAAAGTGCTCAGGAGCTTGGGTCTAATGAAGGGATGTCTCTGGCCAAAACTCATGGTAACATCATTAGGATTAATGTGACACTGGGAAATTTTATTTGGCTTGTTTCATTGCATTGTTTTTTGATGGAATAAATGAAAACTAGGTAACTTTTTAACAACTATTAAAGAAAACTTTCACATCATAAAAACTTTTTACCAGGTGGTTAAGAAAATAAAATTTTCCATAAAGTAAAAAAAAAATAATAATTTAAAATCGCCTTGCTGCATTCCTGCGACAATATTGAACTTAGTGGGCAGTGAAGCTTGAATAGCTGTGGAGAGAGGGTCCTTTAATCACCCTGAATTTTGAACATCTAGACAGCCTGTTTTAAGGAAATAAAAGTCATGAAAAGAGTCTGATGAAAAATGATCAAACTTAGCATACCAACGATTTTGAGAATTATTTTCACGTACTCACAATTCCAAAATTAGGCGGCAGGTGGTTGACTGCTCAGCATACTGGCTTGTAAAGGACTTGAGTTTGATCTTTGTTGGAGACTGATTTGGTTTGGCAAACCTTCATTCGATAGCTTGGTCTCTTCCTGCAGCCAATCACTCTGGGTTTCCTCTGGGCACTGTATTCTGACATTCCTTTTTTTCTTTTTTTTTTAAAAAAAACCTTTTGTAACTCTTGGACATTGTAGATTTTTAAGTCTTTTTTTTTTCTTCATTTTCTAATGAGTACATTCATTTTTTTTCTAAGATAATTATAATCAAACTGACACAGAGTACCCACAGAGGCCACTTAGCATTTCAAACTCAGCCTCATATAGAAACCAATCTAATGTTTCATGCTTCACACTGCTAAATACCCAAAATTCCTTTTTTTATTTCAATGAAAGTTTTATTAAAAAACATACTAGGATACAACACAGGACTACATTTCAAAAAATGTTCCAGCTATTTTAATTATGTGATATGAATCTCATAAATTAAATTTAGTTTAGTATTTACAATGAGGTACAAAAAAATATTATATTCCTTTCTCTAAAATGAAAATAGATATCCTTCACCTATTCCTTAGTGCAAAACTGTTCCAGTGAGTTTTCACCTTACTAAGCAACTAAGTTTGATAGAAGGCAGATGAATCCCAGAGCTACATATTCAGTCTAGTCAGGGGCATCGGAAGCAATTTGATGCAGCAGGAAGAGGCATCAGAAGAGGGCTACTATGGTATAATCATCATGATAGAATGGTCAGATCAAATAATTCTTTGGATAACAACTTACCTTTTTCAAGAATATACATAGAAAGAGCAATAATGTGTATAATTTTGATTCTACTTTCCTGCTTAAGAAATACTTAAGTTTTGTAACAACTGACTTTCTTTAAACTTTGAAATGATGATGCTAAAACAAATTCTACAAAGAAGTATAACTAAAGATGGATGTATTAAGGATTTTGGAAGTTTTTTTTTCCATAAAACAGTTCAGAAAATTTTCTAACTTGGTACCACCCCCAATGTGGGACTGTTGGGTACGCCCATAATTCTAACCATATTATGCAGTGTCTTTGTATCTTACGTGAATTATTGCAAAAGCTGAAGCCCTTTTACATGTTGAGATACATAGTAAGGGATCACTTAATTATTATCCTTAGGCAGTTTTTCATCTAAAGTATTTAGTTTCAATCCATTTAAGATTTGGATCCGTTACTAATACAAACAAGTGAATAATATAAATTTACCTATTATAATGAATGAATATTCAGTTTGGCAATGAGATTATATGTGTACCTGTAGTGCGGTTGATGAGGTGATCTCCCTTTGATGCGTTGATCATCTATTTTTTAATTATATTTCAGCATATGCAACTCTTGTAATCAATAATAATCTGTTAAAATTTAACTATTTTATTTAAATTATAATAAAAAAATAATTGGAAATCTCCCATTATGGAAAATTTTGGTTGGAAATAATATATGATAAGTGTGAAGAGAAATGATAACAGGGGTGGACTGCACTGAAAGAGGCCAACCATTCATTTAAGATGAAATATTTTACATGATTGGTTATATTCACACTGGTGTATCTAGATACACTACAGTGGTTTGACAAAAGTCTTCCTTGGTTCATGAACATTAAAGATGCAAATCTTTATTGAACATCCAACAAATCTCAAGAAATGACAGTTTAAGAAAATGAACAAATTTTACAGTCACAAAAGATTTATAACTTATGGACAGTGAAGACTTTAATAATGAAAAAAGAGATTGAACTAAGTGAATAAGAAAAAGGATGGTGCAGATTATAAACTAAAAGAATTTCAAAAAGTTTTATATTTTTAACATCTATTTGCACAAAACACTGAAATACAAGGCTGATAAATGTTTCAAGTCGAATGGTGATGAATATTGTGATATTCAAGACAATAAAAATGATGATGTTTGGGATTCAGAAGATATTTTGCTTTGATTTCTATGTTAAACTTTTCATCTTTCTTATCCTACTAATCATTCAGTCTAGTAAATTTTAAATGCTTCTTTTTTTATTACTTCTGCATAAGATAAAAAAAATTAAAATTTATTGTAATTCAGAATTTTTCCAATTATCAAGATATAATTGTTTTTGATTTTGTGAAATTTTTTCTAAGTTAAATTATTTTTTTTCTTAGAATTTATTGGATTCTAAATGATATTCCTGTTTATTACCAGAGAAAGCAGTTTTGAAATTATTAAACTGATTTTTAACAAAAGTTAAACAGTAGACTGAGTATAATTATAAAAAGATATTAAATTCAAAACATATGGATATTTTAAATTCAAATACATTTTTAAAATTGTAAATAAATCTGATAATCTGACTTTTACCTTCTTTGATTTTAGTTTTGATAGAAATTTTTTTCCAAAAAATAGATTTTTGACATATATTTATTAGGACTTTTTAAAAACATAGTTGTCTTACCTTTTAATATTTTTGCATAATTAAACATGATGAATAATACATTTAGTTACATGACTGTATAAAAATGTAAGCAAATTTAATGTCTTAAAAATGCTTCAAACCAAGCGAAATGTAAAAGAGCATGGACTGTAGTAACTGTGCAGGCTATGATGTACTGTAATGCTGAAAATTCCACTGGCATGAATGTAATAAACCGCCATTTAAGTGAAAATATTGCATAAAAAGAGGTTGCATGCACATCCTTATTGGTTTGAAGCTTTGTGTATAAACAACTTTTTAGCATCCTTCAACATTGCAAAGGCAAAACTGAATTTCACAGGAAAAGGCCCTCTAAAAAGCACAATGGGGCAGCTGCTGATATTTCCCTCATGGTTCCAGTACCCTTGAGTCTGGTTTTATACAAAACTAGAAGAGACAGACCAGGGTTTGTTGTTACAGCACTGGTAATTCCTAATTATGCATATAGATGAGGTTACATATTTATGATTAACATCATGATGATGCCATGTTTTGGTGTCAAGGGACCAGTATTTGAGTTTCTGTTGTTGATATTTTTGCAAAATAGTTAAGTAAAAAAAAAAAAGATAGTAAAAGAAGTACAATTTTTTATTCTTTGCAGGCTGCCTGATGGTTATAGCTTGGGTGTTTCTAGCTGGTTTTGGGATTGTGGTAGCCAGGTACTACAAATCAATGTGGCCAGAGAAGCAGCTATTTAAAGAGAAGATCTGGTTTCAGGTAATTAAAAAAAAACAACAGCAAAACGTTTGTATTTTAGAATTGTATTTAGCTCAACAACCTTGCTCTCTTTTTAATCTATGTGGAGATGACAGAATTTTAAAATAAAATGTTTTGTTTATGCAACAATGATTTTGACAGTTAAAGCTGTTCTTCAACATATGGATTGTTCTCTGAACATTTAAGTGGATGTTCACTGAATTGAAAAATTTTTTTTTAAAAAAGTGTCATGAGCACATTTTCACGTAAGTTATATTTTGAAAAAAACAAACACCAAACAAGAAATAGGCAATTTTTATTATTATTTACAACTAAGTTCCACATCTCACTGTTCTTAATACAGTAGTAGGGAATTAAGTCAATGTGGGAATTATCTCAAAACTATCACCATGGAATCAACTGATGATAAGTATTTCCAACAACATTAGCCTCTTCTAGTCTTACATGGCCAAACAGAATTTAAAAAAAAAAAAACTTTTCACATTTTGTGTATCTGTGCACAAACAATTTTTAGAGATGTACAGTTTTCTCCATGGATAAAAAGCATCTTTGATGTATTATTACTTTATTGGATTTTTTAAAAACAAGCGGAGGATAAAATGCTTCACATTGCTTGGTTCCATTTTGCATTTCCCTGTTTGAGTAGCCATCTTTACAACTGTCTCACCAATTGTTGAGATGGCAATGTACTGTTAGCTAATTTGATATTTAATTTGGGTGAACCCCATAAAATATTTCTCATGTCATCTTATTTAACAATGCACCCAGTGATTAGACTACTGAACTACCAAAGCTCAATTTGAAGTACCTCTCTGACATGACTTCTTGCTTTTCCTCATCTGCCAGTTGTGAAGGTTTCCTCTCACATCTAAAATGGAAGAGCTTTGTTAGGACTTTCCTTGCTGAATTCAGATGTGCAAGGCCTCTTTGTGGCAATAGTGCAATGCTAACAGATAACTACAGCACAGCACTTCCCCCCCTTCAGCGTTGTCTCCAATTTAGAGAGGTGATCTCTGTTATTGAGACTCTAAGAATATAATACAGCTTATTATACTTTTAAAATACAAACTGAACTTTTTGTATTTGGTTGTTTTTATTTCAGATCCATCGTGGTTGTATGATATTTGCCTTTGTTTTAGTGATGATTTCATTCATCATCATATTTGCTGATATAGGTGGCTATAGTCAGGTGAGCACCAGAAATATTTTTACTATTGAAGGCAGTTATATGGTCTTCCATTCACTATAGCTCTCTAAAAAAAAAGAAGCTAGGTTCTGAACCCAACCTTTCTAGTTATAATAATGTATCCAAATAAGAATAAAATGTGAATTAAAAAATTTTAATTAAAAGGAAAAGCACTGAAATTGGATATGCTTTCATAAAATTAAGCTTCTTCAGTACTACAGTAAAATATGTATCACTATTGTCTGTCTATAACCATCCAATGCTATTACTGATGTCATTGTTGTTGTCTGTGTAATCTATTGTGTGCATTTTTGTAGATAGCTACAGTACGTGAAAGATTGATAAAATTTAAGTGAATCTTTATATTTATGCTTTTATCTTATTCTTGTTTTTGTTGTACAATGGTGTACAGACAACCTGGAAGAATCCATAATTTAGAATACTGTTTTAAATACTGAGATAAGACAAATAGTTTTATGGTTTCATTTTTAACTGTGTGAATGAGGGTTATTATTACCAATTTCAGTTAAAATTTCTTCCACAATTAAATCTAATTTCCATTACTTTTAAGTTTCATTTGTAGTAAAAGATAATTTTAGTATTTGTAAAAAATCTTGTTTTTTTAACCTGTTAATTTGTACTTTTCATATTTCAGTTTTCAGCTGGTACTCCAGAATATCTAAAAATCCATCCTATACTTGGTATCCTTGTCATGATTTTAACTGTGATAAATGTGAGTTTTTTTGTTTTTTTTTATGTTAGAATAAATGAACTCTGCAGTGAGTTTTAAATAGCAATTCAGTGTACAGGCAGGAAGTAATTATATTAATCTATTTGCTTGTTCTGTTTAACTGCATGTTACAGTAAATAGTTTGTTTAAATGGAAATATTGTAGAAATACAGACACACACATAGATAGAGTATAAGAACATTCTTGATTCGGCATTATGGAAGTCTTTTAGTAATCATCTCAAGTTGGTCTGAAATACTTACTTAACCAGTAAATTAGAGATGCAGGACCTTATGTCCTCCTGACTCCGATAAACTGTATAACTAAATAGAATAAGAGGGTATTCTTTTGTACTTATAAGTCTTGCTTTTGTTTTGACAGAGATGGAAGTTTTCCCCATATCAGAATTATTACCACTCTCGTCTTTTGCCATATCATCCAAAAGCTTTTTCACTGAATACACTGCAACATTTTTTTACAATATTAAATCTGCAGTATTACACCCTATACTTCAGGTTTTTGCTAATATCTATAATTGGAGCATTCTTACATATCTGGACAGCTCTCAGCAGCATAGTGTTAAATGAATTAATGTCCTATATTTAAACTATTAATAGATTGATATCTGAATCTTCAGAAGTGGTATAAATGATACATCACCCAGGGACATTTGGAAGGGATACCACCCTCCTTCAACACCACAGCCTGGCTCCGTGCTCCATCTCACTATTGTTTGAAATATGCAGTATTAATTACTTGAAATTATCTATGTGAATCAAATATAACTGGTGGTAGCTGCATAAATGTATAAACAAAGTAGTTATTTGACAAAAATTTTTGTAAAACTACTCAGGTGGGCAGGTTCAATGAATACAACTGATCATCATAGTGATCAAATTGATATGGATGAAATTCCAGAAGTTCATTGCATTGATAAGCAATTTAAGGTTGGCGTAAACCAGGTATTTGTAGTAGTAAGGATTTAGTGAATGAACATACATGCACAAATATTTATTAATGTTGCCCTCTTCTCTTTTCTTTAAACAGCCCACAATGGCTTTGTTCAGGCCTCACCCCAACTCAACCTACCGGTCATTATTCAACTGGTCACACTGGGGAGTTGGCACAGCCGCTCATATCCTTGCAGGTTTGTACAGTTTCAGTTACCAACAATGTTTAAAGATTTAATGGCTGCAGTATCACAACTGTCCATTTCATTTCATTAGCATAGTTCAATTCTGAAGGTTTCATTTTCTAGATAATAGTAGGTAACTCAAATGTACAGATGCCATTCACTGCAGCAGTTCATGAGAAAAAGACAATAATTACTTAGGTTTGTTTCTTCAGTCATTTTACTGTAAGAGAAATAAGTACAGCAATGGCTGACCAGCTTGATAGTGTTTCTGCAGTAAACCATGATTAACAACAATTGAGGTAGACAATGAGACAAAAGTTAAATCAAATAAAAGAATGTTTTTTCTGCTCTCTGCTATTCACAACTCAGCTAAACAAAATAGTGTATTCAACAAATTTCTAATAGTTCTTGTTCTCAGTACAACATTTATTCATCTCTTGCATGGCATATTTGTCTGTTTGTCTGATACATGTCTTTATTCAAAATATGGACACCCATATTACCTTATTTGTTCATTCCAGCTTTTAATGTTTGTCATTTGTTTATTATACAGTTGCAGCAATGTTTATTGGAATCAATTTGCCCAGAGCTGGTACCATGCATGAAGCCACCTATATCCTAGCAGCATGTGTTGTTTATCAAATCCTTGTTGTACTCTTCCTTGAGGCACTTGATTATTACCCGTGTAACAAGACTGGTAAGTAAAAGGCATGCATGCATGTAGAGAGTAAAGTTAAGATATTTCAAAACTTAAATTAGAAACCATTTTTTATTGTGTCAGTGTTACTTTAAAATAAAAAATCTTACACTATCTCTTGTTGACAAAGAAAGGTGCATTGTTATAGCCATGTTTTATTTTTGATTAGGCAGTTAGTCTTTTGTAAACAGCATATCAGAAACAAGTTTATTCAGCAATGACAGCCCTAATTTAAAAATAAACAAACATTCCTGCACTGTGTTTCATTTTTTTGTATGGTTATTTTGTTGTTCCATGTGGTGGGAGGAGAGGAATATATAAAGTGGTGGGAAGAAGGATTATATGAAGCAAACTGACAACATGTTGTGTCTGAGATCTGAGATTCATGTTATTCACTTGAGCTCAGTAACAAAACACTGGCAAAGTACCAACATTAGATATTTTTTTGATTTTTTTTGCAATACTGAGCTCACTGACAGGTCCCTTTTTTAGATTCTTTTGAGTTTTATACTTTGGCTACAAGCCAGTGTGTAGCTTCTTAAAAGTCTTTTTGTTAAAGCAAAACCAGCAGAAAAATTGTTTCCAAAATACATGATTATCAGCACTAATCTTGAACTGTAGTAGTTTTGAAAATCTTGACACTCAGGGAGCACAGTAGAGCAGCTTCTGGGTCTAGCCAGGGCACAAGATTCTGATCCACTCTTTCTGCAGACTATATGTTCACAGGGTCCAGAGATGACAAGAAAATATGCTACAGGATAAAATAGCAAGATTTTGACAGAACAGTAACTAATCTTTCTATTTTTGTTGTTTTTAAGACACCTTTAACTAATTTCTTTTAAACAGATAGAGCTCCAGTATTTTTTTTTTCTACAGAACATTTGTCACCGGAGGTCAGATCAGCTCAGTCTGGTCAGCAAACCTTTATCTTAGCAGTTAGCAGTCTCTACCTGGTACTTGTAGTTGTGAAAGCTTGACAAAATCAAATTAACATTTATTCACTTTCATGTTTACTGGGATTTCAGGTGGACAGGAAGGGTATGAAATGCAGCAGGCAGGCTTTGGCTTTAAAACCGCCAGTAACAAAGTATCTAAGGTAGGTTCTATTAGCTAATACCAATAGCTCAGGGGACAACAGATTGGTGATTTTAAGTTGTTCTCTAGGTGTAGGGAATTAGAAACAAGTTTTTGTCCACCTATAATTAAGAACATTTTCTCATAATGCAATGACATGGAAAATACAGTTTAGCACTAGAACCCTGATAACTTGGACAACACTTACAAATAAAATTACACATGAGAGGATTGCATCTGTGTTTAGTTTGGGGAGTAGCACTGTATTATGGGAATGTTTCCTTAATTGTCAGAAGACATAAGCTTGTTAGATTGTCTTAAGATTTTCATATACTGCATTTCTTAAACAGAGATATTATCAACTGTGTAAAATTAAAAGATTCCATAGTCTGTAGAAAATTCAGTACTGACAGAAAGGTTGATGGAGTTGCTCCAGAGTGAGTCACATACAGTAATGGCAAAAACATTTTCAAAATTTATATTGAAATAGTAAAACATTCAAACTGTATTAGTAGTTATTCTTGCATCCAACAAAAGCATACAATATTAACTTAGTTCAATTGTACTCATTTTGAGTGGTTGACATCATTGAAAAATAACCAACACAAAACATAGCAGATAACTTAGTTACTTCATGCAAATTATCTATACAGATAGATTTGAGATGCAAAGTTTGCCATATTTTCTTAATATTTCTTTTCTGTGTTGTTGAATTCTTCATTATAACTCTACGCAGCTCCTTAAAAATCTCTTTAGGTAAATAAAGGGAATCGTGGAATATTGGTAATTTTTACGTGTCATGAGAGCCTTGTAGAAATTAAAGTTTGTTCATTTAATGTTCAAGAGCTTTCTCACTTGATATTACTGATTCATTCACACATTTGGGCAGCTGGTAAAGGGCTTGAGTTAAAATCCTGATGGAACCCACTCAGTTTGGCATACCTGCCTGAATGGTTTCTTCTCTCTTCTTCACCAGCCAGCCATGTGGAGTTCCTCCAGGAGTTATGGTATCTGGTGGAGGTTCTAAGGTAGATTTTGAGTGGCTCGCACCTTGATTAGCACTGAAGAGCTTCCCCAACCAAGGTAATTTGCTTGGTCACCAAGATCAATATCAATGCCTCTCTGCTGTGAGATGCTCTTAGATCTCATGTCCAGACAGTTTGCCATATATGCTTACAAAATACCTGTTTGTTGGGTTGTTTTATTAGGTGGAAGTCAGATTCTGCTATACTTCATCATGACTACCTGTTAATTTTTACTGTTTCTTTTATCATTGAATTTTCCTGTCAGCATCCTCAAAACAGGGCTATCTGGGAGCATACAAGATATTAGCTCTTCAAACAACTTTTATGACTCACCTGAGATTTATAAAAAAAATTTTTTTTCTCATTTTTTGCAGCAAAGTCCGGTCAAAACCTACATATTGATGATCCACTTATTTGCACTTTCATGCTTCACCATTGCTTTCATTGTCCTAATTTCTATCTGAGAGGGCCATCAATGGGTTTCAGATTGCAGCAGTGTCACAGCTGTAACAGGTCAGAACTGACTTTTGAAGAACACAGTGTAGCAATATTTTTATATTGTGTTTTTAAATTAGTACTCACTTTTATCTACCAAACCTTGAGAGGAAAATAATATTAGTTTTTTAAGTTTTATTTTATGTTGGACAATCTATTGAAGAGTTTACTGATATTACTCACAGAACTTAAGACGACAGGCATCAGACAAACTTGGCATTTTTGCAACTATAAGGTGCAAATGTTTGTTGGCACATGCAATACATTGTACATATGTTGATGTTATATTAAAATGGCATCATTAAATTGTTTTATTAACATCTAATACTTTATTTACTAGATCTTTATGGAAAATGTTCATCTGCTTGAAAAATTTTAATAGCATTTTGTGATATATCAAAATACTAAACTTATTTCTTGCACAGCTGTGAAATAGATTTTTTTTACTTTCCACCAGGTTTTTGTGCAACTAAACATCCTACATTCAAATATCCTTTACCAAATAAATTTTTTCAAATCCAAAGTGAGATTAAACCTTTTAAATTTTCATATCACTGTTATATTGTATTTTTATTCAGATTCTCTAGATGTTTGTTTCTGTCATATTAGTGAGTTAATTCCCTTCCATCAATTAACAAGCTGATAAAACATTTTTTTGTCAACTCCAATTAAACTTTTGCAGCTGACATTCCATCAGTCATCAAAATTAATTAGATATTTCTTAAAGTTGGTAAATAGTTAACATCTGTTTGACATTTGTGAACTGACTGAGAAAATTTTATACTTGTTACATATTTAATCAAGTGGAGTCAGATTCAAATTGTGCAGACTTCTATTCTGTTTGTATTCTAAGCCACAAGACCAGAAATCTACCAGTCATCGCAATAATTCTTGTGATAAAATTTTAAAATGCCTTCAAATTTATTTTTAAAACAAAGGAAACTACACCTTATATTAAACTATAATGACTACAAAAGATTATTTTTATATCGTTTTTTAGCATTTCATGAGTTAAAATCTGTTTTTGTTTGTATTAATACAAATGGCTCCAAATACTTAACACTGATATACAAATATTGTTGACTATTTATAAAACAATGGTGTAATAAACATGTACATTTCTGCATTAGAAAGTTTATTTTAAGTTTAATAAATGGTTGAGTGATGCCAAATAATGATTCTCTTTTGAAAAATGAGATTGTTTTGGTGACATGATATGAAATATAATTATGGCTGTTTTTATGTACACAGTTTTAGTTAAGTATACTAAATGAAATCTCCAGGTTTTGAAGGCTCCTCTGAACAAAGATTCTAGCCTCAAACTTTACATCAGAGCAGGAAAATTGTGAATGTTACAAAAACCAATTAAGACAGTATTCCCCACTGCTGTGATTCGCTTACAGAACTCTATTTTTTTCCAGTCTGACAGAATCCATATCAAACATCTGCATCATGGTTTTAAATCATTGATGATTATGTATAATTTTAAAATTATTTTTTGTTAATTAAATTGAACTGTATGCAGATTTCAAAAGAAAAAACTCACAATGAAATAAAAAAGAAAAGAAAATTAAATATACATTTCTAATGTATATATCTGTATTTTAAAATATGTATAGTTAATCATTTTTAAACAAATGAGCAGTGTTCCTACTATGTAAATATGAATTATAGCAACTAAAAAATTGACTCAGAATGTAAATCTTTATCAATGCAATGTATGCATACTTAAATATATAAAACTTGTGAATTATCGTTCCTTTTTTCTTAAATGTTTTAATATAAAATTCACACAAAAAAAAACTAGAAAAAAATGGAAAATTCTGATAGTTTTTCTTTGTTCACTTCTGATGTTGAAAAATTGGTTTACTGAAAGTGGAATATATTTCCTATTTTATTATACACAATAACCTTACAAAGGCATTTTTATAGACATTCTGGAAACCAAAAACAATACTGTTTCAAACTAAAACTACACTTATTTAATGTTTTTCCTGTTTTTTTTTATAATTATTCATTTTAGATTTACCTCCTTTACAATTTAGGGGTGTCTTAACAGCTTTTAGAAAACTCATTAATGAAAGTTGCTATTTCTGAAGGTCTGCAATACATTTATCATTTTTGCTACTAGTGTTTGTTGTTCTTCAAACCATTGGCATGCCAACATGGCAGACACAAAAGGAAAACCCTGGCTTCAGTTTCAAGAGCAGGATGCGAAGGTTAGCTGCATGCCTACTGCAGAGTTCCAACCACAGCTTTTCATTTTTTTAGATGTAAAAGCAAACCCACACAGCTGAATTGGTCAAATCACTGTAATTTTAAGAAGAAAAGTAAACAAATCATGAACCAAATCATTTATGAAATTTTTAGAGCATATATGTAATCCAGCACCATATTTGTAATAAAGATTTTTAAACTATGCAATCAAAAACACAAATTTAATTGCAAATGCTTAGTTTTTTTCTTCTTCTTTTCTTTTACCTTATAGGATACACTTTTTTATTTCATAACGTGTGCCAATTTCAGATTTTGTAAATTACTATCAGCATAACTCCATAAAAAATATTAAATTCAACTCTTAATTTTTGTGCAGGATGTTGGTGTTGCATATTAAATATTAAATAAGTAAGTCAATTATAAACTGGATGTAGATGCTGTTACTAATAAATCAGAACCAGAAATGAACACATTGCATTTTGGAACTAAACTCTTCATATATTCTATATATTAAATGTTGGTCTAGTAGTAATATAGTAGATTTTTGCATGTACTAACAGCATTATGTTCAAAGCAAAAAACCCAGAATACTCATTGAATGAATGAAACTCCATAGGCATAACAGCAAGAAGTTGAAGATTCTACACCTTCAAAGTTTTGCAATGTGATCAAGCCATTTCAGATTCTTTGTTGAAAAATGCATTAAAAGCATGAAGGATTCCACTGTTTATTACACATGCTGCCAAAGAATCATGATCCAAATGAAAGCTAGCAAAACAAAGGCAGCTATTTTTTTTTTTTGCTTATAAAGATAAAATTTTCACAAATTGGGCCGGACTAGCAGAATGTCAATTTAATAATCTAAAAAAATTTCTCCAGTAAGCTAATGTGGCATTCATGGCAATAGATTAAATTACATTTAAAAATTGTTTAACAAATTCTATAAATTTTGCAAATTTTGAGAGCATTTACAGTTACCTTTCAAATGTTTTGTTCCATTTATAAATGTACAATATGCATAACACCCTAAAAAAAGGTTAAGCTTTATTTCTAGAAATTCTACAGCGTTTTTATGGAAAGGCTCTAATAAGTAAACAAGAAGAAAAAATACTGCAATGCAGTTGCTGACTAAATGGCTCATTAAACAGTCTATAGTTAAACGTTTTTTTTTTTAGTCATTTTTGTCTCAAGGGAAAAAAAAAATTAAGTGAATAACATTTCTTGATGCGGAAGATACCATATTATATATCTACTTCCTTGACACCCAGGAAACTCCATCATGCTGGACTCTTTTTAAAATTCTGCTATTGTTATAAAGTGTTTGTCTGGAAACAGGCTATAACAGATGAAACACATGGAAAACTGATTTTATTGCACAATTTAACTTAACCTCACCTCCAAATTTATTTATTTCCATACAGATCAGGGGACCAAATTTCCAAGAGTAATTGAGACATGCATTATTGCTTCACCAGCAGTTTGTACCCAAAGATGCTCATAGAAAACATATCTAGGTAATGTAAATCCAAATTTGAGATTATGCTGGACAGCATTTTTCAAAACTATATCTTTTCCAAAATGCAAAACTGAATAAATTTTAGAAACAAATAATGTAAAATTAATCACTGATTTATGATATTTATTATCATTATAAAAGCGGCACAATAAAAGTTCCTAACAACCCAAATTTCTTAGTGCAAAGGAATATTTTCCTGTAATTAAACAAATGAATTTAAACCTCTTATACTTAAAAATCTAGTTCACAGTATATGTCTCAGTTTTCCTTCATTATCCCATTCAGCAGGATTAACATCATACTCTACCATTCCTCTTTCCAAATTTATCCAATGTCCCATGATGCCAACATCAACTATGCATTCAAAGAAGTGGAGCCAGCGAGGTTTCAGCTGACTACAATGAGCTTCATAAAAGTCTAAGTCCTTTCCAAAATTGTCAGAACAAATTAGTGAAAAAAACCCAAGATTCCAGTATCGAAGTTTTTTATCTTTCACATCTTCCACAAGAGTCCGAAAGTAGTCTTCTGATGTTTGATTGCGTATTAATTCCCCAACAAGACTTAACTCATTTACGTTTTCAATTACACTGGCATTGAAATTGTTTTCATTTGGATTTGTTTTGTACAAAGTACTCAAAAGTACCAGACCACTGCTGTAGAACATTGCTTTGATTGGGTGTACCTTCATTTCTTCCACAGTTTCAGCTGCCACAGTCTTGTAGTCAGCATAGATAGTGTGAAAATACTTCCCTGCAAATAAAAGAAGAAAATGAAAGATCATATTAGTTTGCACAACTTTATCATCAAATAATTTATGGTGGTGAGAGATTATAAGGGGCTGTTAAAAAATTACGTAACACTTTGAGGGGTGGGTGGGTGTATGTCAAAATGTGAGAGTGAAGTGGGGAACATAAACAAAAGTATTAAGTTCAGTTCAGTTATTGGGGTTTTAATATGGTTATAGTGTGCTAGAGTTTATAATTGATTTATTAATGAATGAGTATTGAAATGGGGGTACCTACAAGCATTACATAATATCTTAGTTGGTGTAGGGGTCTAGCGTTATGCATTGTTACAGGGTGTGGGTGGGGTGTCAGATTTCAGCAAAAATAGCATTACAGTAAACCCCCGCTATTTTGCGGTTTTTTCTGTAAGACCTATTAATTTTCATATTGTGTATGTTTTCGCAATTTCGCAGCATTTCGTAGCATTGTTTATGAGTTTAAATCTCCGCTGATTGGCTGTTCAGTTTTAGAAGCATCTCGCAGGGAGAGAAGCTGTTTGCCTTGCTGTTTTATTGATAACCCTAAGGATGCCACCCAAACGCCCATCATCTAAGGCTTCTGGTGAGCCAAAAAAGAAGAGAAAGTTCTTGACAATTCAGGAGAAGGTGGAACTTCTCGATATGATAAAGGAAGGACAGAGTTATGCTGCCATCGCCCGCCATTACGGTATGAATGAGTCAACGGTTCACTACATCAATAAAGACGAGAAGAATATCAGGGCAACCACTTCGCTGTGCATCAATGAAGGTGCAAAACGAGTTGTTTCTATCCGCAATAAAAACATTGTCAGGATGGAAACTGCCTTGGCTTTTTTGGATCCAAGATTGCCGAAAGAAAAACATCACTTTGGATGGTAACACCATCAGGACCAAGGCAAAGAAGCTGTATGACACTTTTGCCGATCAAAGAGGTTCTGAAGAAGATTTTTGTGTTTTCCATTGCTCTTGCTTTCTCTCAATATCTTTTGTGTGTTTAAATGTGTTTCTATTGTTTTAAAAGTGTGTTTAAAGACCTTAAAATGTATTTAAAAGTACCGTAAAAGTTATAAAAACATGCCTAGGGTGTATTTAAATAGGGTATTTCTATTTCGCGGATTTTCACTTATCGCAGGTGGGTCTGGAACGTAACCCCTGCGATGGAGGAGGGACTACTGTACAAAATTTTTGAAAAGCCCTTAAGCAGAATTTATACCAAATTTTTGGAAAAGGCTAATGTATCCAGGATTTGTTTCTAGAAATTAGTAAATAATACAGAACCCTAATATATTTTGAACATCCAAAAAAAAGTTTGTCCATAAATTTATACGTGATTCCATAACTTATATAAAATGGCTCACCAACCAAGAACATGTGATATTAGAAGCACGTCACTGAAATATTTCCTCATTTACCCAGAATCAGGCAATTAACATGCACATCTTGCCACAGAATGTTCATCAACTCATACACAGAATTTGAAATTAGCAGAGTGCCAACAATTATTTTTACTTGTTGCAGTATCAACTCTAAGTATGGACTATGCAATATCTCCTACAGACTGGTATACTGGGCATTTTTTTCAACAAAAGCCATCTGTCTTGTCTGGTACAACATGCATATTGGTGGTAAATAGTATTCACAAGCAACTTGAATGTTCACCATTTCAAGTTCTTTGGACGCACATGGGTCTAGAAAAGGGTTGCTTAAACTTTTGATCTAGTGTGTTTATTGTGAACTAGTAAAGAGCAAATTTTAAGCAATGGTAAAAGTGAATATTTGGTATGGAGATAGCTTTTGCATTTGTTGATGAATTCAAGATTCTACTGGTTGCATCTTATTCTTTGGAATACCTTGGTGCTATTTGGTTAAGGGATTCTTAATTGTAACCACTATCTTGCAGGAAAATAGCACAACATGCTGCACAGAACCAACATATTAACCCCACTGAGCATCTTAAATAGATAACACAGGGCTAAATGAACAAGACCAATCTCACAGCTGTGCATGAATAAATTTTGAGGGAAAATCTTAATTTAGACCAAAGCACCACTAATAATCTGAGAAATTTCATGCCTAAATATCTGCAATCTCTACACAGTATAAGAGGTGCTGCTGCCAAATAACAAAAATGACTTTTCAAACACTTATTGGTACATATTCTTTAGAATAAATATATTTGTACAAAATCTTTGATGTTCAAATTATTATGGTCCATATATGATTACATGTGGGGGTAATTGTGATTCTGATAAAGGTATCAAAGACTAAGAGGGAATTTAATTGAGATACGCAAAATTTTTAAGTTAAGGAGAACGTAGATAAATCTGAGTTTTTTCTCTTTCATCTTTGGTTGCCAGAGTGCAAGTGGGAAAATGAGCTAAAATTACAACAGGCTAGATATCCATAATTCATTTATTTTTTTGTCGGTTACAGAAAAAGTGTAGAATATTCTCCTTGTAAAACTGTTAAACGCAGCCCCATTAATTCGCAAACCTGGTTAGAAAAATTGGGAGGTTTATTTATACAATCTGAATGACTGACTCCCTGCCCCTTTTCAGGTGATTATGACTAAGGATCGATTACAAACATTTTTGTACAAAGGGCGCACCAGCTTTCAGTTTCAAACTAACTTTAATGAGCTAATAATATTATTAACCAGATGAACCGAGGTCAGTGAACAAGAGGAATGATATTATTATTATTATATTATTGATCGAAAAGTACCAAAACAGTCCATTCCTGTACATATCCGTTAAGTGTTTCAACTATTCAAATGTTTCATACACAGCTGATTAAAAACAACAACAGAGAACTCAGGTACCTATTCGCTCAATTCGGCCTCCTTTCCACTTTTCAGGTAGCTTGGGTTTCTTCTTAACGACAATACGCAACAACCTGCTTGCGGACATGTTGTAGACTCGCATAAAGCTGCGGCACGTGTTCTTAACTGAAATAATAAAATTAAAAATAGCAAAATATTTGAGCTTTTATTATTTAGTAAATGCGACGATTTTTTTAAAATTTCGACTAAAAGAAAACCACAAGTTTATTTTGGTGAAGCAGACGACATTTCCATCACGGCACCAACGTGAGAAAATGGCGGACAGGATGGCTGTGTTTGTTGATATAGATGAACAATCTGCTGTAAGTATCGCAAATCGGTGCCTTTTCTTATTCGTGACGTTGCATGAACCCTTAAAAGTAATTAAAAAAATAAAATTTAAAAATTAACTTATGCATATTTCTGTGGATTTGAAAAATAGGCGAGAACTGTAGCTAGTAGCGGTAAATGACTGCTGTAGAAGGTAGTGATGAGCGGTCTGGTTTGGTCTACCTGAAGGTCTTCTCCTCCGTGTACTGTGCAGAACCTGGATAGGATTCTGCTTTACCAAACTCGCCACTTTAATTCCATATGTATTAATTCTGAGTTACGACAACTCTCGTTATTTGTTTTCTTGATAACAATGTTTACAGAAACACTTGGGAGGAGATCACTGCATAAATTATTATTTGCTTAACTTATAAACTGCTGTGTAGTCTTTTATTCTGACTTGTTACCTTATAAGAATAAATGATGGTCTTGTGGTCAACTAGTTACCTGAGTAAGCATAAGTTTATTGGCACATTAATATTTAATAAAGCGTTAAATACTGTTGTACTAACAAAATACTTCCTAAATTTATCAGTTAAAATTTAAAAGAAATAATTAATTTAACATTGCATTAAGGTCATATACAGTACAACCTCACGTATCCGAACCTCACTTATCCGAATTTTCGCGTATCCGAACAATCGACATGTCCCCCAAACAAAATCTCACGTAACCGAACTTTCACACTTTTTTGTTCGGTTGTCAACGTTCTATTGTAATTTCTCTTAGATCTTAACCGAACAAAACATGACCTTTTTTAAAGTGAACAGTTGGGGGAGGGCATGCCTATATAAGTGATTTACTCCGACAACTCCCTGGACAAGACAACATCAATAGCAATGACATCAAAGAATGGTGTGAAATAGACAGAGACGCTTGCCAACAGCTCACTGACCAGGAGATCATACACAGTGTGACAGGTGACCCTTCATCCGAATCAGACTCTGATGATGAACCATCTCCTGATAACGCTAATCCCGTACCATCCAATGCCGAGGCTGTAGACATCATGGACAAAGCATTGTGTTGGTTAGAGGCAGACAATGATGCTAAGCCCATGCACTTAAGCATTCTACGATCACTATGCGAGAAGGCAGCAGGAAAAAGATTGTCTAATCTTAAACCACAATCAATTAAGACATTTTTTAAACCTGTGTGATAATTTGTATTTTTGTACATGTATTTTTTTAATTTTGTTTTCATAATAAATCATTTTTAAACATTTATTGGGTTTTTATTAAACATCTTGCACTTCATCAAATTACATCATTAACCTTACAGTATTATGACAAGCAAGACTCATTGATCATGTGACCAAAATTTCTGCAGCCAGACAAAATGGAGGTTAACAAAGACGCACATGCAAACATTTTCACTCAAATTACATTGAAAATCTACAGTAATTAAGGAATACAGTACTTCACTTTGGGTTAGAAAGGCATTGTTTTGAAACAGTTTACACAAGTGACAATTAACATGATAGTGTCTATTGTTCGGATAGGGTGTCAATTGGATGTTCAAATTTGACCCTCGACATGCTCACAGCAACACCTGCATTCGGTTTTTTCACGTATCCAAACAAATAGCTTGTCTCCGGGCTTGTTCAGATACGTGAGGTTGCACTGTACATGGAAACCTTTTAAAACCTTGTATAACTTTTGTGAATTTTTTTTTTTTAATTTCGTTTCACTATCTAATGTCTCTTTCCCAACCCCACCTCAGGCATGCAAAACACAACTTTCCTTGCTACCTAGATTGCACATTGTTAATTGGTAAAGGCCAATAAGCTGGTGCAGTTCACAGAAATAAATGTTTTGGTTAGTTTACAGTGAGTGAAATCCATTGACCTGGGTACAGCACTGGATAATAGTGTTTCTATATTAAAATAAAGATCTGCATAATGATTATATACATTGTAATTCTTTGCTATGCTTTACATTTTTTCTCATTTACATAATTTTTGCTTTTTATTTTTTAGGAACAAAACAAGGCCAATGAAGAATTACAGTTTCAAGGTTAGTATCCTCTAGCAAAGCAACAGCAAACTTATGAATTCTAAATTATTCATCACTTTAAAAAATACTCAGTTCTGACAGTCAATACTGGTTTTTATAAACTGCTAAGCAGATAATTCTAATACTTATTATTATAATGTAGCTAAATCTTAAACTGATTATTGATTGTAATGATTGTTATATAAAAGTCAGTTTTGGTTATGGAAAAGGGCTTATTTTTTTATTAATTTATGTCAGAAAGCCAGTACTAGAGAGAAAAGCAGTTTATTATTATTATTGTTACTCTAAAGGTTTGACAAATTATAGAATAAACCCCAAATTAATTTTGAAAATGTTAACCAAATAGGTTGCTGTTATTAATCAAACATTCAAATTTATTCATATTAACTTCAACAGAAAAGTAGATATTATCTTAATAAGAAACCTTTGAACTTCATTATAGAAAATAAATTGTCAAATAAAGTACTGATAAGCAAGGCACTGAATTTTTTTTTAAAGATGAGTAAAAATTAGGTTTAATTACTTTTAGGTTTATAGATAGAAATAGTAATCTTTTGTTTCAACCTGTTCACTTTCACTCAGTGGTTGTGAATGCCAGGTTTGCCAGACTATTTTAATTTGATCCCAGTGAGACTGCTAAATGCTTTTACTATGTGAACAAGTTGCATATTTTAATTATTTTACCTTTACTGTAATACCTTATAACTATTTTTGTTCACTGTTGCTGTTCTAGAAATTTCACATGAGGTAGATAGACAATTTGAAGAGAAAGGACACACCCACACTTTTTCCAACTTTCCTCACTCAGCTGAATCTGATGAGGAAGAAGGAGATAAAACAGAAGTAAGTTGATAACTCCTAAAATTGTCTTATTTAATTTATTTCCTATATGCAGGGATTTTACATAATTGTCTAGTCTACTGTTCTATAGATGAGTAGATATATACTATACATCAAAGTTAAACAAACTGAAACACATTCTGCTACATACTGGATAGATTTTCATTATTGAATACATCTAAGATTCAGGCTGTCTTCACTTTTACATTATCAACAACAAAAAAATAATAATAAAATAATAAATTATGAAAAATATTTCACGTGTTTCATATTATAAAAATATGTAAAACATGCTATCAGCAAGTATCCAGCTTTGTAAACAAATAATGAAACAAACAGCTAGAAACAGTCAACAATATTGTTGAGTGAGCCGAGGATTTCAGCTTTAAAATAATGTTAAAGTCCTATTAAAATGAGTTCTAAACATTCAGCAAGTGATAGTAGCACCTACCGAAAGAAAGGGAAAAGAAAAAGTGTTAGCTTCGATATCAAGGTGAATGTATTAAAGTGATTTGCAAAAGAGGAATGGGTTGTGGATATAGGCAAAGCACTATGCCTGTTTCCAACAACAGATCACTTTAAGAAAATGCTGAAAAGCTCAAGACCCAGTTTCAACCATAGATGATGGGGCAGATAATGTAACCATCTCATGTAACCATCTCATGTAAGTGTTTCATTATTTATTTTATTTCATTATTTACCTAATTAAATAAAGTTCTTATGTAACTTAAGAAGTGCACAGTACCATTTAGGTGAGAAAATTTGACCAAAAATAACCCATAGGAACATAACCCTGATTTATATCATTAGATTTATGGTAATATTGGTTTTGCTTTTCGTGTTTCACTTTAAATAGCATTTTTCAGGAATGCAATCCTGATGAAAAGCAAGAAGGGCCTGTACTTGCTAAATTTCACTGACTGCCTATTCAGTCACATTTTTTTTAATGCTCTCACAAAAGTATGCAGTTTTCTTTCTTTCTTTAAATCAGATTTGAACATTTTAATGAAATATTATATTAACACAACCTTACTTTCACTCAAGGTAAAATGCAAACCAGCAGTCATAATTATAAGGTGTTTACAAATATAAATACAACTCATTTTTTAAAAATCTAATTAGTCACAATTTAAAACTAGTTTTTTTATTTAAGATAGAGCATTGCTACTTACAGCAGGAAAATGCTGCTCATATTTTACTCTTTTTTGTTTAAATAATCATTATTCTGTATGCAGATGTAAACAGAAACATTAACTGTGATTAGAAATTCAAGCTCCAGATGAAGACAGTTAAATAATCAGTCTCTTCTTCATGCTAAATTGATGTAAAATAATTAGAATTAAAATATTAAGACAAATTTTATTTTTTAAAAGTTAAATATAAATTATATTTATCTGTTTTACTAATGAGAAAAATTATAGATGGAGATTTACATGTTAAAATAAATTGTATAGATGAATATTCTTTCTCTTGGCATTTTTCATAATGGGTGTTTTGGTGGTTAAGATTGGATGTTTAAAAATATACAAAACTGTTTAGTATGATATTTATAACATTTGCTGAGCTTATTTTGAGAATCTAATTTTGGTTACATAAATAAAACTTTTTTTTGTATATAATTTTTTTTGCAGCTGTTGAAGGAAGAAAAGAAACCACCTTCATTTTGGACATTTGAATATTACCAGCAGTTTTTTGATGTTGATACTAGTCAAGTTTTCTGGAGAATAGCAGGATCTATGACTCCAAATCCTAGGAAGAATTTTTTAAAAACTCAAATTCGTCCAAATCCTGACCTGTATGGTATGTATGTTGAGAAACACATTCTTTAATTTAAAACAGCATTTCTTTGAAATAACATTGGAAAAAAATAGTACTATGCTACTTTTAAAATAATGCCATTGACATTATTTTGCATTAGTAGAGTTAAAATTTTGCACATAATTAGAAAACATGTTGGTATTTAATGTTGTGGTCTTCATTAGGGTTCTGATTCGATATTATGGCATCTGATATCTCAGTTTTGTAGATTTTGCGTTCAAACGCAGACAATTTGTTTTCTCTCACAGTAGTGGATTAAAACATGAAATAATAATTTTTTTTGAGGATTTTTTCTTATTTTGTTCATCATGAACTGCCAGAAAAAATGTGTACTTAAGATAGTACTAAACAAGCTTTCAAGCATTCCTATTACACTATCAGGAATGTTTGTGTTAGCTCAAACTATCTATTTTCTGTTTTTAATTGTAATGCTGATTCTTGAAAATTGTAAAATGTATTATAGGTGTTGTTAAAATATATCAAGAAAAATCTGTCATTTTAGGTCCTTTTTGGATCTGTACAACACTAGTATTCACAACAGCTATTGCTGGAAATCTGGCAAACTATCTGCAGTCACATGGCAAAAACTACCACTGGAAATATGATTTTCATAAAGGTAAGAGATAATTTTTACCATGTGTTAAGAGGAAACCTCATGATTTATTGGAGTGTGTTCTTATTATAAATGTAAACCTTAGTGACATCACTCTTCTCATCACATTTTCATGCATGTCAGCTTTCCTGAATTTAACAGGAAGTTCCTGATTTTTAGTTATTTTAAAAATCTCCAGTCTTGACTTCAAGTTCTTCTAGAAAAGGATCTTGTATTTTTGTTGTTTTGGTTTCTTTTTAAAATAAATTATCAACCTTTGGGCACTTATTTCTAATGTTACTATCGCTATAACATTCTGTAATAAGGAAAAAAAAAACTCTTAAAAATAAATAATTTTATATTTTTATTTGTATTGAATTAGTGTGAAAAAAAGTAAAAAAGAAACTTTTTGGGAAAAAAACATAAATATAAATTAAAACTTGTTTACTATTCTCTTTCTTTCTTTTTTAGATTTTTACATGATTTTTGTTGGTTTCCCTTACATTTTCAAAAAATGATAAATATAAATTAAAACTTGTTTACTATTCTCTTTCTTTTTTTTTTCTTTTTTAGATTTTTACATGATTTTTGTTTGTTTCCCTTACATTTTCTATGTATGTTTTGCACACTTGAAGTTAAAAATTAACTGGTACTTTCACATATTTCAGACTGATTCAAAAAGGTACTTAAAATTAAATATTCTAATTTGTGCATTACATGCAGGAATTGTTTCTGTCTGCTTTTGTTTGTGTGCCTTGATACATAAAAATTATTGATTTTTAACTGAATTAAAAAAACACTACATGGTTTTAAATGTCTCTAGATTTTGGAAGAAATATTTTGATTCGGATTTTCCTTAAATGGGAGTTAACATGTAAGCACCTTTTTTGAGATATTTGGTTGAACTACATGTAATCTCTACATCTGTAATTTATATATAAATGTGAGCAATTTTTGACAGTGAAGTATACTTTTGAATTGCTCTTTTTTTTACCAGTTCATTTGCAGGATTTCTTTCTTCATCTAAACAGTTGAGTTCTAGTAAGGATTTTCTGAGTATGTGTTGGACATTCTATTGGTTACTCTTAACTATCTTGTTTCTTGACTACTGCTCAATAGCTTCCAACTGTACCACTTAACTTGCTTGGTCACCAAGGCTGATGCTCCAAACCTACCCCTTCTAGCTTCTGTGAGATTTATTTGAAGTCAGGACAGGGGTTTTCAAAGAAAAAAGGAAATTGTATTGTGCTTCCTCTCAACAGTGATGAAAGATGAGATGACCCAGGTGGTACTGCTAATATGTTTTTTATATCAAAAAATAATATTGTTTGTTCAGAAACTCTCATTCAATATTAACTACCTACAGTTCTTTAGATATTCTGTTAAATCTCACTGCTTGCTCTTTCTTCATCTCCACTTGGTCCCACCTTACACAAAACCTTGACTTTCTTTGATCAGTTGGCATTTCTGGCATTATTTTTCACTTACACAATCTTCTTTTTTTGCTGAAGTAAAAGAACTTTGCCAGTGTTATCAATTGCTCATTTAGTTTCCCTTTCTACACATAAACATCAGGCATTTTTTAACTCAGTTTAGAACAGTTTAAAATCTTTGATCTTGTTTAGCTTCTGTTAGTTTTGTCAGATCTGTTTTTGACCTTCACACATTTCTTCACAATTTGGAAGTGATGATGGCTACTAGTTAACTGGTGAAATTCCCACTGCTTTGAAAATTTGCTGAAATTCTTAATAATGAGTTGTGGTCTATTATCATCATAAATTCTTTTGGAATACCATGCCAAGCAAAGATAGCCTCTAAATGAGTGATCATTTAATCTCACTGTTGACTTGATTTTTGTAACCTCTGGGTGGTATGAAACCCTATCAGGCATTAAGAGATACACCTGTTCATTTCAACAGGACAGATTTCTAGTGACTTTGCTCATGGTCATACAACTTTTTCTTTCTTTCTTTATTACTGGCTTTTGTGCTTTATTATTTTGACTATATTAGTATGTTTCACACCTTGAAATTAACTGCTCCATATCATTCTTCATGCTTGGCTGCTGTAGATATTCTGAAGCTCTGTTTTGACTTTTGGAAAATCCATTCTGCAACAAATTCATGTTGGTACTGTAGTCATTGTTTTCAACAAAACATTCACTTCAATTCTTTTATCAAAATACTGCAGGGCTTGAGATACTTTATTACTTGTGGATCTTTAATAGCATCCTTGACATAATACCTCATCTTTTTTCTGTTTCATTATTAAGTTCTATCCAGTTTTCTGTAGGGACTGGCATTGTATTTCTTATACATGGACTCTCCTGACCTTGGTAGACATTTTTAACCTCTTGACCAATGTTTTTTTTTGCTTCTTTTGTTTTTATTTTCTATCTTGGCAATGTTGTGACTATTTAAAAAGTCCAAAGTTCATGCAATCTGTATTTCCCAGAATTTTGCTGGATGATTTTGTATCAGTATAAACTTTACTTGCTATATTTTGTTCTTATGATCATTTATTAGTGAACACTACCCCCATCACTGCTTTTGTGGAGTGGTACTCTTGGCACTAGTTCCTTCTACTGTTTAAATCTGATTATATTGCATTTAACACTTCTCCAGTTTATTCTTGATCTTTTATTGGCTTTCAGCATGACTAGGGTCATTATTTTTCTTGCTGGCTACTTCATTTATTTGCTTTATTGTTCTTATATAGAATGCTACAGATAACTGCTTCTGTCACTAAAATCATCAATATTTCCTCAACATCTCATCTCAAAAACCTGTATGTTGAAGATAAATTGGCAAGCCAAATATATATATATATATTTATTGATAGACATTTTTCTTGGGGAGGGGAGATTTTTTTTTTGTAATTTAATAGACTTGAAAAAAGAAGTATTGTTAATTAATGGGAATGTAAGATTTGTTGGTATTTTAAGTGGTCTTTTCCTGAAAATACTAGTTAGCACACTTAATATATATCTTTATTTTCATCAGTTAATTAAAGTTAAAGTGAATTAGCTTGGTTAGGCTGAGATTATTTCTGTATATGGTTGCCATGGTAAAGGCATTAGACACAAAATGGCTATTATTGAGCAAGCTTCTAATTTTGATTATAGTGCAAAAGTTTTTTTGAAAATGTTAAACATGAAAAGTTAAGTATAAACTGTCAAATATTAGTTAACTTTAAAAAAAAAATTTTTTTTCCGCTTTCCAAAAACACATATAGTAAACTACAATATCAAATGTTTTGTTTTTAATTTTAGGTAGATACTTTGTTTCATGTTTCATTAAAAAGCAAACAAAAAAACAAAACAAATCCTTGAGTTTTATTTTAAAATAATATTACAGACAATAATTTTTATTTAGATTTTTTTAAGAATGTTTTTTTTTTTTTTGTATATTAAAAAAAAAATTTTATTTTTACTGCAACTAAAAGTCTTCTTTTTTTGTAGTGACATTTGCAGCTACTGCTATCTTCAGCTACTGGTGGGCCATTCCAACAGTTCTGTATGGCTTGCTGTGGTGGAGAAGTAGTCAGGCTGGTTATACATTCCTTGAGATGATCTGCGTCTATGGCTACTCTTTAGCCATTTACATTCCTATTTCAGTGAGTGGACTGGTTTCTCTCTCTCTCTCTCTCTCTCTCTCTCCTCTCTCTCTCTCTCTCTCTCTCTCTCTCTCTCACACACACACACTTATATTCCCAACAGATGTTTTCTCTTTCTTACATCAGCCACATGAAAAGCAGTTATTTAATGTTGGCAAATATTCATTAATATATAATTAGTATAGGAAAAAAAGAAAATGAACAGGAAGAAATTTCTTCCCACTGAAACAAAAAAAGGAATTTAAGCATGCATCTGTGATCTTGTGTTCATTGTATGAACTATATGTACAATTAAATGATGACATGTTATCTTATGAGTGTGATAATAAAACAAGCATACCTGAAACGACTAATCTTAGTTCAGTTTTCCAGTAAATAAAATTGTTAATAGAGAAGTAATTTTCTTGAGTTATTTCCCATTAACTGTAAATGATTTAAAATAGATTAATATGATTTCACAATACAAATATCAGAAAACTATGTTTATATTTATGATAGAATATTTAAAGAAAATACAGCACGTTTCTTTTGTATTTATAAAAAAAATCAGTTTACTATACTAAAGAAATTTTTTTCTTGAGTTACACCTTCTTTTCCTACACATTAATAAATTTGAACTTTGTGATCTCCTTACCAGATTTGTGTCTTAAGGACACTGCTAATACAAGTTCAGGTCGTCTGTAGTTTTATGGAGGTCACTGAAGCTGCAGCACTTTGGAGATTCTAGAAAGTGCTAAGTTATCTTCTCTGCATTACTGTGAGAACATAATGGTGACTTTGATAGCCAGAACTGAGTAACTGTTGGTCAACTATTTCCCGCCCCAAACTCCATAAAATCTCTCTGAAATAAATGAAGATGGATGAATGATTTTAAATTTTATTTCAGAGATCTTTGAATGAATTTATGACTGAATAGTGACGTTAAAAGATTTCTATGTTCTTATACTGATCTAGCTTTTTACTAATAATATAATGCAATAGAGTTTATTGTAAAGAAACAAAACCTTTAAAAACATCCCCCTTTCAATTATTATGCAGTATAATTTGCATGTTGCCTAACTATTACAAATGGTTGAAATGAGTGATTTCTGAAGGTTTAGCAGCAGTCTGGATTTTCTGCACAACTATTTTAAAAGGTGTTCTAGCATGATAGATAGGTTACATTCCATGTACTGAAAATAATATTTTTCTTTTGTGAATAATTTTTGTTTTTGTTTTTTGATACTATTGTATTAAAATTTCCCACTTGAATAAAAATCTCTTTCATTTTTAATGGCATTTTTCATTTATTAATATATTTTTGTAATTGTTTGATTATGATCAATGAATAATCACTTAATTATAAACCATGTTTTGGCCCAACTTTTTCAGCATGGCAAGTGTTGAGCCAGTTCATGCCAATATTTTATCCAGCTATCTATAATTTGTTCAGTTATATTACTCAGCATTAGCTTGTTCAAACTAGAGGGAATTGTTACAACATACCGATATTAATAAAAGATACTATACACTATGATTTTAATTTTTTTTTCAGATTCTTTGGGTTGTGCAGGTGAATTGGCTACAGTGGCTTCTGGTCATTATTGGTGCAACTCTGTCTGGAGGTGTACTCTTGTTGACATTCTGGCCTGCAGTTCGAGAAGATGACAAGAAGGTAAGGTGAAAAGATAACTGCCTATTTCATATAGTCATGTAAAGAAAATCAAAAATAAACATGCCAAAATGGTGATATAAAACAGTAAATAAACAGTATATTTCAAACTATATGTATGATATCAAGATACTGGTTGTAAGCTGTTTGGATTTCAAACTTCAAATCCAAGAATCTTTATCAAGCATCTAAATTGTGTTTTGAATGAAGGTAAAGCTTCCATTCCTTGTATCTTTTTCTTTAAATTTGCATTTTTATCGTATCCATTTTCCAACTCTATACATGCACACAACACTATTTTCAGTTTTGGTGGTATTTTGTTTAGTATTTTTTTGTCCTTGAGTTTGGTTTCATTCAGTTGAAGATGAAAGCACAGCTTGAATTATTTTATTTATGTTTTATACTGTTTTTTAATTGTTTGTTAGAACTTATGTATTTGCTAATTTTTCTATTAAATAAAATCAATAAATGAACAAAAGCTGTTTGTATACAAAAATCAAAGTAAATAGTGGCTTTAAAAAGGAAAATAAATAAAACTACTTTACTTTCTTTACTGTGAAATATTGCTTAGACTAAGGAAATAAAGATTTTTTATCAGGATAGGAAGAACAATATGACAAAGGAACAGGTAAACAACATTTGAAGTTGGAGATCTAGGATTTAGCATGGCACATGGGGGATGTAAAAAAAAATGGTGTTCTCTTTTATTTTATTATTGAAAGATCTTGATTAAATGTAAGAAGTTATTATACAATAAAAAACGACAATTTTAATATTTCATGTATTTGATGCCTTGGTGACAACAGAGAAGGAAAAACTGTGAGATGTTGCTAATGTTATTTCCATTATATGTTCTTAAGTGAGTTTGATATTTGCCACCCTTTACACTGAAGATTAATGTGGGATTAGCAAATTATTTTTTTCTTGATAGATATTGTTTCTCTGTTTACTGATTCAACAGTATAATTAATCAAAGCATGAAAACTATCTAAGTTTTGTCTTTTTTTAGTGTCATAAACAACTCCCAGTACATACATGAAATTTGCATCTTTTAATTGCTAGTTATTAGCAGCTAGGAACATAATATTTTAAAAATGATTGGAAGCTAGGAGGAAAATATTTAATAGTTTATTTTAATTTCATCTTTTAAAGTAGGGAAAGTATTGTATTTAGTTTCCATTTAAATAGAGGAGGATTTATCTTGTGCTGAAATTATGCTGTTGAAACGCTACTTTATGATTCTTTTATTTTTAGGTTGCTTGGACAGCTATGTCATTGGTGTTTATTTTCCATGCTTTACTTGCTGTTGGATTTGTTGTAAGTATTTTTTCACTTCAGCTGTTAAGATTTTAGACACTCCTAGT
The DNA here is from genome assembly GCA_018389105.1 of Nautilus pompilius. NCBI lineage: Eukaryota > Metazoa > Mollusca > Cephalopoda > Nautilida > Nautilidae > Nautilus > Nautilus pompilius. The sequence continues at coordinate 79,261 of JACATO010002186.1, read as the reverse complement.
GACACAGAAATTCACTTCATTATATCATTTGATATTTTATCTCTGGTCTGTGGTAAATATTTTCTTGGATTTCCTTACACTATGGGTATTACACAGTTTCATTTTTGATGTTTTGTAAATGGTATTGTTGTTTAAAATTTGGGTTCATTTCTAAAATAAGATTAAAATGTGTAGCTGTAAAATTGATTTGAAGAATTATTTATTAATTTTGCCTAAGTTTGTTGGGTTTCCTGACCTTTTTGGTAGAATTAATTGATTTGATTTTTTGCTTTATAGATTTTATTACTTATTTATATTTCTTTAAAAACTTGTTCCAGCTTTAATTCTTTTCTGTTTTAGCTTTATTTTTTTCATGTGCCAAGCAGTATTGGACCAATTCCAACAGAATCCTCTCACAGCATCTTTCCAACAGGAAAACTAGACTTAACGCAGCAACCTAACAGTCAACTTCATGTTCCCAAAGAGCAAACTAGGCCAAACCAGACCATGGAAATGAGATAAAACAATATTCTTGTCAGTTGAAAGCAGAAACTTCTGGTCAGTCCACCTCAAACCAAAAGCAATCAGTAAATCATGCCTGAGACTTTAAAAAGCAAGTTTGTTTTGTGGCAAATTGGAATCTCTGTTCAAACTCTGGAATTTAATTAGTAGCAGGAAAAAAAGCAGGTTTTGAATAATATGTGCAGCTTGACTAGAGACCACAATGAGGTCTTTTATATTGTGTATTGAGTAAACTGATGAAATTTAACCCATAGTCAAAGATGATGTTTCTCTACATATGCTCTTTGTCATTTATTGAAGGCTAAACTTGTTCTTTTAACATGCCACTGAATTTTGATATGTTCCAGTGGCTCATCTTCCAAATCCTCAAATTGCCTACACTTAATGTTTTATGCATGTTTTTTGTTGCTTTTTTAGGGAATGAGTGGTTTACTTAGTTCCTGGTTGTTAAACAAGCTGCAGTTCTCTGGAAATGCATGGCATCCTTTTTTTCTTGTAATTAAAGATACAATCTTCTGAAGACAAACCTTTAAATTGCAGCAACTCTTTTGATTGATTTGTGAAAACCAACTAAAAGAAATTTGTTGGCTCAGTACAGATACAGTTGGAATCTGATGAGTAATATAACAGCATTAATGCATATTTTATATTTATGGATGCAGTTTTTAAGTAAAATTTGAACAAAAGTGCATGATTAAAATTTTAAATATTTGATTTTCCTTGTTATTAAAAGGTAAATGAGAATTCACAGAACAACATAGCTGACCATGTATCCTCTACTTATTTTCTTCCACACACTTGTAAAATGTGTATAATAATATAACTGCATTGTTCATTAGTTTTACAAAATGTAATCTTATTTTAACAATTACAAAAGATATAGTGCCTTTTATATTTCATTTATTTTTAGAATGAAAATAACAGTTAGTATATATATATAAAAATAAATGTTAAGTGCTCTGGAGGCACAATAAAGCTATCTACTTTTAAGTATTATTGAGTAGAATGTTACATTGCAACAAATTTACACCACCAGCTATGCAGCATTTCCCACAAGAAACATTTAAAGCTGTTAGCAAGACTGATTTAAAATAATATACAGACTCAATATATAATCACCATTTTCATAGTAATGTTTTGACTGATACATCACTAGCAAAAGTGACATTTTTACAACATTTTAATAAGCAGAAAATTTTTTAGTGCTTTTTCATAATACAAACCTCTTGTAAGTGTGCATAATCCATTATTAGTCTTTTTTATTTTTAAATTATTTTCAATGCATATGCTGATTTGTAAAAAAAAAATATTTACATTTTACATTTAATAAAAAGAAAAGACAATTCTAGTTAGAGTTTTGAAGATATGCTTAAGTCTCAAGCCACTGTCCCAATTATTAAAATTGTAACACCTGTAAAAAGCTAGATGTTTGGGTCAAAATTCTGTTTCTATTCAGCAGTTGATTTAAAATTTATCATTAAAATCTTTTATAATAATTTTAGCTCTTATATTGTTGGAAATAAATAGTTTCTCATCATCAGGTAAAAACAAATTATGATATTTTTCTAAGGTATCTACTGGAGATTGTTGATATGATGGATAAATCTATATTTAAATAAATTTTTCATTTTCCTACACCCTCAAAATTAAAGACAGTTGTTTTGTAAAACTGATAAAACTTGTTATTCATTTAATGCCTTTTTCTAAATTATTTTTCTCAGACTTGATAGGCAAATGGAATATGTGAAAGCTTTCAGGGTTTGTTTTTTCATAAAAATTTGCAGAGTATTATATAAGTGAGAAATTTTTTAAGTAAGCTCCTTCAGAATAATGGAGAATGTTAAATGTCACTCATCATCTAGCTTTTATCACAAACCAGTAGACTTAAATGTTTAGGTTACTACACTAGTTTGCCATACAATCTCAGTATCACGGAATTACTGCCCCTTGAAAGGAAATGAATTATAAAAAAAAAACAACATGCATTTATTTGTGAACAAATTAAAGTATAAAACCTCAAATTTTTTTTTTTTTGTTGTATGCATTGATTGTTGACTTTACAAGATGCTGGTATGATTTGTTTTGTGAAATTTTCACTCCATCTGCATTTAACTAGATAAAAGTTTACTGGAACATCAGCTTGCAAATGGGGTTGGTGAAACTTTGAATCAGACATTTTAGATAGGAACTACTAATACTTCATTTATAATGTTTATATGAAACCATGCAGTATATTTTGGTAAAATTGTGGATTATTCTTTTTTAAATTTTATTTGACTTTGTTGGAAAATTTTTTTACAGATTTTGAATATTTATATGGTGAATCTTCATGTTTCTGATATGATTAAGATGATGCCAACCTGTTTGCTATTCTTGTTGGCAAACATATTATTTGATATATACAATATATACTAACTCAAAAGGTGCTGGGTGTATGATATGTCAAAGCAGAAGGAAACAGCACAAGAAATGTATGTCATCGTATGATGTCACGACAGATGAAGTCAAAACTGTCTCTATCTTGACAAAACATTCTTGCTTAGCTCTTTGCATCTGTCAACATGTGACTATGCTGATAAACCATGAGAGTTTTCGTAGAGAAAAGGAATATTCCTTAGTCAAATAAATGACAAATAATAATTTTAAAAAGCATAAAATAACTGATGACTTTGGACCTGTCTTCTTTAAAAATGACCTTTGAAAAATAAGATGTGCATTTATTTTATAATATACCTACTTAATTGGATTCTGCACCATAAACATCTGCCTTAAGGTTTTAGTTTTTCTTAAAATTGTAACTTAAAATTGTAAATTAGTTTAATTGTAAGATTTTACAAATAAATTAATTAATTACATTTACAATTTTGAAAAAAAAACTAAAGAACTAAATGTAATGTACAAATGTTATCATTTAGATTTAATTGGAAAAGATAAAATAGCATTGCAAGGCTTTGAGAACTTCTAGATTTATCATCTTAAGGCATTTTGTTCTGTTTTGTTTTTAACTGAATTTGAAAAAAAGCAGCAACATTGAGGAAAAAAATTGGCAGTCATCTTATATCTAAAAGAAACTGATTTGATATGATGAAGTTCATATTTTAATTTGATTCTCTGGGAAACAGCAAGGCTTGTAATATCTTGATTGTGGAGAGTGGGAATTTTTCATTAATAAGCACAGTGTTATTGGGGGTGGGAGAAGAGCTGGTATACAAGGATGATTAGCAGATCAATACAGGATGGACAGGCAATAATGAAATGTCTAACATAAGCTTTCCTGTTATTTTCTGATGTCAGTCATATTTTGCTGATAAATGTTTCTGAAGAACTGTTCTATTTACTCAAAACACGACTGATTTTTTTCTCTTTAATTTAACTAGTGCTGCGATGGACAGTTCATACTGGTAGGGTTACCAGTCAGCTACTTTTTGACTGGTCTGGTCAGTATTTTACACCAAAGGTCATCTGCTAGTTAAACCAGTGAGTAAAGATTGCTATTCCATAATGTGCCCTACAGGTGAATTGTGTATATCATGAGCAGCCTTTTATACATTTGTGATTTTAGAGATACTCAACTGTGAGCAAGAATGTAGTTGCTTTAGGGTTATAGATACAGTGGACATAAAAGATAGATTAGTGGACAGAATGGATAAGTAATGTATTCTATTAATAGCAACCATTCAGATTTCAGTCCAATGAAATCCACCCTATTGTTAAGTCCAGGATTTACTGTAATAATAAATCAGGGTTAGGGTTAATAGCCTCATAAAAGCTTCATATATTTTCCAGCTGCTTTTTTCTTTTATGCTTATTCCTTTCTGTAGCCCTTTCAATCTTTGGCTCTGTCTACAAGTTAAATAAAGTGTATTCAAGTTGTGTACCTACTTTCATCTTGAATATTTGTTGCCAGATTATAATAAGATTTTTTTTTCCAGTTTTTAATTTCTTTAACTCCAGACTTTTCACTTGTATTGTCTCTGTCATAGAACCTTGAAGATGTGTAAATAGTTTTGTAAGTTCAAGGGGGATAAATCTGTTGATTAAATGATACTAATACTAATATGTTTGATGATAAATATCCTGCTGAAAAAATGAATTTTTTGTTGTTGTTTATGGATATGAGCAGTATGTTAAAATTGTTAACATTATATATATTAAAAAAAACAATCATCAACTACCAGCAATTTTGAGAGAAATTAAAAATCTCTGAAGATCAGGGTTAGGGTTAGTTTCCTAAGTCAAGCAGAGAAGGATAAGGTGTGGAGGTTAGCCAATATTTCCGATCTAAAAAAGCACAACCTGTTCGTTTTCTTGTTTTTCACCAAAACTTGCTGCTTTGTTGCCTGTCCATTATGAAGCATCTTTCAGAACACCAGATGTTTAAAAAATTATGGCCTGGCTAGAAAACAGATAAAAGAAAAAAAAATGAGAGAAATACAGACCAAGGGGAAGAAATGAAGCCTGAATCTCTATTAAAATAAATTGCTCTTGTGTCTGATGTATATTCAACAGAATGTGACCCTTGTCACTGACTAATCATCTAGCAGACAGAAAATATCTGTTATCTTTAAAAATAGCAGATACAATGCAACAATTTTACTTTGTAGCAAGATTTTGAAGACATTTAATTTCTTTTCAGATTTAGCATGTATCACAAACATTATCTTTCAGTTTCATCAAGCCAGTAGTTCCTATTATTAATTGCTGTATGTGATTATACTTAGTGAGAGATAACAGTGACTACAAAGGCTCAACACGTGACATGATAAACTGGCAGTACCATATTCATTTGGAAGTCAGTAAAGTTTCTTTTCACAAATTTCCACAAAAGCAAAAAAAACAAAAATGAATTGGTGGTGGCAGTTTGATGAGCTCCTACTGAGGTAACACACTAACCAACCCAGAATTTCTTAATGTGATTTTTTTAGTTATCCATGCTTTAGTGCAGAATATTAACCCAATACAAACTTATGCTTCTGAAGCTTTTACATTTTTTATTTGAACAATTTAGACAATGATATAAGGAAATATTACTAAAATGCAAGCACTACTGCTCTCAGCAGCATGGTCACCTGTTTTGAAAGGGAGAGACGATAAATGTTCAACTGATGGCAGTATTTCCACAACCATATGGGCTACAAGCAAAATCAAAACAAGTTCACTTCTGAAAGTAATCATTAGAATAGATTAATAATACTTCTAAAAGTACATAACTTAAAAATTGAATAATTGTTTGGCACTATTGTTTACACGGCAGATAAGTGTCTTACTGCTCATTGGTCATATTGCTCTCAAGTTAATTAAAAACACCTTATTTCGTTTGTTATAAAAGTCACTTCACATCTACAACAATAAAATTAAAGGAATACATCCATTATTTAAATGAAAAATATTCATAAAAATTCCTATTTGTATTGACAACTACCAATAAAGCTGACACAGGAAGATATGCTAAGCTAGTATTTTCAAGAAGAAAAATATTAAAATTTTAAATATAAGGGACTAAAATTAATGTTTTTTCCTTGTGCATCAAATGCAGGTAGTACTAGACTGGTCTACAGATTAACCAATTGAATTTGAAACAAATATTAAGATTGTAAGAGAGACCTTTCTGATTAACAATTTTTTTAAAATCAGAATATTTTTTATTTAATATTAAAATGTAAATATAGACTTAATATAATAGGATTATAGTGAACAAGCATAAATGGCTTGTTAAAAAAATGAAGATAAACAAGTAATCATGAAATACTAAATTATAGAAAATTACTGCTTTGTTTTCCTTGTCTAGAACATTTTGCAGATGGTGGAAGGTGTTAAACATATACGAGTAACTGAAAACTAGCTTCCCTTAACATTTTGCATGCAAACTGATATTTTTATGAAGGGAGAGATAGTCAGTCACTTGTGAATTTAGTAGCTTCACAATACATTTTATGCTGTCACAAGCCTATAAAGTAGCTACATATTTCTGATGTGACTAGCAGACACTCAGGCATGGTAGCAATGGCTATTTTCTGCTAGATTACTGGTTGTTGGATTATAGTTGTTAAGATTAAGTATGGTAAGACATTTTAATCTATTTACTTTTCTTTTTTTACTTTGTTACTGTGACTTAAAAAAAAAATTACTTTCAATGGTGGTTAATTAGTAAGCTAAAATCCCAGATAGAACAACACATCTGGCATTAAAAGAATGTGTTATGTTTATTAAGCAAGTAAAGGTAGTGAGCCTGGACATTATGTTCAGGTTACCTATAGAAGATGTGCTATTAGCTTCCTTACTGACTGTTTCATATAGAAATAGTGGGGGATGATAACCATTAAAACAACATATATAAGTCTTTTAGCTCCTCTGATCCTCTGCTTTGATGTCCAGGTGTTCAAAGGTTTATTGTTCATCAGACCACATTGTTACTTTAGAGGTGATGTTGTGGAAATTATAAATATTAATTTTGTATGCATAAATTACCTAATTACTTGTAAAGTAGACCAGCCGAGCAAGAACAATAAACACTCATAGACTCTGGAACGTGTCTGATACTGAATATGGTAATGGAAAGTAGACCAATGGGCACCACCAATGACCAACAGTTTCTCCACACAGAGGCTGACGGGTCTTTACTTATCTGGCTAAAATCATTTAAGATAGACTGATGATAGCAGAAAAATGGATCCTCATACAGATTACATTATCTGTTCATCTATTAGTATACTTACATAAATCTTTACAGTGTTTTAAATATGAAACCTTAAAACATGAACTAAAGAGATTGCACCAAAATATTTGTATTTCAAAACACGTTTTACCATAAAGAATAAAGATAAATAATTTTGGCCCTCAAATCTTGGTCAGCCATCGCTGTAAGTCTGAATAACTCTCAGGATAGCAGCACACGTGATTGTTTATCTAACATTAGTCCTGGAAACTAAAATCACATAATCCACCTATGAATTGCTTTGGTTTGAAAGGAAAAAAAAAAAAATTAAGGAATTGCAAATTTAAATATAAATAAATAAATAAATAAAAATCCTTTTTGTCACAAAGTTATATATTGCAGGTTGAGGTTAGGTTCAGGTACCTAAACTTAACTGAGTGAGTGAAACAAAGAAAACAATAACCTGTGGATCAGTACAAATGTAGACTGTACAAAACAACTGCATTCCATATTCTTAAATACAGTTTAAAGACATGGATTTCTCTTCCACAATGATAATTAGATCTTAAAAATACTGGCTTCTCAAAAATAAGAACCATAAATTCTAGAATAATGGGAGTAAATGTTCACAAATACACTCTATTTATTTCCACTGCCTGAGCTATAACCAAAGTTAATTAAATTATATTAATTATTACAATAATCTTTATTTAAACAGCAGCAAAACTGTAAAAATAAGTCCCATCTTGACACATCTGTTGGGAAGTGATGCCTCTCCATATACCAAACTTGCAGGTCCACCATCAATCTTGACAACGCTGGTCTCTAGAAATCGCCTGATCCTCCCCTATTCCCTTTTATTCTAATATGGTGACTTATTAAGATAAGCACAAAGGTCACTACATTCAGTTCTTCTCCATGTGCAAAGCGCATATGTAAATTAAGACAGTGGACCTCTGGAATCTTTAATTTCTATTCTCCTAATTACTGGTATTTAATTTTTTTTGTTTTCAACTGCAATATTTTAATCTTGGAAAGATTGAGACAATTTTTTAATCTTGCTCTCTAATCAGCCAGTACAACCTATGGAGTGCTTAAATTCTCCAAGAATTTCGCTTTTATACAGAAGTCAAGTGATCACTTTGTCATTCACCAACATAATCTCCAAATACAAGTATGCTGTCATGTTTCCATTGTTGTTTTAAGTACACCAAATGTTATGATTGCATTCTTCAGGTAATATTAACACTAGAGCCATTCAGTTAAAACCTGGCCATGAGTAGAATTGCTCTAACCATAACTGGCTGGGTTTCATGTAAGTGGTCCAATTAAGGAAGAATGACAGTATTTAATGAACTAACCAGAAAAGCAAGCAAAGGTTGTGCTACATTGTAAGAAAGAAAAGAAGGAAACAGACAGCAACCACAACTTTGTACCATACTGATGAGTGACTGCAGATAACAGTCGGTGTGGTATGGTAAATACTAAGCAAAAAATTAGTTGGCCAAATGTAACTACATCAAAACTGAAAATTCAGTTAACAATTTATCAGACATTTCAATGCTGGACAATATGTAGATGGAAAAAAAAGAGGAAGAAATTAAGTTTTTCTGAGAGATCAAGAACAAACAGTATGTAGTGGGATGGCAAAGAAAAGTTCTGCTGCTGTGTGGAGGTGATTTAAATGAATAGTTCCAATATAGGCACAGACTGCTTTACTGAGAACTCTTTCATGGAAAATTATCTCTACTTCATCTTTAATTGGCTGATATAAAGAATCAAAGTACCATAATATTAAGTTTTGCTATACAATTTATTATCTTTTACATGTATGTAATGTAAATAAAGTAATTCTTGTTTTGTTTTTGTTTTGTATGATTCATAAATGAGGTAAAGATGACATTTCATCTGATGAAAATTAGTTTAAACAAAAAAATTAATTTGTAAAGCTCTGAGTCCCTTCCTGATTCACTGACATGAACTTTGATCTTCTGATTGTCCTATTTACAAAATCTATAATTCTGTAGTCTGTACATATTTCAGATCAATTACAAAACAGGATTGAAGCCAGTGTCAACAAATACTAGCTAGTAACAGATGCAATCATTTGTGTGATGACATTAAATGCAAAAAATGGGCTGGAAAAAATTTTTTTAATTAAAAAAACTAAAACAATAAACTTTCTGAGCCTGACTGTTCAATGAATCAGAAAACTGAATTCTGAACTAATGATCATTTGAAACTTCTGAAATGATACGCATTTATTTGTTCTAGACTGATGCTTGTTGATAACTCCTTAATCCATGCTCGTTTATAACTTCTGAATGGATGTTGGTTTCTGTATTCTGAGCTGATGCTTGTTTATAACTTCAGAACAAATGCTGGTTTATAAGTTCTGAACTGATCATCGTTTATAACTTCTAAACTGTTGCTCATTGATAACTCCTGAACTGATGCTCATTTATAACTTCTGTACTGGTGATCATTTATAAGATCTGAACTGATACTTGCTTATATGTTCTGTACTGATGATGGTTTATTTCTTCTAAACTGATGATCGTTTAAATGTTCTGAACTAATGATCATTTGAAAGTTCTGAACTAATGCTCGATGATAACTTCTGAAATGATGCTCGTTTATATCTTCTGAACTGATGCTCGTTTATATATTCTGAACCTATGCTTGTTTATAACTTCTAAACTTATGATGGTCTATAACTTCTTAACTGATGGATGTTTATAAAATCTGATCTGATGCTTGTTTATATATTTTGAGCTGATGCTTGTTTATAACTTCAGAACTAATGCTGATTTATAAGTTTTGAACTGATACTAGATGATAACTTCTGAACTGATGCTCGTTGATGAGCTCTAAACTCTTGCTGATTTATAACTTCTGCACTGTTAATAATTTTTGTGTTCTGAACTGATGCTTGTTAATAACATCTGAACTGATGTTGGTTTATGTTTCTGAACTATTGATTGTTTATAATTTCTAAATTCATTCTGGTTTATAACCTCTGAACTGTTGGTGGTTTTTCTGTTCTGGACTGAGGCTCATTTATAACTTCTAAACTGATGCTGTTTAAATGTTCTGAACTAATGATCATTTGAAAGTTCTGAACTGATGCTTGTTTATAAGTTCCTAACCTATGCTTGTTCATAACCACTAGACTCATGATATTTGATAACTTCAGAACTAATGCTGGTTTTTATGTTCAGAATCTATGCTCGTTTATAACTTTGTGAACTGATGCTCGTTTATATGTTCTGAACTAATGATCATTTGAAACTTCTGAAATGATACATGTTTATCTGTTCTAAACTGATGCTCGTTGATAAGTTCTAAACACATGCTGGTTTATAGATTCTGAACTGATGCTCCTTAATAACTTCTGAACTGATGTTGGTTTATATTTCTGAACTACTGATCATTTATAACTTCTGTACTCATTCTGGTTTATAACCTCTGAACTGTTGGTGGTTTTTCTCTTCTAAACTAAGGCTCATTTATAACTTCTGAACTGATGTTTGTTTATAACTTCTAAACTGTTGCTCGTTGATAATTCCTGAACTCATGCTCATTTATAACATCTGTAATGGTCCTCATTTATAAGATCTTAACTGATGCTGGTTTAAAAGTTCTGAACCGATGCCCATTTATAACTTCAGAACTGATGCTCGTATTTATATTCTGAACTAATGATCATTTGAAACTTCCGAACTGATACTCGTTTATCTGTTCTAAATTGATGCTCATTGATAAGTTCTAAACATATGCAGGTTTATAAATTCTGTACTGATGGTGGTTTTTATATTCTGATCTGATGCTCTTTAATAACTTGTGAACTGATGTTGGTGTATATTTCTGAACTACTGATAGTTTATAACTTCTAAACTCATTCTGGTTTATAACCTCTGAATTGTTGGTGGTTAGGGTTAGCGTCAGCATCAGGGTTAGGGTTAGGTTTGGTTTCAATGTACATGATTAACAATTAGAGGGTCATCCTGCTCAACTAGACTAACAGATATCTAAGGAGATTTGATTATGGATGGGGTGGAAAGCTATTGTGGCAGGTCTTATTATTATGTCCAGGGGTTAGGGTTAAGGGTCAAGGGTCAGGGGTCCATTCTTCATGATCACTAGCATTCTTAAGGAGCCCATTACTAGACCGACTTTTGACTTTTGGCGTATCGGAGGCACACCAAACCTCTCTAGACCTAATAAAATCCCACATATTGATGAAGAGCTACACCTATGTGTTGCTGAACAAACATGACTCCTCTAGTTTCACAAATTACCTCCCCCTATGGTTCTCCATTTTAATCCTAGAATTATTAAGGAGCCAATTACTAGACTGACTTTGGGCCATCGTAGGCACACCAAACCTCTCTAGACCTAATCAAATCCCACATATTGATGAAGAGCTACACCTATGCGCTGCTGAACAAACATGACTCCTCTAGTTTCACTGATTACCCCCCATAGCTAAGTTACCTCCCCCATCTACTAATTCCAGTATTTCCCTAGATCGAAAATATTCTCCATGATCCCAGGCAGCTTGTTCAAGTTATGAAATACCTGCAAGGATCTGCAGTCCATCTCTGCTTCTGTTAAAAAATAAATAAATAAAATTCTTAATGCAGGTGCTAGCTCTACATCTACATACTAACAAATATTTGTTTCACATATACATCTGCAAACAATGTTTAGAAATAAAACATCTTCATTTTAGACCAATTGTACATTATGATCAAATATTTGTTGAATTATGAGACCAAAAGGCAAGAGAAACGACCCTGGTTTAAAATAAATAAATAAAATAGAATGGGGATACAGGGATACATTCCATCATCTCCAACTCAGTCATTTCTAGAAAAATTCTTGAAAACTATTCATCCTTCAGTAAAAAATCCTAATTTTAAATTCTAGTGCTTGTATAGACTGTGATATAATAGATAAGAGATATTACAAAATACTCCGTTTAAAAAACAAAAGAGTGGTTCAAATACTATCAACTTTTAAATTCTCAGTATTAACATTTATTATATATTCCTTTTATAAAATAAGCAGTTTATTCTACCCATCTGTAAATAAAACCAAATTACAGTATTCCTTAAAAACAGGGTGGGTGGGTGGGTAAGTAGGAAGTATATTACTTATGTATTATAAAATTTGCTGTTAAAATAAAGCTAGTTAGGATTAAGGTTTTGTGCATATCAATTTTGACTGTTAGGATATTTAATTTTAAGAGAAATGTTACAAAAAATTAGCCATACTTAGGAAGGATTCTTTAAGGTGGAAAACTATTGGTAGGATAAAGGTCAGAGAATCACAGACTGGCTAAATGTAAACAGGAGTGAAGCTTCTTAGCTATGGAGACAATTTTGAGTGCTTGGAGATATTGTCTAAAATTTAGTTTTTAGGTTAACCATGGTACCTAACCTCAGCAGGTGATCATTATTGCATCCCTTTTGATTCAGCAAAACAGAACTTAAACAATGATCCAACTTTCTTTTGATCTCTCTGTGACAAAGAGAGATACTGGTATCAGTCTCAACCACATGCAAAAGCTTGCATGAAAGACAATCCATGGTATGTTTTACCTTAACTCGTTGACATAAACAGTTATCGAATTGGTGCTATAAACATGTCACTCGGACAACACATGATTGGAGCCATTTTCTCTTCACAGGTGAGTCAAGATTTAGCCTTCAATGTGACTCACAGAATATACTCATCTGGAGAGAATAGGGGACACACAACCAGCCAACAGTCAACATGGAAAGGGATCCCTTTGGTGATGATGGTGTAACGATCTAGGAAGAAATTTTATTGAGTGGGCTATGGACCTGCCTATGTTTCATGGATCAATGAGATACAAGAATGAAATTCTGGTGCAATTAGACATGCTTTCATTTCAATAGACATTAAACTCATCGTCATCGACACAGAGCTCATGTTATGCATTGATATCAAGACCAAACCACACTATCCATACAATATGGCCAGCATGTTCTCCTGATAAGACAATACTCGATTTGTTTGGGTTATAAGCCAATGTGAGTCACATATTGCTGCAAGGGGAAACCTCATCCCCATCCCTAATGACTACCTCTAATTCATTTTAGCATAAAGAATTAAAATAAAATTCTACTTGTTTCCTAAGTGTTTCATTTTAAACTGCTTAAAATCATTTGTAATGTACATATTTCTTTGATAAGATTTGCTAAATAAAGAAAAGTTTATTTTTTATCAATTAGTGAATAAAACTTTAACCACTTGGGTAATATATTTTTTTTTTTATCTTGCTTAACTTTTAAACCAGTGTAGTTCAGATACTACTACATGTGTGTTTCAGAAAGTAAAGGCAATTCACAAATAAAACAAGTTACCAGAAATCATTTATTGAACTGCTCCGTAGTCCAAAAAGTCACAAATTTCCTAATTACCATCCTGGTATACGTTTTCTGATTGCTGAGCAAGCCACAAATGCACCATCTGTTTGATGCAACCCAAAAAACCCCAAGTTGAATTTTGCTTTACTGGAAATGATAAACAGCAAAACCCAGAGATGTTATCTAAACAACCCTAGTCAAATACACATGATTACTGATTGTAAGAAGCTTCTGTTATGTTTCATGGCCTGTGATCCATGAGAATAGAAAGTTTTAGTTCTGTTAAACAGTATTCCAAAACAAAATTTCAACCATATCATCAAACTTCTTTTTATCTTTTACCAATAATAATTTCAGGTTTCACTTTCTGTATTTTCTTTTGTATAGGTCAAATATCCTAAATATGAGAAAATCAGGAAGTTCATTGATATACGAGTTAAACCTGACTATAGATCAAAATAAAGAGAAACACTTATCTACTGATTTTCATACAAATTAGCTTATTCATATGATGCTGTTCATTGATTATGAGTTCAAATGCAGTGTGAAAACAAATAAAAACAATTAAAATAACAGTAACAACAATGAAATAAATGTGATTGTGGTTTACTGAATAAAAAACGGAAGCACCCTACAAAGAAAATGATAGAGAAGATCACAGTGACAGAGTAAGTTTTGATGGTTAAAAGATAGGTAAGTAAATCTCCAAAAATGAATATTTTAGAATTAAATATAATTGAGTCTAACTTGACTACAATTTAGTTTCTACCATCATCAGAAATATGGAGTTTGTTCATAGACAAAACTAGTACTATTGTTGTAAATGTGGCTAATTGATTTCCTTTTCAAACAACAGATAAATTTTAATTTGGTCTGGTTGTATTGAATTTGTCCTCTTTCATCCTGTTCAGCCATAGGCTTAAGTTGATGCATAAAGCAAGATCAGGAGATTGGGTAAAAATAGTAAATGATTAACAAGTTTAGTGAACTGATTTAAGGATAATCTTCTGAAATTTCCATTGTTATTTTATAAAGGACGGAAGGAATGGATGCATGGACAAACGAATGAGAAAGTGAGAGGACAAAAAAGAGGGAATTAGATAGTAAACCCAGTAATGATTATAGCTTGTTTGTTCTAACTGTAAATAACATTATTTTCAGATCTTTGTTATAGAAAGCAGACCATTTGATGCTAACCACCATGGTTTTGGAATATGAAATATTTTTCAAATACACATTTTGTTAAATGATTGTTTCCAAAAAGATAAAAGGGACAGGAAATTTTTAAACACTTATTTAAAGCTCCTTTCATTAAAAAAATAATTTTTTTTAAAAAAAATATTCAAACATTGTTTTTAGTACCATCTTTATAAAGCATTTCACGTAGATACAACATGATTATTAAGAAAAATTTAATAAATTCTAATATAGACTGATTCTAAGGGTAAATTTTTTTTGTCCACTGTAGCTTTATATAAATTTTAAAACCTCCTGCACTTTTGACTCCCTAGGTATATTTTTGATTTAATAAACTTATTTTGAGAAACCATCCAAATGGATGACCTAATCTGCATAATAAAATGGGTCTAAGTTCTTAATTTTCCTTAATTTTATAACCATTAGATATGTCTTTGTTTTTTTTTTTCTAAGAAAAGATAAGGAGGTTCTTACTGTACCTTCCAATAGTTGCACCCTTTCTCATGCAGCCATTCTTCATTACTTAAATACTGCTACTTCATTTGTCTTTGTCTTTTTAACCACCTCGTAAAATTAAAAAAAATATTACTTGTTTGCATATTTTACTGTACAAAACCTATTGAAGGTCTAACAATCAACAATATATATATATAGTTCTTGTCCCATCACAAGTCAAAACTACCGAGTTAAAAGGTAATACCCATAATTCATTTGTAAATCATTAGCCATTAGGTTTAATTTATTGTTGCATAAATGTTGTCCTAATGAGAGAGAGAAAATTTAAGAAGTTAACCTATTTTTAAAAACAACAATAAAAATGGCCTTAGGAATTTCATGCCAGTTATGGTAAAAATCAATAGTATGTAGTTTTATAACTCTTTAATAGAAACTTTTTATAAAACATCTAATTAAAATAATACCCTAAAAGATTTTCAGCAAGGGTTCCAAGCTAAAATATCTTGCCTAACAAATTTACTATAAATTCTTGAAGACCTAACTAAGCTAGTTGCTGGTGAAATTGAAGTTGATGTTAATTTATTTAGACATTTTGTCTTTTGAAAAAATTCCATGTTTAAAGATGAGTGTGTAGTACACTTTTACTGCAGGTAGAAAATAGTATGTAGTAATTAATAGAATATCACTGTCATATCAAGAAGCCTCTATTGAAGTACCATAGGGCTTTATTTATTGGTTCACTGTTGTTAATATGCATAGATAAATGATGTTGAATGTATAATATATATTATTACTATTAAAAGCTTCCCAGAATTTACCGGTGCTAATTCTGAAGACTGAAATACTCTCCAAAGAATTTACTTTAAAATGGTTAGTTAAGTGGAAAAAATAATTTAATACTAGAGAAAATTATCATTATTAACTGGCTAACTCTAAACAAGTATAATTTAAAAAATAATGGTTAACCAAAATCTTAAATATAAAGAGTAGTGTATTTCAACAGCGAGAAAAGTAAATAGAAAGGTGGAAATAATTAACCAAACTATAAAATATAAAAAGTAAAGAAGTTTTAATTCTTTCGTATAAATACATGGTTTGTCCACATCTGGTATATGATGTGCAAGTATAGTGTTTATTGACAAATAATACTGAGTTACTAGGCTGTTTCCATGTCTAAACAAGTAAAAATAGCAGATCTACTAAGGTTGAATTTTTAGTAATTTAAGAGGTAATGTCTTTGGTGACCGACGCCAGCACTGTTTCTATCCGGTTATAGACAGACTTCTGACTGAAATGAAAAGACGGTTCTCAATTGAGACTGGGGTCCCAAACACAAGCTCTTCCTAGACAAGAATTTTCTTTGGCCAATGGCTCGATACTATGGAGTGACTGAGGTGAACCTGACTGCAGAGCTACATCAGGTTCGGCGTCTGCTGGAACCAAAACAAAAGCAAGGACAGACAGCGAATGACACAGTGGAATTTCTAGCTCTAATGAGTAACTACCACGATGCATTTATAGATTTATACAAACTAATCTGCATATCACTGACTCTGCCTGTGACAATTGCCTCATGCGATCGGAATTTATTTTTCCTCAGACGCCTCAAAAAATACCTAAGAAATAGCAGCGGCGGCGCTCGGAACAGCAACTTGGCCCTGTTGGCCATAAACAGCCGGAGGAGCAGGCACTTGACATCCGGAAAATCATTGATGCTTTCGCCCCCGATCACAACAGCAGACGGATTGCGCTTCTCTGAAAACATCGATGGTGAGTGCAGTTGATTTTTTAAAAAATTGTGCCTAGACTAATGCTGTTTATAATTACTATTTTGTGGTGAATACCCCATAGTCCTTATGTTTCTTGCAAATCCTAAAACATTACACTTACTGCTATTAAGCCGACTGATTTGCTTAGACTTCCAGGCGGTGATTCCGTTGATTTTTGTTTTAAATCCAGTAGCTGAATTAACTGAGGTTTTGCACGGTCAGAGTACTATCAATTGCTGTTGCTTGTGAATCAATAAAGGTATTTATAGAAGGCACATAATGCTTGAAACGGACTTTTGAATGCCACCCGTCCGGCCTTGTGGATAGATATTACTGTACAGTACATCATCCCTCAGCACCACCACTGAATAATTCAGCCCCACTGTTTAAAATGTGAGTAAATAGAGAAGGTATTGTTTAATGGTATACTACTGAAATAAATAATTTTTTCCAGGAATTATTCACAGACGCGTCAACCTCCCTCTCTGGATTCTCCGAATCTCGCCAGGATTTTCTGCGAAGGAAAAAAATTATCCCGAAAAATCGCTATTTTAAAAAATTTTCCCAAATTTTTCTATTAATTGTACGTAAACAAAACGAACTGGAATTAACTCTTATACTTCTGTTGAACTGAGTTAATACGGAAATTTGCGGAGGCTAACCACGTGGTCTAGCAATTTCATATAAAAGAGTTTATAAATGATGGCTAATAAGCGTTTAGCAGACAGAGAAAGAAATCCTGGATAGAATTATGCGTGTAAATTTCTATTATCGCGGAAAAAAACCCTTATATTATTAGCCGAAATTTCATGGTGATTTCTATGTAGACCTGCATCCTCCGTCTATTTAGGAAATACGGTTGATATTCAACCTTTTGTGGGAATTTTTAATCCTTCAAAACTATTATTCAGAACTGTTTCTAATTACTGGAACACTAATTTTTCCACTATGAATGCGAGATTCTAAAAACGGACAAAGTTAAATTCTAAATCGGACAGGATTACCTCCCCTTATTCACAAGACACTCTACCCACCTCCCCAAATACTGACATTTTAACAAGATCGAAATTACCCCAATCTCCAAAGATTGTTTACAGATTTAATCCCTATTTTTAAAATAAATTATACACCAATGTATCCGAGGAAGTACCGGACAGCTGTTTCTTGTTTAACTGACACTCATCAGCGATAGCTTTCCTCCCTAACCCTTCCTGGGCTGGAACCCGTAACTTTCGTGAACGGATGTCTCCGAGGAGGTAACGCGCTATCCACTAGGTAGAGGGCATTAGTGGATGGCATAGGGCGAGGGCATTAATACTGTGCATTGTTAGCGACTTAATCTAAGGGACATAACTTATTATAATTTTTACCTTTTTTGTTTATTTGTATAACTGCAAAAATAAAATTGTATTTCATGAAAATAAAAAACAAAATATAGAAAAAAATTATAATGAGTTATTTCCCTTCTTCGCGGATGTCGCTAACAATGCACAGTATTAACGTCCTCGCCCTCTGCCCTCAAACTAACCGAAGTAGAGCGCATTAGTGGATGGCATAGGGCGAGTGCATTAATAGTGTGCATTGTTAGCGATTTAGGCGAAGGGACATAACTCATACAAATAAACAAAAAAAATGTAAAAATTCCAATAACTTCTGCAAAAATAAAATTGTATTTCATGAAAAGACGTTAACTGTAACAAAATTAATTGTTACAAATCTGTTTTCTATATTAAAAGTCTAAAAAAAAGTTAACTAAATTCTACAACAAATTTCTAAGTCAGTATTTGTTTGAGCTTGTGAGATTATTGTAGCATTCAGATTTTGAAATTAGACAAATGTTAGAATATCATCAAAAATTAAATTGTTCATATCAGCTATATTGCTTAAATTAATGTTAAAAATATTTAAAGTTTGCAGTTACAAGACTAAACAATGACTTTCTTGCATAATGAAAATCCATCAGTCACATGAAAAAGCTAACATTCTGAGACACCAATGTGGAAATCCACTTTGAAGAAAATTATTTTTAACTGGACATGCTTATGGTTTAAATAAGTATTTCTCAAAGTCAGCCATTAGTAGGTAATAAAAAGCAATCAGCCCACCCATTGGAAAGCCACAGTACACATCTGGGAAACACAACTTTTCACTATCACACGTACAATTTCCTTTTTCTATTGTAAATATTAGCACATTTTCAAACTAAGTGACAGTTAACAGAAGATCCCTGTTTAGTTCTTTGGCTGCTTCCTGATGAGTTACTGTAATACTGTTGTGGTAAGGGTAAACTCCCTGGACCTTGAATCAACCATGGTACATATACATAATGTATATCAAAGTTTGGCAGGCCCCAATTATGTCATTGCACACCTTGGTAAAGGAGTTTAAAAAGGATGTCAGGCCCCAATTATGTCATTGCACACCTTGATAAAGGAGTTTAAAAAGGATGACAGGCCCCAATTATGTCATTGCACACCTTGGTAAAGGAGTTTAAAAAGGATGACATAAGCCAAAAAAATTTGAGAAACCTTGGTTTAAATCAAAGGCAGCTAATACCAACCAAGATATAAGAGTAATACCTTTAATGCATAAAAAGATATGTTCTTAAAATATTTTAGATTACTATAATGCTTATCTGTTAAGTCAGATACCTTTGCTCTTTATCCTATTCTTCGATATAAGAAATAAATTCCATTAATAAGCATCTTTAAAAAATGAGCAAAATCTTTTTATTTATTGTATTAATTATTAAAGAAAGTAAAAATAAAAAAAAGAATTACAAGTGCATCACTTGCTATGATTATTAATTGTACCACTAGAAATAAAATATTGTCGCTAACAATGCACAGTATTAATGTCCTGGCCCTCTGCCCTCTAACTAACCTGGGAGTAGAGGGCATTAGTAGATGGCATACAGCGAGGGCGTTAATACTGTCTTTCTGGGATCGAACCCGTAATTTTTGTGAACAGCTGTCTCCGAGGAGCTAACGCGCTCTCCATTAGGTAGAGGGCACAGAGCGAGAGCATTAATACTGTGCATTGTTAGCGAGTTAGGCGAAGGGAGATAACTCATTGTAATTGGTACAATTTTTTTTTGTTTATTTCAATAACTTAAATAATAAAATTGTATTTGATGATAAGACGTTAACCCAGTGGTGGGATTCAGCCTGTTCGCACCGGTTCGTGCGAACCTGTTCTTGGAATTTCATGAGTTCCGCAAACCGGTTGTTAGCCCTTAACTTACTTTATCATCAGAATATAAGGCATAAATCCAATTATTCTTGCTACATATCGCATGATGCATCTTGGTTTTATAAATATCTACGGTAAATTTCTACGGCTGCAGAAAATAGATAAAACATCCCTTATTAGTAAGTGAAATTTTCTATAATTATGCACAGCCACTAGCGGACCTGAAGGGGGTGGCAGGAGGCCAGCCCCTCCCCATTAGTCTTCGAATATGAAATGAAAAATAAATGAAAAAATCAAATTTTGGCAACATAATCAACGGTCGGCTGCTTTCTACGGGCCATTTCTAATGCGTTTATCATCTGCTAATTATATTTAGCATTGGTTTGCTGCAGAAAATCTGTTAGTATTATCCGATACTTTTGAGCACATTAGACTTTTAAAGCACTTAGAGCTAAAACAGTTGACTTAGTATTTTAAAACAGTATTGTTTTAATTTTCAAAAATACAAAGTTTTAGTATTTTAAAACAGTATTTTTTATGCTGAACAATGGAGAAAATTAGTTTTGAGCTTGTAATTTGCCATTGTATCTGCTGGTTCGACGTTGCATATTGAGCAGTTCTTGCGTGATAAACTGTAAGAAATTATTAATTCTTATAATTTCAAGACTTTAAATGTTAAAAAGTATTGTGTTATATAATTATGAAATAATTACGTGAACTGGTGAACACTACCAGTTACACTTACAAAAATTTTCATTTCCCTCATTATAGTACTTCTAGCCAAGGCCATTAATAATAATTTTTTAGATATTCATTTTTGCACATTTAATTTGTAATTCCTACTCCTATTACAAGAGGTATCTAAAATAATATTTGTTGGATATGGTTGTAGATGCTTTTATGCTACTACCTTCTGATTATGAAAATTATTCTCGTAATTACCATTGAAGAAAAACACTGTATTTTACATCGTGCAGTGAAAATATTGTAGCAATCCTAGTACCTAGTGAAGCAATTTTTTACATTTCAGACTTCAGCCCTTAAATGAAGTGCCAACAAAATATACTAGAGTTCATGCGAAAAATCCCAAGAACTGAAAGTTCAAAGGAAGAGGCCAGTGAAGACATAACAGTAACACAGCCATCTTTGATGAATGATACTCATGAAACTTCTGCTTCTGATACTGTGCCGCCTACAAATGAGGCAGATGCCGCATCATCTCTTCCAGACTTCTGGAGTATGAAGCAATATGAGGAGTTCCAAAAAAAATATGATGGATCGATTTTTCATAGCAAGAAACTTGGTTGTGATCACTGTGCCAAATTTGATTCCTTAAACATGAAGGGAATTCACGTGTCAATTGGATGGGGAAGCTGCAGTGTTGAAGCCTCAGGGAAGGATAAAACCATCCAGCAAACATCTCTCAGGAAAAAAAATGAAAGAGCATTTTCATCAAAGGCACATAGTGTTTGTGTAAAGCAACTACAGGATCGTGCAAATGATGCAATTACAAAATGCATTGATAAAACAAACCAGAAACATTTTGCCTCTACATGCAGAGTTTTCAATACAATCTACAGTTTAGCAAAAAGAAGCAGGCCATTTTCTGATGTTGAAGATGAGATTGAGCTTTAAATAAAAAATGGAATTGACAGTTGTGTTGTACTACATTCTCAGTGAAAATAGTTGATCACATTGCAAATGAGATGAAAAATGAAATAGTTACCAAAATTATTGAATGAAATTTAAAAATCTGTGTCATCGTGGATGAAGCTTCAACCATATCTAGTAAGCCTGTGGTTACAATTTTTTTGAAGATTGTGATCTATCACCAACAATTTTCTTTGATTTGGTTGAAATGGAAGGACAGAGAGCAGAAACAATATATGCATCTTTGTTAAAGAGTTTGCATGATGGTGGATTTGATAATGAATATTTGAGAAATAATTTGATTGCTTTCTGTTCAGATGGAGCAAGTGTAATGCTTGGCTGCAATTCTGGGGTAGGCATTAGACTTAAAAATGATTTTCCTAACATTGTCATTTGGCATTGTTTAAATCATCATTTTCAACTTGTTTTGGACGATTCTGTCAATGATATAAAACGAATGAATCACTTAAAAATATTCATGGATAAAATCTACACAATCTTTCACCAATAAAACAAAAACCAAATGCAACTCTTCAAAATTTCAGAACTTGGACAACAAATTCTGAAGATAGATAGAGTTCTGGGACCAAGATGGGCTGCTTGCAGTCTAAGATCTGCAGTTGCTGTGTGGCGTGCTTATCCAGCTGAAAAACTAATAAAAAGCTTCATTAAGGTATTTGAAATGCTCAAAGAAAGTAAGGGAACCTTTGAAAAGGAAATTGATGTCAGAGTTGCTTCAGATGCCTTTAAGGATATTCAGTTCATTGTAAAGGGAACCTTTGAAAAGGAAATTGATGTCAGAGTTGCTTCAGATGCCTTTAAGGATATTCAGTTCATTGTAAACAACAGAGTTGTTAGCCTTCCTCGTCAAAAGCTACTGGAGGCAGTGATAGAAAATATGAAAAACATGTTGATGGACTGTGATCATTTAACATCAAAGAACAATGAACAAGAAAATGACAACAAAATTCATGAACTGATAAACTTGCTTAAGCCAAATCCGTGGAACATTGAGGAAGTTGTTGTACCCTGGAAAGCTGCAGAAGAAAAGCTGAGTGAATTCAGTGAAGTTTTCCATCATGAAATCAGCTTTAATGATTTCCGTGACTATGTGGAAAATGTCCTACAAAATTCCCACAACCCTGCGATTCCTCAAAGTGTACAAAAGACTAAAAATATTGTCAGTACTTTTGCTGTAAATTCTGCAGGGGCAGAAAGAGGTTTTTCAAGAATGAATATTATATATTCAGATAAAAGAAGCTGCCTTACAGTTGAGAATGTAGTAAACCTTATGACAATTAATCTGGTTGGCCTCCCATTGGACTCATGGGATGCCACTCCGGTCAAAACCATTGGACTCATGGGATGCCACTTCGGTCAAAACATGGCTTAGGAAAAAACCACTCTGCTGATGACAACAGGTTCAAACAAAAGAAAGCTAAAGACATTGATGACAATCAAGTGGCTATTTGGAAATTTTTAAAGTGAAGGATTACAAATGTTAAATTAATAAAAGACTCAGGTAAAGAATTTTTGTTATTTTTTTTGCCAAAATGGTAACATTCAATGGAAATGCAGCAAACACTATAGTAATGTATTTTTATTTTTACCAGCTCAGAAAACTAAAGAATACATAAAATCATAAAATTTATAAACAGTAATATGTATAATTAATAATAATAATAGTAATAATAATTCAAAAAGCACAAACAATCAAACATGTATGTACATAGGCATATCTTTGTATTACTTAGTTCATTAACTATATAGTCTAATATAGAGTATCTTTGATGTTATTGTAGTGATGCTTTAACCATTGTTTAGACATTTTTTTAATTTGAGAAATAATTATAATTAATATTTGATTTGCTAAACTGTAGAACACGGCAGCCCAAAGATCAACCTTTGGACCTATATTGGGCCAAACTGACATGCTTTTTGTGAGAGAACCAGTTGTTAAAATATTTGAATCCCACCACTGCGTTAACCATAACAAAATAAGTTGTTGCAAATCTGTTTTCTATATTAAAAGTCTAAAAAAACCTAACTAAATTCTACAACAAATTTTTAAGTCAGTTGTGTTTGAGCTTGTGAAATTACTGTAGCATTCAGATTCTGAAATTAGACAAATGTTAATTTTGAAG
The DNA here is from genome assembly GCA_018389105.1 of Nautilus pompilius. Taxonomy (NCBI): domain Eukaryota; kingdom Metazoa; phylum Mollusca; class Cephalopoda; order Nautilida; family Nautilidae; genus Nautilus; species Nautilus pompilius. The sequence continues at coordinate 55,299 of JACATO010002186.1, read as the reverse complement.
ACAAAAATGTTTTAAATGTTAAATTCATGCAGGAAAGGAATTATTTTTTTCTTTTAAAGTCAACCAGGAAAACAAAAATTATACTCTTTAATTATGTAAATTTATGTTGTTATGCTAAATCAGATTTGAGAAAAACTTATGGTAGTTGAACCTTTACTTAGTTTAGTTTAGGAGTTACAAAAAGCCAGCATGGCTTATGTAAGTGCCCCGAAAGAAGAGAACTGATAATCAATATGATTATTAAATTTATTAATATTATCATGTCAAATATAGTTGCTGGTAATTAATAGCAAGACAAAAGAAAACATGTTTGCAGACAACTTTGAGCATTATCATCATTTTACATATTACTTTAAGAAATTAGTGATGAATTTTAAATGCATCTAAATAATTACAGACATTACAATAACTAGCTATCAGTCTATAGTGAAAACATGTATATTAATGTTTTCTTAAGATTAAACCCTGATGCATAATCACCTCAGAGAAAATAATATGGTTTGATCCTGTGTGACATTGGTTCATTGAAAATATTTTTCTCAACAGGATGGTAGATGGCATAATATTTGTCAATGAGTTGCAAAGATTTTTTCTTGCATAATCAGATTACAATTTGTTGCTGTTTTTTTTTAAAGAAAATATTGCATTAAGATACATGAAAAAAATGTAATATTTATTATTGTAAAGTGCCTACTAATTTTTGAAATTGTTTTATAACAGTTAATAAATTTACTCTCAGCATAAAAAGCAAATAACCTGAAAATTTTAAGGAAAAAGGGGAAATTTTATACTGATGTAAAAATACATTTCAATGAGTCAAATTTACCTACTTAGAAAGTTTTTGTCTTTGCATTGACTATTTCAATATGCAGCCGGAGTTAACCTTGTTCGCACCTGTTTTTTGTCTGCTGCTGCTCACTCACAGCTACTTTCGGTGATTAACCTTAGTTGTTTACTAACAATGCAGATATCGATGAATGTGCACAAAACCAATATGGCTGTATGCATGGCTGCCAGAACTCACCAGGTAGTGCCAGCTGTACTTGTTCAGAAGGCTATATGTTGCAGGTTGACTTGAAGAACTGCTTAGGTATTGCATAAAGATGGAAGAATTTATTTAATACTCATAATTTAAACAATCCTTGAAAGTTAATTTTTCATGCATTTAAAATGTTTACCACCATTAAATCTGTAAGGTGTTTTCTATAATCTACTCTACTAGAAAATTCCAACTCTTTACAACTTATTTATTTATATATTTCTTGTAAATAAAGTGACTATCATTTATACTTAGATTTTTTAGGTATGTTTTGACCGTCTCTGCAACTAAATTGTTAAAGAAATACAACATTTTTTTTTATCTCAGAAAAAAATTTAAATTGTGAGTAATATTACATGTCTCTGCAGTCAGTTAAGGGTGGATTTTGTTAAAAGGACATTTAAAACTATATACAATGCTACCTTTATTAGCAGAAAAAAAAGGAGAAAATTAGAAAACACTTAATTAATATTACAGTGAAAAAGGACATATAGCTAATTATGAAAATGTTATGCTTACTGGACAAAATTTCATCTATACATAATCTTTAATCACTGCAGTAAAGAACCAAAATTATTACCTCTACAGCACATTTATATGACAGTAAATATGAAAGATGATAAACTGTCACATAAATGCCATGTAAAGATGGCTCTTTGGTTCTTTATGTCAGCTATTTGAAAGAGTAAATAAATAAATATATGAATTTTTATTCTTTAAAACAAAATATTGAAATAATGTGTTATATTAACCTCTTGTTTTACAATGCATGAATAGTTATTTTTCTGCATACTGAAGCATCCCAATTAAAATAATAATAAAGAAATTATTTGTTGTAGAAAATATCCATGATCATACTTTATTAATTATCAACTAACTGTAGAAATAAAAATTTAACCTGGTTAATTACTATTCTTAAAGGGGCAATCAACTTTTCAATTAAGATGCATCACATTGGAGATGTTATGCAGTTGAAATGTAAGAAGAAAAGTGTATTCAAAATTGCACGTTCTCCACATGAACTGCTGTTTGGATAATGAACAGAAACATTGTTTAGTCCTTTTCAGGGAAGCTTGGCTAAAACCAGCCGGGCAAAGGCTGCTTTTGGCTAGGCGGTGATGAGTCATTCGATGATTGCTTCTGTATTTTACTTTAGACAGCAAGTGCAGAAATATGCTGGTTCTCATTATCAGTTCTTTGTCTTATTACAAATAATATTTTGTTTTCTATTTCTGTCAAAATGTCAGAATTACCGTTAAAACATTGCTGGTAGAAAAATAATGTAAGCAAAGAAACAAATTGTTTGTTTTCCAGAATAATCATTAATGATATATTCAGAGTTGGTGGTTTTATTACAATTTGCACAAACTGACAGGAAAAACTATTTTCATCGTTTAAAATATTAACAAAAAGGAAAGAAAATAAAAAGTATTAAAAACCAGTTATCAGAAACTCGTGGAAAAAGAAATGCATTTCTTAAATAATGAAAAAAAATATTAGAGAATGATGTAGCCTTTCTTAAAGATGAAGCAGACAAACCAGTTAATGAAGCAAAACTTAAATTATTTATTAAGTTGAGCAGTTTGAGAAATGGAAGAAATCCAAGCACTGAAAATAGAAATGAATGAACAAGAAAATCTGCTACATAATATATAGCATGTTTAAATATTTAATTTGTACTTAATATTAAACATTTATGTAGTGTTTTAATGAAAAAAAAAGTTTCTTTTATATTACAATAGTAGCAAGTTTGTAAACTGTCCCCCGGTATTCGCGGGGTTACGTTCCTAGAGCACCCGCGAAGAGTGAAAAACCGCGAATATTGGACGTGGTCCATAAAAATGCCTATAAACGTCAAAATATAACGTAAAATATAATTAAAAATATATATGTAAATATATAATAATATACGACACTTAGCAAAACACTCAGGGATGCTGCTGGGCTGTATCTGCCTGAGCCAGCGCCTCGTGGGCAGCAGCCAATCAGCAGCGAGGAGAAATGAATAATGCTCTCGGATTGGCTACTTTCAAACCTCCACCCACTAGCGTTTATTTTATATTGATATTTTGCTGAATTACGTTAGTATTTATATTACAAAATTGGTAAATTATATTGTTATTAATAATTTAGCGTTAAAAAGCGTGAAAAAATATATATTGCCACGAAAAAAGCCATAAAAATATCGCGAATATGTGGGGGTTTCCCCGAACAATTATTAGTTAGGTTCTAAGGAAAATTCCGCGAATAACCGGGGCCGCGAATGACGGACCGCGATTGCGCGGGGGTCGACTGTATATATAGTATATGTCACATATTAGCATTTCAGTCAATAGCAAAATGTTGAAAGTGTGAACTTTTCCAATGAGAAGAAGATTCATAGTTGTAAAACTATGGCACTAAATACATAAATTTTGATTTGATACGATGTTTAAAATTAAACAAACAAAGAAAGAAACTATTAAAACAAATAGATGATTAAAATAATCTACAGTGTCTAAACAAACAAATGCTGAGAACTATATAATAGTTTGGATATTTTAGGTCTGCAGATTTTTTGCTCTACCTGAGAACTCGCTGAAACTAGACAATGAAAACACTGCTCTTGGTGCCTTAATAATAGCTATATGTCAGATCTCTTAGCTGATACAATGAATAAAACTAGTGGGAGCAAGATTCCCACCAAATGGATGCATAAAAGAATGTGAATTCTTATCAATATCATCACAGATAGACAAGATAAGAATCTAGTTGTAGTTCCTGCTAAGCCTTCGTGGACACCAGCTTCCAAGTTTCATTACACTAAAAAATTCCATTTTACTGCCATCTCCACTATAATTAACTTTAGTAGCTCAGCTTGAGTAATTAGTGATAGTTGTCAATACCCAGAGTCTGTACAAATGTTAGCTAATTCGCCTCTTCGCTGCTATGATTTCTCTTTGCACCAGCCATGCTGTTTTCATGCTATTTTACAAAATGTATTTTCAACAACAGACTTTTGTTAGTAAGGATTAATTTTTAGAACTAAACTAAATACTGGGTTATTTCGAGAAAAAAATATATCATCAACATTAAAAATAACTACAATTTTGCTTAAAATTTAATATCAACCCAATTACCTTTTGAGTAAGTGACCTTGAATTTTGATCCATTTAGATACAGATAGTTAACGTACAGTTTAATCAGTACATTTAGTAATTAAACACAGAAATTTAATTCAAATGAATAATGTAAATGTTTCTGAAAAAGAATGTGGTAGAAGTGATAGATATTAAAGTTGTGTGATTTAATTATATCTTCAGCAATACATTTACAGATACTATAAAAATAAAAACTGAAATGCAATCAATTTGAAAATGTAAAAAATTTTCATAAACTTTAGTCATCTGTTTCCAATTTTTTAGTGTTGTGGCAGGGATTTTTTTTTCAAACACAAAAATCTAGTCGGAATAATTAAATATTATTGCCAGCTGCCTCCTGACAAAAAGAAAATGCACTAAAATATATATGTATATAGGCAGGCAATACGTGGTTTGGAGAGGTGGTGAATGAATAGATAGATGTCTATGAGATTTAACATCATCCACTCTCTCCAACACAGGGCCAGATAAATGCCTCTGGTTGTCTGTTTACCTGGCAAAAATGATTTATTGATAAAATTTGGTGCATGTGGAAAATGTACAGAGGAGCAACATTACAGTTCTTTCTGAATAAAAACATACAAGTTTTTTGTTTGCTGTATGAAGACTAATAATTGGCAGAATGATTAATCAGAATTAAATATCACACATGAAAAAAAAAATCAGAAAGAGGGAAATGGCTAACTTGAGGCAGGCCCATATTTTACTTGGTTCTTTTTAAGTTATGCATTTCCTTTTTAACATATTATAATTTCATTAAAAATATTAAATATTAATGTAACAAGCCTGTCATTTTTAGAGGTATTTATTTACATTATAGCATAATTGTTCCTAATTTCAATTTTGGGGGCTAAATTAGTGTGGAAATTTTTAAAATGTCTAAAAATTGAAAGTTTCCAATAGCTACATTCCAGTAGACGGACATACAGAAAAGGCAGAATAATAAAGATATTAAAGTTATTTGTTGATAAAGGGTTAACTGTGCATGTCATTACTTCTAATTTCTGCTATTATTTTGTTTTAAAGATTAGTGTCTAGAAAGGAAATGAAGAATTTTGCCTGAGCATAGCACAGGTAAGTTAAATGGGGAAAATTAGATAACAAATAGTTAATTATTGTCTGTCACAAGCTAAGGATACCTTCCCATAATGCTTTGATAGAAGCCCAAATATATATTGTTCAGCTAAAAACTGACAGCTCAAAAATGCTTGCTGACCTGGGTTGTGGTCACTAACACAATGAGAACACTATGTGTAGCTAAAATCTGAAAAGGCCATTTCTGTGTTGAGTTCATGGAAGTCAGCTTTCATATCATTGCATTGTGGGATGCTCTTTAATTGTCAGGGAAGGAAATAGATGAAAGCAAAACTATGAAAAAATATGTGACCTTTAATGGTTCCCAGTGTTCTTGAATTGGCCCCAGTCATTCAGTAGATTCTCATCATAGGCTGACATGTTTTTGGTGGAAAACGGGAAATATGGCTAAAGTAACAACATTTCTATAGATATTGTGGTTTTTAGCCAAGCATTCTAAGACACAAAACAAACAAATAAAAACTCTGTAGATGTACATTTTACAATCAAAATCAAAAAGTAGAATCTCTAATGCTGTGGTTCTCCCAAGCCTCATCAGCCTGTACATCCTTGTAAAAAACACATTTTATACACACTTCCAACAGGCGCCAATTTACAACACATTCATGTCTAGGATTCAACCATAAATAAGATGCACCTTTTCTTGTTTACACATGAAGGAATGCTTTTTCTTCTTACATGTGAATAAATTATTATTGTTTCAAATTTTATAACTTATTTATTATCACAATTCTTTCCATATGATTCATATTTCAATGATAATACTAACAAGAGGATATCTGTAGTTACAGAAATAAGTAGAAAATTATTAACAAGTAGATAATTAAACCATTTTTAAAATAATTATATAAAAATATTTCTTAAGTAAAACATGTACTTAAATATTTTGCTTAAGATATCTTTGTTTAAAATTAACTGGCTTTCTGTATCTAAAATGAACTTGACTACAACAATAAAATATATAAACATTTTGTTGGTTTTTTAAAATTAATTTTAATGTAATTGCTTTTCAATAAACAAAGTTTAAGCATTAAAAAATACAAAACACTGAGCTGCATATTTAGTTTATCCTTTGTTTTTAATCTGCAGTAAATTCTATATATTATTTGTTTATTTAAATAACATTTTAAACAGATTTTACTCTATAATTATTTGAAAATAAATTTTGTTTTAATACTTTGTTAGTTATTTTAATTATTAAATTTTCTTTTATGTTAAAAATAAATGATCAGAAGTAAAAGTGCTGATAAGTACATGACAGCTGTAGAGGTGCTACAAATAACACCATAGAGATTATACCAGACCCCTTTCACATTGGAATGAACAAAAAATACAGAAAAATTCAGTACTAAGGACCATAGCTACAAGATCAATACCCCATGTACAATGGCATTTGGAAATTATAAAGTTCCTTTTTTAGAATTACTCTTTTTAAAAATTTAATTTTCAAATGAAAAATTGAATTTTTATTTTAAAAAATTTCTTTGAATCTATTAAGAAAAACAGAGTTAGTCAGCTGGCATTCATCGAGGTTTTTGTTGTCCATAATGTAAATTTCTGACTGTAATTCTATCAGGGTTAGGGTTCCCTTGTCACAAAGTTCTGCAAGATGTTGGAGCAACACAAAAGTACATTTGTGTTAACTGGAGCTAGTGTCCCACATCTGCTACACTTACCAAAATGATACTGAAGTTGCTAAAGACATGCTGATGTTACCACAAGAAACAAAGTGATGACATAACATCACAACTATTTGCAGTTTTTCATTTTGATGGATATGATGTCACAATCAGATTTTTATTATCATATTTTTCTCATTGCAAATTACTTTGGTTTTAAGCAGAAATTTTACAGAAAGATGCTCATTACAAATTTTTTAAAACAAATATTAATTATTTTTTTTTTTAGAAATAACTCTGCTAATATTTTACTTTTGTGATATTTAAACTTTCCTGTCACATACAACATTGGTATTTAGAGTTTTTGCTAACTTTAACACTGAATGTGTTCTTGGTGTGTTGGATTCTAGAGCTGCATTTATTGCCTCTTGCAAAATGATGTAATCAAAAAGCATTTTATTTTCACCAAGGTCCTATGATGCATTATTTCCACAAAACAGTTTTAACATCAACATGGCATCTTTCAAGTCTTCTTTTTTATAATCTGAGGTTCTTCATATATGTAAAACAGTTTTTAGATAAAAATTTCTATGAAGTATATTTATGGATATATCAGACATGTTAAGATTTCAATAAATAAAATTAACATTTTTTACCATGCTATGAAATAATAAGTCTTTTAGAAAGGCTTTATTTTACTTCTTTGAATAAACCCACAGGTTTCACATAACCATCTGCTCCCTAAAATTTTGTTTTATCATTATTATTTCTCTTTCTCTATTCTCATTTCCATATACCATAATTTTTGGGTTATAAGTCAATGCGGTTTATATGAATGGACTCAATTTCCCATTTTTCTCAACTTTATTCAGCAATAAGATAAACCAGATTATAAGCTAGATAAGATAAGATAGTTGACCAACATCAGCCAGAGCACTGCGTGAAGTCTTGCAAATCAACAACAACAATAAAGAACCATATAGGGTACTTCCATGCTCATGAATATGAATGAGCTATTTTGAAATTATCAAACTTCTCTTTCTGCCTGATGCAGTCTTTTTCTATGCATAAAGCAGAAACACCACTGGACCACTCACAAAGTTATCCACTTCCAACTCAGTGACCATTTGTTTCACTTTTAATCTCTCCATGACATGCAGTACATTGTGATAATATCTACTCTTCTAACCTGTCCTCTATGTTTTTTTTGTCCATTGAGGTGTACAGCTGCGATTTGCCTTCTTAATTTTCTTTGCCTTGTGCCATTCCTGGACACATTTTTCAATGATACTGTACTTATTAGGAACAGCCGTATTTGTCCATTTTCCTTGGAAAATTTTATAACTTCCAGTTTAACGGTTGCTGTGCAAGAATTACATAATGTGACAGGTGGAATTTCAAAATAAATGAGGGTTTTATACTCACAATTAAGATCTAAATGGATAAATAAGCATATTTTAATGAACAATTAACATGGGTACTACTGAACTCCTCACTCTGATGTTTTCCAAGTAGTTTGATGTGAACTTTATAGCCAAGTTTTCAGGTTTAATGTGTTTGTTTTTTCAATAGTCAGAAATTAAAATTTTATCCATATATAAGCCAGTTCCGCCATCTTGGTCTGCTCATAAACAGAGAACTTGAGCAAAGATCCTGTCCTGTTCTGCTTTTGGTTGTACCAATCATGAAAATAACCCCTCTGTTACCTATCATTGGTAATAATTGTATTTATTGTAAAAAGATCTTTGAGTTTTTGGCAGAGCGGGTGGGACAGACAGTCAAGTCGGCGCATCAAATTAATATGTCACCATCACAGAGATGTGACAGATGCTCTTGTTAAATAATTATAGCTCATGCTGTCCACTAGAATCTAATACAATCATGACATTATCTTGATAATAATAATAATAAATTGAGTGAACCGCTATGAGTCCTTTCTCAGAAGGCAACCCTGATGATGGTCAGGGAAGCAAGTTTCCTCGATTTAGACTTTGTTCCCCAAACAGCTTATTTAAATGGAATTAGAAACACACACTCAGAAGTACATGCATCTAAATCACTTTCATTGAAATGCATAATAATAATAATAATAATAATAATAATAATAATAATAATATATTATGTTTATTACTTAAGGCAAAATTTATCTCTCAGCTATTAGTGAATCATTTTCAACGTATCTTAATATGTTTCTTGATCTTTATCTAGTGCTATTTCTACTGTTACTTGTGCTATTTGTACATAGTAATCCTGTCTGCTTCTACTTTCATCTACGTTTAAAATCCTGCTTGCATAAAACTGTGTAATCCACTGCCATGATTCAGTTTGTGTAAAACACTTTTACATAACCTGTCACCTTTAGTTGTCCTTTTGTTGAAGCAATTAATGACAGTAGTTATATGAAATAAAATCAATGATTTTCAAAATATTGTCATAAAAAAATGCTTCTATTTTTCAGTTTTCCAAAAAATGAAGAATTGAGAGAAAAATGGATAAGAGCAACAAAGAGAGCCAACTTTAACCCATCAGAATCAGCAGTTTTGTGCTCTCGCCACTTTGCAGAAGATATTGACAGGACATCAGTTAGTTGTGTTTGAATTCGCAGTGGCAGCATGCCTACTATATTTGGTTTTCCTAAGCATCTACAAAGTGACAGCAAACCTAAAAAGTGACCATTTCCATGACAAACTGAATGTGATGTGGAGGATGTCGGTGATGCAATACCTTTGCCATGTATTACTCCTGAAAAGGCTTCACTGAAAAGGAAATTAGAACAAGCTGAACTGAAATTAGCCTCATTGAGAAAACGAATAAAGTTACTGTAGCAGTCAAAGCGATGCCTCGTTAAAACGAATGCTGACTTAAAAAACATCAGAGAGTTGAGGTGTAATGACATTGTAAGCAGTGAAAGTCAGGGTCAGGGTGCTTTAAAACTGTGTAGGTGGTGTGTCAGATTTGTTGAAGCATCAGATTGCAAAATATACCTGATCAACAACTGCCCTCCAAACATTCATCAAAGCTGAGAAACTTTGCAATGACTTTAAATCTCTATTCACCAAAGGCATACAGATATGTACGAAAGATGTTTGACACTTGTTTTCCCCATCCCAGAACCATTGAGAAATGGTATGAGACTAAGTGACAAACTGGGATTCCACCAGGCTGTGTTCTCTGCATTAAAACAGAAGTTTGATGCTAATAAAAGTGCTGGGGTATGCGCCCTAATCTTAAATGAGATGGCAATACGCAGTGAATTACAATGTATAAGTCGGCAAGTTCATAATAAGTTAGTAATATTTTCAGGCCAATAAGTTTCACAAATGTTTAAATTAATACTTTTTGTTTCTCTAGAGTTTTCAAGTTCAACCTGTATAAACTGTAGGTTCAGTTCTAGAATGGTAAAAAAAAACCTTGTATTTATTTAACTGGTTTTGTAGTTCGCACGTTGAAAACATTGTATCAATTCGCTGCTCAACACTTTCTAGTTCTCTAGAGGTTTCTTGTTCACCTCTGACTGTACACAGATTTAAAATAAAGAAATCTGATTTTATTTGTTTTTCAAAAGACTGATGTTGTTTAAACCCTGAGTCCCCGACGCTCACGTGGCGGCTAGAAAACATGTTTATCGTTTTACGAAACTCGTGTAACAACACGAATAAGTGATGGATGATGATGAAGGAAGGAAGTCACACCAGCATCTTTTCTTGGATTTATTTCCAATGTTCAATTGTGTTGCCGGGTTTGAATGTTTGTAAACAGAACCACGTGGCGGCACGAAAACCGGCCTCGCGGGTTCAAAGGGTTAACCTTAGTCTTCACCCAGATAAAAACCAGCCAAAAGGAAAAAAAGACCAGGGTCTCCCAACCTCGAAGGAGGAAAGTTTCCAACGCGATCTCCGTCGTCGCTTCTCTCTGCGCTTACCAAGATGGCGGAAATAACCCAGACTGGCTTCACGTGCTGGTGCACTGCCAGGCGGCCTCTCCTATTATAACCTCCTTGGTTGGTCCACATTACCACTTCCTCTGGCGACATGGATGGTTTCGTTTTCTCGCGGAAGAGACTTTACCAGTAAGTTCACGAAAGTAGTCTATGCGCTGTACCTGGTTTGTTTGTTTGTCTGTCCACGAGATACGTGATGGAATTCACCATCGTATCCCGCTGGTGATGTGGGAGTCTCGAGCGCTCATACCGCGGATCTCCCTTCACCAGCAGCAGCGGCCGATAACCGGCCCGATGACTGATGATGACACGAGGCCAGTGGGTTCATCAGCCAGGTTTCTTTCCCCACCAGGCTGAGGAGACTAACCGCTACGACGACTCGCAGGCCCGGTGGGTGGGGGATCAGAAGACAGCACACAGACCAACTGGTCCAGGGAGGGAGCAGCACATCCACGGAACTGACTCAGTTCTATGACAACAGTCGGGCAATTTATCGACTCTACCTTTTGAAAAATCCTTTCTGCACTACAACAGGAGCTTGTAGGATGTGCAGCATGCTGCAGTCTGTGCCCCCTCCGCAGCTGCAGGAATTTTTGATTTTAACTCTTTTAAAATTAAGAGCAGTTCTATAAAAACGACTGTTTTTTCCGAAATTTTTCTAGATCTTCATCCCGCAGTTAAGATGTAAAAGAGAATTTACTAAGTTGTAGCTTGTGCCCGTTAATTTAAATAACCTTTAAATCCATGCAGCCATTCAAAAATGTTTAGGTACAATAAATTCTCAGAATAAAAAAAATAAACTATTCTAAAACCATTGATGCACATCTTGTTGGTATTTGAAAGGTCTTAGCTGAACTTTTGGGAATATTGTATCTTTTCTGACTGGTCCTCCTTTCTGAAGCCATACCTTCATTTTACACTTGTTAAGAAGTTTGGGGAGCAAAAGGTTGACATTGTATTATCTAACAATACTATACAACAGAAACACCAACAGTACCACGTAAACTTTTGTGTACAAAGTTTATTTTTTTGTAGCATCAGTACCATTTTTTTTAAAACTAATGAAATGTGCATTTTTAATTTCTCCAGTTTCCAATAGAAATAAGTAATCTGTGGAATCCAAAAGTTATAAAATACAATCCAATGCAATAAAAATAAACTTTCAAAAATATCATTTGAAATAAAACTACTGTTAAATAAACAGTGCATTTAGATACAAACTTCCTGATGAATTAATGCATTCATTAATTAATACATTTATATCTGAAAAGCTATACTCTGAAATATTTAATTAAAATCTTTGTTGATCTCTACTGTTTTAAAATGTAGTACTAATTAAATTCAATTAGAGTTGCAAACAATGGGAAAGAAAACAAAATTTATCAATTTTTCTTACTATGAATACATAAGAAATAGGTTCTAAGGTAACCGGTTTTGTGAATTTTTTTTTCCATTTTCTGATGCAGTATTTTTCCCTATTATTTTCATTGTTACTCGCTTGAATGCTATTTTACTTAGAAAAATTAGTTTCTCTTTCGGATTTTTAAATGTGAGCACAAAACAGTATTTTGACAGTTTACTGGGACTTAGTTTGATAGTTTTTCTTGCTTTCAAAATCATTTCAACTGCTGCTGTAGCTGAGTGTGTCATGACCTGGGCATAGGTAAGAATGTTTGTTGAATGCCTTTTATTATTAACCATTATTAACTGGTTAATTATTTCTTGTTTTTTCCCCCACCATTCAGAAATTTATACTTTTGCTGGTATTATTGTGAAATAATTTTGTCAGCAACAAACAAGCTGCCTATTTAATATTAGTAGCCTCTAGTCAGATGTACATTACATTATCTTACATTTCAGCAAACTTTTAAAATTTTTAAACAAAATTTCTTGATAAATAATTGATTTTGATGCATTAAAATGGATCTAATTTTCTCTTTATTTATTTTTTTTTGGAATGTATAGCTTTTAATATTTTACTTTAAGGTTTGTACATTTTAGCCTACGGAGTTTAATTATGTCATAATTGTTAGAGAAATATCTTTGTTCCTCATTATATAGTTGCACATGATAGAGAGGAATAAAAATATTTCTTTAACAATTATGACTAATTAGACCCTGAATGCCAAAATGTACAATAATTTTATTATATCAACTTTTTATTGTCTAAGTTGTCTGCAAACTTAAAATAAAATTAATTGATGATTCACTGATACAAATCTGTATTCTTTCATTTACATAATCAGTCATTGTAATATTAACACATCTTTACGCAATACAAGTTCAAATGTGGCTTTGTTTTTCAAAATTACTGTAATAGCACAAAAGTTCTCACTTTGCAGCCATGACGTTTTGGAACAGTTTGCAAATTTTATCCTCTTCACATTTTCAAAGAGAATATCAACATAAGATTTTAAAAGGTAAAATGTTAGTTTGCTTTAATTTAGTGAGTCTGCAATCTATGTAGAAATACTTGGATGTTCAAATGAAATTCGGCTGAAAATAATATTGCTGTAATTGTATATTGTGTCCATGTTCATTTGAACACCCCAAGTACTTTTATTTAGGTATTTAATTTTTATTTTATTAACTTGTCTTTCTAATGATTCTTTCCACATTTTATTTATATAGGTTTAACATTGTTAATTTATTTTATGTACACTTAGAAGCATCTCATTTATTTATTAACTAATCATTTAATTACCATAACTTACTGCTTTAGAATTAATTGAAAAACTCATTGACAGGAAAGACAACTTTGTTAGAAAAGTTTGTTGAGAACACAAAAATCAAAAATTATTTATAAATAATGTATCTGCCATTAATTTAAAACAAAATATTTTGGCCAAAATAAAAGTACAGTATTAAATAATAACAAAAAATGTGATGTAAGTTTGAAGATATAATGGTTTTGTTTTTTCACTGTCATGCTTCAGTTGGAAGATGCTCAATACTTTTTCTCTACAGCTACCACTGAATTGTAAATAAGCCTTAATCTGTCTTATTTCTGTGTCTGTATAATCAGTTCATTGGTAGCACTATAGTCGATGGACCTATCTTAGTCATCAAGGGGATATATTTACTGATGACAATTCTGTTTAGGCAACAGTCCACAATTAGTTACATTAGCAACCAGGACTGATTTTTACTTACAAAATTCAAAAACTTATTTTTTCAGCAACAAAAGTGCACTGATGTCTCAAGTAACCTTAAAAAAATATAAATTAATAGGTACTTTATAAACAGAAAATAAAAATTGGATTCTGCTGATATTTTCTGTTCTGTTTTAGAGAACCAAAGATAATGTTTTTAAAAAGGTTTTATTTACCTGTGGAATTGTTGTAGGTTGGTTTCGTGTATTCGTTTAAAATGTTGTCTTTATGGTTGACTTAATGTTTTAAATAGAAGATTAAATTAAAAACATTAAATGTCTGATTAGTTATTAATATTTTAGTCTATAAGTATTTTTTCTAACTATAAAGTTATCATTGACAAGTCAACAAACTAATGATATGTAAAAAGAAATATATATTATCTTTATTATTATAAAAGTAAAAAAAAAAAGAATATGAATTTAAAATGCTGATATTGTATTTTTCAGATTATGAAAACCAATGATATGTAACTCCATTAGTCTTCAAATAATGCCATCAGAAATGTCCATATTTGCCAAATTTGCTTTATTTTTGGTGGATATAGGAAAAACATGAAATAATGGTTGAATGGTAGACATTTTGGTATGACATTTGAAGCATTCTTTCATTTTGTACTGATGAATTATGTATTAGATTAAATAGGTTACAGTGATAAGACAAGATCTTTGGGACTATTTGTTTGCAGGTATATGGGGCGAGCAAATCTGAGTTGCTCAGACTTGCCCCATTGGCTCTACAAAACTGCCTGGCTAATAATTGAGACCAGTGCCAATGTCAATCTCCATCCACATATTTCACCCAACTGTCAACTATAATCAACACTGATTCAGACTATTTATCTGAACTAACATGGAAAGGGTCAAACAACTGAGAAGCTGTAGGTGACAGGGTGGTTTGTTTCATTCATTCTTGTAGGCAAGGCTTAGTATTGAGGAAGTTGGTTTTGTTTTTGTCTCTCCTCCACCCTCTTTTCCCTGAGACATGCAGGCTGAGAGAATTGACCAGCCTTGTAGCAGTAGTTGCAAATGATGTTTTTAAAGTGACACATTAAATGAATGTTCACCATCACAGCAGAAACAGCTAACTTTACTCGCTCTAGCCTCTGAATGACATCTGGATACCTGGCATTTTGTTGCTACAATTGACAAAAATTTAAACAAACAGTGCCACCAGCTACGGCTGACTTTGAAAGTGATGATGGTGGTGATAAAGCTGAACTTTGCAAATCAGCAGAATTGTAGTTAAAAAACAACCCACCTGATGAACTTGGAAGAGTTAAATGACCTTGTCAGGGACCTGTAGCTGTCTAAACAAAAAGCAGAATTGTGGGGCTTGCGTTTGCTAGATTTGAATTTGTTAGCAGGCATGAAAATTTTTCATTTTCATGTGTGCCATGCTAGTTTGTGTGTGCTACTGCACTGATGTGAATGGCCTCATGAAGCAACTAGGATATGAACACCATTCTGATGAATGGAGGTTATTCATCAACTCCAGCAAGCTCAGTCTGAATGCCGTGCTTCTCCACAATGGCAATGAAAAGCCATCTGTGTCCATGGCACATGCTGTTGGTACGAAAGAGGTGTACGAGTCCATGGAACTTCTACTGAAACTCACCAAATATGCTGACCACAAGTAGAACATGCAGTGACTTAAAAGTGATAGGCCTATTGCTTGGTCTGCAGCTTGGGTACACCAAACACACGTGTGCTTCTTGTGCTTGTGGAAATCAGGAACAGACCATACTCAGGAACATTCAATGTGCCACTGGTACGTCATCCACAAAGAATACTATTACCACCACTGCATATAAAGCTGGGCCTAATGAAGAGCTTTGTAAAGGCAACGAGTGTTGCAGGTGTATGATTTCTTTATCTGAAAGAAAAATTTAAAGCAATTTTTACTGATGCCAAGTTGAAATTTGGAATATTTGTCAGAACACAAATTCATGACTTATTTTCTGATCCAGTCTTCCAGTCAATGCTTAACCCACTGGAGCTGGCTACATGGGAGACCTCCAAACTGGTAGTCCACAATTTCCTTGGGAACCACAAAGCAGATGACTATGCCGAGTTGGTTCAAGACATGATAAAAGCCTTTGAAGAAATAGGTTTCCGTATGTTGCTGAAGTTGCATTTTCTTCATTCACACTTGGATTTTTTCCCAGCCAACTTTGGTGCTGTGAGCGATGAGCACGGTGAGAGGTTCCACCAATACATAAAGGCAATGGAGACCCACTATCTGGGGAGATTGAACTCCAACATGGTGGGGGACTGTTGTTGGTTTCTTCAGAGACAAGCCATTGCTATTAACAAGTGTAAAATCAAGTACCTAAAGCATTTCTAAACAGCTAATGTATACTTTATAAAATGTGTTTGAGTTTATGGACAACAGTTACTGTACAATATACAACATGTTTATATTGCGAAATGAATTTATTTTTTGCAGTTTTGTGATGTGCTTGATTTATTAATAAATAAGGACTGGAAATAACGTTTTTCTGTAACTACAAATCCTGACGGGTTAGGTCAGTTCTGACTTCAGATTTGGAATCAGCTGCATGATTTGATAAAGGACACCTACATATACCTCAGTAGCAGACGAAGTTATTTTTTGTTGTCCAGTGTTATCAGACACCACCATGTCAGGCTTATATAGCAGACACATTGAAAGACTTTTTTGTTGTAAACAAATAAAAATGTAAAAAATAAGTTAAAGACTATAGAAATGTAAACCTGGCATGAGTAAAGTTTATTCCCTTAGAAATATGAATGAAGAAAGCAAGATGATGTGAATTCAAAAAGAAGGAAAAATGTTTGGTATCTTGATAAACTATTTAACAATAACTGTTGTAGCATTAAGGAAAAGAATATTTCAGGTCATGCTCAGAGATACTATGAAAAAGCTAATGTAAAGCCAAAAAGTTGATAATTTCCATTAAAGTTGATTTTATGCTCTGAAAAATAATCAGTGTGAAAAACGTTTTTTTTTTCTTTTAATACTAAAATTCTTCAGTTTAGTTTTATTTTACTGTATAAACCACCACCAAAAAACATTACAATTATTTTAATTACATCAGTGGAATGGAATCAGAAAATTCAGACGGCCTTCATGTTTGCACATTGTATATTCATAATCCTTTTGAAATTTTGCACCTTTACAATAATTTCTAGAAAAAAACTAAAACTGTACAGCTTAATGATGAGCTTCAAAACATTAATTCATGGGCTACAAGTTTTAAATAGCTGAAGGATGACTTTTAATTCAAATAAAAATTCTTTAAAAATGTAAATAACTTTAACCCTTTATTTGTCAAGTATCACAGTACTTTGACTTAAGTTGTCCAACTCAACTTTCAGATATAACAAATACATTTTGCATGATATACTGTTTTTCAACTTTCCAAACTTTTGTATCACTGTTATCTAATGTCAAAAGTTAAGGAACTCTCTTGGAAACTAGCAGTGACTCAGTGATATGACAGCACAAACCAGAATCACATTATTTTTCAAATCAGTGTTTCACCTTTACTGTAGCAATGTATGTTAGAAATTACTAGGCAAAAATTTAAAGTGCAAATTGACACAATGCATATTTGCTACCTGATGTTTACCAAAAATAGCATTAAAATTATAATTTTCCTCTGCCAATAGTAAGCCCTTTACGAATGATTGATATGTTCTTACTATGTTGCCAGCATGAATTATATACAAAATTCAATTGTGCAAATTTAATTTTTGTTTAAAACCTCTATGATCACATGATTCTCCATGACTGCTGGCATTTGATGAACCAGTGACCATAACCATTCTGTCAAGTGGTTTGGTTCTCTATAGGTTGGACATTTTTGATTAATTCACCGAGTACCGTTTCAGCCAAATGTAATAAATAGATACTTTGTTGGTGTCAGAGAGCAGTCCTCTGAATATTTTTTACATTACTCATCAAAGCAGTTATTTTAAAATCTCAGACAACAATATTTAGATTATTCACTCTGATAAAATTTTAAGTAATAGTTATTCAGAGTAATTAACTAATTATTTCTTGTAGTAAATTAATAATTTATAACTATGCAGATTTTTAAAAGCATTGAATCTATTTAAAAAGTGCACCCAAGTCAGATTCAATACCATAACTGTTGATGGCTAATAACAAAATTAAACAATAATTGTTGATGTGCTAAATTTCTTACCCCAAATTTTAGACAATGATCTAATATTTTAAAATTATTATATTGTGTGTTCCACACTATGTCATGTAGCAGCGAATCTCTCTCAAATGGTCTGCTAAACAAAAGCAGCATTTTCCTCGTTAAAGGGATCTTCTCTGAACAGACGTATTTGTGTGCCGTCTTTTCAGAAAAAAAAAACCTCATTTTTTAGCTCTATTTCACCATTGAAAATTTCCAAAGTTTTGCCAAACTTTATCTTCATTGATTTATTGTTTTTTTTTTCAGGTAACAGCTAATGGCCTAACATACGGGAGTGCAGCTTTTGAACAACTTATAGCGCTGTTCAGAATTCTTACATTTGCACTCGGGATCTGAAATATGGATGTTAGATTGTGCCACTACACAGTAGAGGTAAGAACCATGTGCCAGCAGTGTGTTGCCAGTTTCAGAGGCATGCTATTTTTGGCAAGTAAGCAAGACAACTAGATCTTTAATTTAGTCTTTTCAAATAGATTATGTACTATGATGTGAGATAAATGTGCTTAACATGAAACATTTTATAATGGATTTTCAGGTTTAATACATGCTGAAAAAGCAAGTTTTGAAGCAAACTGAAAAGAAATTTGGAAAAAAAAAATTGTTTTTATATTAAAATTATTAGTTCAGGTAACAAATCTATTAGATAGTACATAAATGAGAACAAAAAATTAATATGTTTAGTCAGATAGTACTTTACTTTGGTAACTGTCTTGTAAAGTTTAGGCATCCTGGCAGCTGTGATTTTAAAATAGATTGGTGTTACTGAGTTTCAAGATACTGAAGTTTGTTATAATTGTGTTGGATGTTGCACGCCATTGTGAAAATTGCTCCATTAATTATGTAAAAATATTAAGTTGATTTACCATTATGCCAATGCCATGCTTCATCAGTTAAGTATTGCCCATCTTGTTGGTGAACAGACTCTCTGCATCTCAACAAAAACAGGACACATTTTTATTCAGTCTGTAATACCTTCTTTCAATCCCCAGTTGTCATGTTTACATGAAATTTTACCTATTGGAACATTTCCCTCTTTGTAGCCGAAGTGTTTTCCTTTTTTTTTTTTCACAGTAAAATATTTAGACTGGAGATTTTTCCTGATGTGGGGGAATTGATTTGCTGCACTATAATTTTGGGAACTGCAATTTTCCCCACAACTTCATATGTTCATCTTCCACAATATCTTTCATTTTTTAATCAAATTTATTCTATTCAGCTTTTTTTGTTGCAGATGTTCCGTTATTTTTGTTATTTATTTTTTCAGTAAAGTCTTTGATTCAAAGTACAAATAGCATCGTGTGCTTTCCGATAAAGTTGATTTCTTTTGGCCATTCTTATAGTCAAGGCTTGCAATGTTTGTGATAGGTTAATGCTGCTTTTATACTGGTATAAAGAACATGACATTGCCAACTTGTTTAAATGTCTGTGAAGGCTTGAGTATAAATATATTAAATGTGTTTAGTATTCTTATTTATCTACCGTTTCATAGATTTGTTATTTTAACCAATAATTTAATTACAATTTATGTAGTTGATAGTTACTTGTTTGCTTCCAAAATTGTGGCTAATCATATTTTTGTAAACTTTTTATATAAAAACAAAGAAACAATGGAAAGATATTTAATTTTTCTTTTACTATATGGAACACTGCTGTTATAATGAAATGGACCAGATGGGAAAGACAGAACATTTTTGCATGGAAATAATTCAGATAGCTATCTTCTTGGTCTTTCACAAACTTGTTCAAGTGCAGAAGCTTCTAAGTGTAGCTGTGATAATGATGATGCCACTACACAGTAAATATACTTATTATTAACATTTGGTGTTGGTTTTGTTAGATGTCTGCAAACTGTCTTGTCTGCCATTATCACAAAGTCTTAGATTTAATAAATGTCATTTAAATAAACTAATTATAAATTACAAATAGTATGGAATATGAAAATGATTTTTCAAAAATTCATTGTGTTGTTTGTATTTTTTAGAATTAAAAAAAAACTTTTTAAAAATAATTCTAAAACAAAAAACAAACACCAGTAAGTTATCTCCCTTAGCCTAGATTCTTTTAAATTAGGCATTAGGGAAGATATGCAAGGTGAGTACTAACTGTGGGATAACTGTTTGATGTGTGACTTATAAAGAAAAGGTGAAAAATCATTTTTTCCCCTTAAATATTTAATAAATACGGAATATAAGGGATGGTCATGTTGCTAAATATAATAAAAATATTGTTGGAAAGAGAGAACTTTGGTACTATAACATCAGTCATCTTTCAACCTGAAATGGGGCTTTGAATAGGGACTCAACCCCGGTGGCTTGCTTTTTACATTAAAACAGGGGCAGCCTGCAACCTAAAAACATTGTCACTTTTATGTTCTCTTGTTTTTTTAATGCAAATATTATTTATTTATTCACTCTGTTTTTTACCCTGAGATTTTTACAGACAAAAGTATGTTTCTGCAGATGGATCTTACACAACAGATCTAGATGGTCCCTTTAGATTTGAGTCATTCTTTGTGATGTGCAGGAAGCTTAGAACAATTGTGCAAGTCAACAGTAAGCATGCTATTTGTTTATAATTAAAGAAATAACCCAATTAGAGCAAAAGATTGAGAATAATTTAGAAATAATATAAGGTTTCAGATGCAAAAGCAAACACAGATGATGCACCATTGTTGGCATTTAAAAATTCATGTTTACTGACAATACATTAGAATGTATCACTGCAGTGTGTTTGTGTAATTTATTATCAGCATTTTTGTTTGCTTTAATATGACAGATTCTAACCATTAACTTATTACTTTCACTATGCAAGAAATGTTCATATTTCACTTGCTGTATATTTACTGATAATATAAAGTAGTTTACAGCATTAAAGAAAACAAAAAAAAAATAAAAAACTGAAATATTACTGACATAAGTAATTAAATTAACAATCAATGGAATTATTAAAAAAGTATTTTGAATATTACATTAAAAATATCCAGACATCTTGATTCTACTTATATTGCTGGCCAGGTTTTACACAGCAGATGTCTGATTTGTTTTTGAAATATTATAATAAAAAGTAATTTTCATTTGCTCACCAATTATACAAATTCTTAGAAGAGTAATTAGTGTTTGTTTATTGTATGTATATTTTACTTTTTTATTAAAGAAGAACCTGTAAAAAGTCAACCTAAACTGGCTATTAATTCACAAGGTGATGAGGATGCAGTATTAAGCAAGAATTAGTAATAATTTTCATTCTAACTATTTGTGGAGCGAGTCTAAAGGTACCTTAAATTTCAGAAGGTAGATGATTTTCATGGCTAATTGTGGAAGATGACTTCACATAAATACTTCCAGAAGTGATCAGGTAACTGAAATGTTTCCCTGCTTGCCACCCTACTGAATCAGCAGTGTAGGTGTAAGTGAATTGCAAAGCTTTGGGACTGTGTGTTTCCTGCCACATTTAAAAAAGGCAAACCTCAACTGCTTCCACTAAATGAAATGTAACCAGAGTTTAAACAAAGAAGATTGTTCATTGTTTTTATTTTAATGGACCTAATTTTCTGCTTGATGGGACTATCATTTGGCCACACCGCTTATCATATTTTTGGTTATACTGGACAGTTATTCCAAGATCATCTAGGATTATTGCCAAATCAATAAGACAGTTTCTTAGAAAAATTAACACGACTTTTATAAATTTATGCCACTAAGCTGGAAAATGTAGTTTAAGATCCAGAGTAAATGTTAATCAACATTTTGCAAACAAAGCAGATAGAATGCTAGGAGTATTTATTTAACTAAAGTATCAAACAGAAGAAAGTTTGTCAGTGCATAAATTGTTTAGTTTTAAATGTTTAAGAGGAGACAGCTGATAGATATTTTTAAAATGGTTATGAGATTTTAGCATGTGAGCAGATCATTTTTCTTTTTTGATTTTCTGCAGATACTAGGGATATCATTATACATTAGCTAAGATTGCCTATCATAAAGTATATTTTTTTACTAACAGGAATTGCTGAAGAATGGAATAAATGACCATTTATGTGAAGAGGCATAAGGCATGAGTTTGAATCCTGGTTTGGACCAGCTCGGTTGACTTTACTTGCTTAGCAAAATTTATACCTGTTCTTCTTCATCAGCTGATCAATGGGTTTTCTCTTATATCTGAAAAAAAAAATGGATATTATAAAATAGATGTTACAGGTGTTTGTGATGGAAATTTCGACTAGCTTGCATCTTGACTGCTCAAGAGCACCCAACTATTCCAAGTTAACTTTGTTGGTCACAAGACAGATACTTCGCACTCTCATTCACCACAAAGCTAGCAAGTAAGCTATCATAAATGTTATGTAGTGCCACCAGAGGGAGTTAAAACAATGACAGTATTAATAATTTTATGAATCCTATTAATGGTCTTATCTATTCTTTGGGTACTCTTGCCTATAAGTACAATGGCTTTCTGCCTCCTCATAATCATTAAACTAAATTCAAATTTTACCAAACTTTATATACCAGACACGAAATGTAAACTTTCCAATGGTCTAAAGAATGGCACATGTTGCCTGCGAGCCTCATATCAAGGGAGGGTAAGATGCCAGCCTAAATGTGTTAAAAGATTTCAGTTTTACTCAGCACCAGCAGAAAAATATACATGTGGAAAAGATCAAGTGTGGAAACCCACAGATGTCTTCCCCACATGTGTAGGTAAGGAAAAAAAGAAAAGATCTTATCAGTTTTCTCTCAAATATTAATTCAACTATCTTAAGTGATGTAATACCCATTTTATTAAGATAGCACAACCTCAGTAATCATCTGTTTTATTTATAAATTATAAATTAATTGCATTAGTTTTCACTTATTTGAAAATGATCCTCCTTACAGTGTGGACATTCAAATGAAATCCTGCTAAACTAGTATTGACATAATGGTACCTGGCAGGGTTTCAACTGAATATTCCTTACAGTACAGACATAAACTGATGGCTGTAGCCAAGGCTCAAAAAGAAAAAGATAGTTGACAAAAAAAAAGGAAGTTCAGTTGATCCAAGTCTTATATTTCTTAAGTTTCATGTTAATATAAATGTAACTATATCTAGTAATAAATTTATAACATATGGTATTTTAATGGCTGCTGGCATACATATATATTGTCAGGAGGACAAAGTTTTTCAAGCAATGCCCCTTTGCTGAAAATGCAAATCTAATTTCAAAAATATTTACACACTATTGCACAGTATGAGATGCACTACAGCAAACTGTACAGTACAAATACAGTATGTACTATATTTTTAATTCCCCCCAAAAATGTATAATTATGAGATTTTTATATGCAAATTTCCATCATGGAAATTGTATGTTTTCTATTGCAAATTTTGTGGTCATAATTCATTTTCACTGTGGCAAAAGTCTGATACATGGATGTACGTATTGCAAAAGATCATGATACTGGCAAAGAAATTTTCTTTTACATCTCTATCCTCTACTAAAACAGTTGAAAATAAATTATATCTACAATGAATAAAATTCAAGGCAAAACTATTCTCATTTCTTATGTTATTATCTTAAATGTGACATTGGGATTGTGTATAAATATATTCTATGCATTTTAAAATAAGTTTTACAAATGGTCAGCTCCATTTGACAGGTTCAGTAGATGATGGGCTAGCCAGGATTTATACAATGTCGGTCAGTACAAAATCAAGTCAAAAGACAATCTACCTCTTTGTAATTGAGCAACTCTGGATGTACTATAATTGACAAAGATGCTCAAAACTAAATACAAACAGGTCAACTTAAAACTAAAATTTTAAGACATCAGAAATGCATAATAAACTATCCAATTTCAGCAGTTATCTTTTATTTCCCCCATTTTATACTTTTCTTTTTCAGCACACATCACCAGTGAAGGCTCAGTCAGTCCAACCAAGTTTCTAACTACACCACAACTAGTGTAGATATATTTGACAGCTTTCCTTATTTGGGCCCCCCTAATATTAACAAAAGATACTGATGAGAAGTAGATTTTAGATTTTGAAATCCCATCCATGTAAAGGTACTATGTATTCGGAGAGCACTCACCTTGAAATGGAATTTATGGTAAACGGCTTCTCCTTTATTATTGACCATTTTATACACGTGACTTCCATAACCATCCATGTGCCGGTACCCAACTGGGGTACCCCTGTCTGTGAACAGGAAAGACAAGTGGTGGGTCACCCAATCTGTTTTTTGAGAAGTTAGATAAATGAAGGTTAAGATTATTGTCTAAAAGATTACCCAGAAAAAGATACCCTCTTAAAAGGACATTCAGATGTTAATGTATGCCACTACCATTACTACCAGCAATAAATTATCTATAGCATGTAAAGAACTAATTGAATGAATATTGACATATCAATCAATTCTTCAGAAAGTGTCATCCAGAATTTTGGACACTTCTGAAGAGAGAGAGTAGAAAAAGTATTGGCACGAGAACTCAATGGCCAGCACAACTAAATGCCATTCAGCAATGAGCAGTTTTGTTTTCTTGACAAGAGCTAAGAAAATGTCTGTAGATGTTAAACATTTTTTAAAATTTACTGCTTGAAGTTAACGATATAAGTCATTGGAAAACTAGTTATAGGGGAGATCAAGAGTTGATCAGCAGATTCCCATTATCCTTAAAATGAGAAAGAGTATCATACAATTTTCCTTTATGGAATAGAACGATATACTTAATCAACCACAATTTTACATTTTCACTCTGTCTGCATGCGTGTGTGAGAGGAAGAGAGAGAGTTTAATGGAGCCAAATTTTGCCATGTACTCATTTAAAACCACCCCTGTAGCTATCAGTAAAAATAAACTGAAGAGGTGCAGCATTCAAGATATTTTTTAAAACAAGGGGAACTAAGAAACTAAAACTAACGTTCTTACATTTCTGTACCTGTATTAAATAATTTTATAAAATATACATATATGCAAATTCAGTAAATTAAAAAAAAAATATGCCTACAAGTCTTAATAATTAGTTAGCAGGTCAGTTTGAAATGAGAAACCAACAACTTACCAACATGAGATCCGTAATGAAGAAGCTATCTGTGTTGTTTCCAACCAGGTCCCAGTTTCCCATCTCAGTGCAGAACTTTAGTGCAAGTCCTCTAGGGTCACATGCTGTGTCAGCAGAGCCACTTTCTCCTAACAAGAAATACAACCACATTTGAATAGTTACCAGATTTCAAGGAGACAGATTTTATAAAAACTTTCTCTTAAAATTACATGTAGAAAAATTTTAACCTCAAACTATCTACTGATTACAAGTACATGGTGGGAGTTCATTCAAACTGATTTAAGAGAAAATAGAAGTTCATGCTGTTTCAATATGTATTACCACTATTAATTATTCAGTTTTACTGGGAAACTTACTAAGGACAAACAAAAACACAACTATCCCAAATGCTCAGTGTAGTATTTTCAATATTACACCTGGTTTTATCAAGAAATCAATTTATCGAGATTAGCACAAAAACAGAGACATCAATCCGGCTTGAAAATGAAGAGGGGAGAGGTGGGGGGCCAAGATGGTAAATCCCTTAGCCATTCATTCAGTCAATAGTTCTTCCACACACATTTTAGGGCAAATTCATTTTTTTAAGGGCAACTAAATCAACCATTCAGTTCCCTCTTCTCCAAATTGAGGATCAATATGCTTACACACAAATAGGTGAAGGCCAAAACAAAAAAAAAATAATACTGGTCTAAAAATGCAATTAAAAATCAAACATATTCATGAGTCTTAAGCTTATCAATAAAAAAAGTGTTTCAAAGAGCAAAATGACATTTTCAGATGTTAACTAATCAATATAGGTACATTCAAATTCCAATTAATACATAACTAGGTGAAAAAAAAACAATTTCTACAAAGTGAAGTTTCATAAATTTGTTGAATTTTCTATCTGGAGGCTGTGAAAAGTATAAAAGATGTTCTAACTGTAATCAAAAGCGTAAAGATTTGTGTGTTAATCTGATCAACATAGTTATGTATTAATTTGGATTTGGAATGGCTTTGTGAAAGCCAAAGTTCTGAAAGTAATACTGGTCTACAGAGACACATTTGAAATTATAAACAATTATTAATGTCTAAATTTAAATGTTAGGCTATACTTTTCACAAAAGCTCTTAAATTATAATGCAGAAACATCAACTTTTTACCACTTTCTGGATTGAGGTGATTTCTTGTTGGATTACATATATCTATCTACCATTGCTAAAAATTCATTAACTGTGTATAAAAAAAATGGAGGTGCACTAGGAAATACAGACAGACAGTCCCAGATTCCATACTTTCTCCACTAAGCTAAATAACTGCTCATAAATACAGTACATATATCTTAAAGCTAAGAAATATTACTTCAAAAACTTCCCTTTTCAACCCTAGAAGATTTAGGTAATCAATTAATGACATTTCCACATACTGAACTCTGCCCAGTGGAATCCTAATAGAACTAGGAGTTCATTTAAATTACCACATAGTGAAAAGTAAGAAAACTCATTAAGCTTCACAGATTTAAATGTTCTGTGTTTACACAAATATGCATTCTTAACTCATGGAGAAAAGGTGAAATAAGGAGACAGGACTATTATGGTATGGAGTCTAATCATCAAAGAACACAATTCTGCCAGGTATGTTGCTATTTTAAAGATATGACCAGTTTGGAAGAGAACTCAAGACAATCAGTTTTTTCCCCTGGGTATCCCAAAATCATGACATAAATCCAGTTGAGATCTATGGCAGCATCTGGATTATCAGCTAAAAAGTAAACCAAGCATGTCCTGGTAGCTTGATGGAATTAAAGAAAGCTCCCTCTCAATGGAGGGGATCTGGGACCAGATGGTGATACAAAATCTTCCTAATTCACAGGTAAACAGGGTAAAGGCTTCTTATGCTGTGGAAAGTAGTTTGGCTGAGTATCAGCACAAAGAACTCTGTCGCTTAGTATTATTTACTGTTTTCCACAAAAAGCTAACATGTTTGAATAACAGGTGGCCAAATTATTATCAGATAACACTCTAAAAAAAATTTCAGAAGTGGATGTTACAGCATCTATTTTATTCATATAGATAGTTTACTATATTATTATTATTATTAATGTATTTTTTCAAGGGTAAAAAAAAAACAGTTTTACTTCACTTTAATTTTTACAAATTTTGATATGAGTCCATCAAGGCCCCTTGCAACAGTCACATTTTATGTAGTTATTCAGCTCTGTCAGTAAAGGTGTAGGACAGGTTGTCTTTTTTTCTTAGCAGAGAAGCAAATTTTATTTTATCAAAACGTGAGAAGAAAAAAGGAGAGACTTGCTGCTTCTAATGTGTAATTTCTTCATATGATTTTCATTATTACGATTTTAAATTTATTTGTATAAAGAACTCTATCCTTATGTTGTTTTCAGTTATCCCTAGTATGGTCATTACTCTTGACTGAGCTATATAGAGGGGGGCAATTCTCTGTTGGACACAGAATAGTTTGAAGGAAAGTCTTCAATAATTTTAAAAAAAAATTTGGACTGGCCTTTTAAAAAGTGATTATTTGTCTATAGAGGTGAAAAATTATACAGTAATACCTCGATTTAACGTTCTCCCATCGTGGGCCTGCCTTAGGAGCTGCGAGGCCCAATTGGAAACATTTATGACGGGGCTCCAGGTTCTCAGCCAAGATCTGTTTTAGTGAAATGATTTATTAAAAGTATTAAGTTTATTTTTTGTTTAGAAAAAAGCATAGGGCTTCTCACCCGAATAAATTCAGCACGAGGCTGTCGACAAGGCGGTGAGACTGGCAATGGTACTTGGTGGGTTGGAGTTAACGAAGTCTGCCAGCGAAGAGGAGGAAGCGACAGATCCAGAGCAAGAGGAGTAGGAGGAGGGCCTGACACTGGAACGTCTGTCCAACCTTATGAAGACAGCAAAGGAGTTACAAGGGAAGGTTGAAGCATGGGATCCCTATATGGTTCAGTCTCTCCAATTTAAAAATGCCATCGATGCTGCCATGCAGACATATAAAACCCTCTTCACCACCATGAAGAAACAGCGACAGCAACTTCCCATCACGATGTTCCTCACGCCCACCAAGAAAGCTTTGCACGAAGATACGACTCCTCCTGAAGAAGAGGCGCCACCTAAGGAGCTTTAAATCCTCTGCTTTGCTGTGCAGTCATTATCTTCATCGTACTGCCCAGCTTATTCATCATCATCATCATCTTCAATCAATGTCATTCATTATTGGTGAGTACTCGTACATTTTATTGTATTTTTTATTAAATTATTATTATATATTTACTTATATTTTTTATTATATGCTATGTTATATTTTGACGTTTATAGGCATTTATAGGCATTTTTATGGACCACGTCCAATATTCGCGGTTTTTCACTCTTCGCGGGGGCTCTAGGAACGTAACCCCCACGAATATCGGGGGACAACTGTACTCCTGTTACAATGCTATTTTTCTCTCCTTTCCACACCACTAAAAAAATTTTGCCAGAACGTTTGAGTTTAGAAAACAAAAATATAATTACTTCGACTTGTTATTGCTTCTCTTCGCTCTTGTTTTTTTAATTCGCTTTGTTTTCAAAATTAATTCCTTGTTAATTGTTATTTGTAGCAATTGGGAATCGTGCTGTGGAGTAACGAAACAGGCATGTTTCTTATTATCATTTTCTGATTAGTTGTATTTTTAATAAAATCACAACCAGCTGACATAGAGCAGCAGTTCCATTATGGGTGAGTTAAATGTTTGACCAGAAAAAGCAGGTTGATTTTTAAGTTGATAATTTGTATGGCCCTTGATATATAGGAATTGCATTGATTGTCAGCAGGAACCATGGCATTGCACAATCTGATTACCTCATTACCTATTTCTACAGCTGTAGACAATGATGATTGTTAGAAAAAAAAGAAAGTACAACTTCCATTTGGGATAATTTTCATGAGCTGAAATGGAACCTAATTAATATGCATCAGACTTATTAATCATTTACTATGTTAAATAAATTAGTCTAAAACTGCTATTAAAATTATGTTGCTCCTTTCTCATTACAGATGATTTCAAAATGAATTTTAATACACTAGGGAATTGTTGGAGTTTTACACTAAGGTGCAAAATTTGCTACATTGTTCTAAATATTTTTTATCCTTTTAGCTTTAATCTGTATTTGGCACCATCTTCCATAAAAAATACTGCTCTGTGGACAGATGACATTGGTATAGATAGGAAGAAAACAGTCTCTCTCAGAGAATGTTAATGTATCAGCCTAAAACAGTTCCCTTGTTTGAGATTTTTCGCTGCCCAAAAACCACACATCTACAATATCACCAACAGACTGACCACTTTATTTTGTTTGGTTTGCACTGGTGAAATGACTACTGTCTAATAATTGTGAAAAACTGTTCTCATCAGAACAAGTTAAAGTTAATTTTTCTCAAAAATCAGGAAGGCATTGTATTTGCATTGCTCATTGCAGTAGATGCGTAACGTAATTTAGAGAATTGGCTTGTTTGCTCTCACTGATTTGCTGTTGCTGTGAACATAACATTTGATGACACCAATGGACATCTATACTTGGTATGCCACATTTACAGCTGATTTTAAGGTTTGTTGTATCTATCCTGTTGGCCTTGTGCATCCTGGTTGTCTCAAGGTTTCCTTGAACTGGACAGTCAGTCCGTGACCCGTTCACAGTTGACAGTATAATACCCAGTACTTTGGAGATCCTGCAGCTTCTACCAACATTTTATTACCCATCTTAAGTTCCTATGAACCTCTTGTTTGTGGCATGGTTGTTTGCAGACTGAGTCTTCATGTGGCCTATAGTAGTTTTTATAGCTTGAAATGGTGTGTATATAATGTGACTGGAATGGCATCTCAAGCAGCGGATATCTATTTACTTACATCAAGTCTCTACATACAAACCAGTGTATTTTTAAATACTACTTGATTAAAATTGAAGATGTTAAGTTAAGATAATTTTACTGATTATAGCATAAATCTTAATTCAACATTACCAGCATAGAAGGTATTGATGGCAATAGAAGAAACAAAAGGAGAGAAATTTGAAATTAAGAGTAACATAAATTAAAACTATTTCCATATTTACTGATATGACACTTGATTGTTGAAAATATCAGTGGATATGATTTTCTTAAATGAGAAGGTATCATAATTATCTATTGAATAGTATTTGAAAAGTCAGTTGAGCAATGTCCCTTAACATTGTCATTAATTGGGAGAAAACTCTGTACATGGGTATGAGTGTGGAGATGTTGATTCCAGAGATGTGCATTGCTTTAATGCTTTAAGTGGACTCCTCTGGGATTGTTGTGAAATTGTATCATAGTTCTGTAAATCTGAAGGTAAATCACTTTTTGCCTTATTTATACCAACTGGGGTGCTCAGCCTAGATGCACTACTTTGTATTTGTTGAATGGGCTATATATTCTGTTAACACACGAGTAATGCTAAACATGAAGTTGGAGTGATGTAGATTTGTCATTACAGTAGGTTGCTATATTGATGAAAAAGATTTTTGCCATAGATTCTATAAATCAACCTGTGTTAAGTAATACAAATCTGAAGGATAGTTAGCTACAAATGCATCCAAGGTGGTATACAGAGGGTTAAGAATGTTGAAAATCAGTGATGTTATCTTAAAAATCTGTTCTGGTAAATTTGGTGAGTATTTTTTGGAGTTATGGTGGCAAAATGAGTGTATGGTGTATGTAAGTTGGCCAGCTTATTTAAAAAGAGCTTTTTTTTGTAATGCTCTGATTCTAAACACTTAGTCCACCTATTTTTCTATACTAAACAGAATAATTCAAAATCTATGTAGCCCTAATCTGTTGTAGATCAAAGGCTGATGTTGTTTTGTATATTATGCAGAGTAATTCATAGTACGCACATGTAAAAAAAAATAAATACTGCAGCTGAATCTGATTGTGGGGGTTTTACACAATAATTTGTCATCTACAGACACTGTAGCTGAAAAACTCACTAGAATTTCTATTGTTATCTGTTATACTACACAGATTTACTAATAGTATGCAGATACAAGATGATGTACATGCAGGGCTAGTTGTAAAATGTGTAGGTGGTCTTAACATCTTGGAATCTTTGACTTATATGAATAATTAACTGCATTTAGCTTACTGAAACTGAGCTGAGAGGGAATTTACAATGCAGAATTTTATTATTGTGATGTACAATGTAAACAGAAGAAATTAAGTATAATGAATTAAACTGAAATTGTTAAAACCTAAAGGAAATTAAATTATATTAATATCAGCTTAGTAAAATATTGTTTAAGATGAAACTGAAATTTTTATTTTTAATTATCATCATTACTACCAGTAATTGTAGTGGTATTGTAGAGTCCTTACATTTGTGTTTAGTATGAGAGAGTGCGTGTTGTTTAACTTATGAACTTTTTTTGAAATGTCACGCAATGAAGCTGCAACAACGATCTGAAGTACAGAAGATGGAACTAAATCTGTAGGTAAAGACATTTGGTAAATTCCTCATTTATTATTTGACATTAAATTATGTTAATAAAGTTATTTTCTTCTTTGCTTTGCATGTTCTCTATTCTGTATGAAAGTGACCTGATAGATACTACTGACATTTCACCGATTTTCGGACCTGAGGTGCCGAGGACTGGTTTTTTTTTCCCTAAGAGATTTTTGGCTTTGGAAGCAGTCACTCTAACAGGAGTTCGCTCCAAATGAAGCTTTTGCTGCTTTACACATTGGACGCTTGGGCGTCCTTAACCTTATTGACTTTCGATCTACAACACGAGGCGCTTCGACACCTCAACACCGGCCTTTTCGGCCCTTACACGGAGCGCTGCTCCACTAGAGGTTTCAGACTCTCCCATTCCTTTCTCTTCGGAGACAGACACATACACGAACTTTACATTTGCATATATATGCACAACACCACAAAAAAAAAAATAAAAAGAAAAATGTTCTGAATAGCGGTCTTTCATTAAATGTCCTCAGAGGGACATACAGAGAGTAAACTCTTGAGAATTAAGCCGGGAAAGATCGCACCTCCTGCCACTTTACGGAAGGAGTTGGGTGGCCCGCTCTTCTCGTAGTCCTACAAGTATAAAAAATCAGATGAAAGATAAGCCTAATTTTATTTACACGCAAGTATATCTATTTTATAGATCAATAAGGTTTTTAGGAAATAGGTAGGTTTGCGTTTTCCAGTGTGAGGAATTAGATAGATAGGTAGGTAGTTTTGCGTTTATAGAGTCGCAGGAAATAGGAAGGTTTGCGTTTTTGAAGAGTCGTCTCAGGAACAAGGTAGTTAGTGATCGCGAATCAGAGTAAGGTTCTAACCTCCGAAGAGAAGGCCATCAACATCTTCCACACACCGGCCACGCAACATGTAAATGTCTTTTTAGGACAAAGTCTTGGGAACTGAAAAGCTAAGTGAATATCAGGTTCAAGGAGGAATGCTGTTTCAAACTTTCTGGCAATAGCCAGCAGCAGCATTTCAACTCCAAACCTATCGGGGATCGAACTCTCAACCCACCGATTCACAAGCGAACTCGCTACCCGTCAGGCTACGAAGTGGACACGATAACAAACCATCAACGAGACACCTTTTTATGTAACCGGGAAGGATTCGTTTAAGGAAAGATTGAATTGATTAAATGCAAAAAACAAGTATTACCAGAATAGCGACACAGAATTAGGTTCTATACTTCGAAGAGAAAAATAGTAAAGAAGAGAAGTCCGTCAACATCTTCCACACCGGCAAAGCAACGCATAAATGTCTTTTAACGAATGAGTCTTGGGAACAGAAAAGTAAAGTGAATGTCAGTTTCACGAAAGAATGCTGTACAGTTTTTTCAAATTTTTTGGCACTCATCAGAAGCAGCCAGGCAACTGCAAACACATCGTGGATCGAACCCTCATTCCACCGGCACACCAAAGAACTTGCTACCAATCTAAAGGCTGGAAAAGCTAAAGATCAATCAACCAGACACCTTTTTATTTAAGAAGAAAGTATTTTTAGGGTTAAGGGTTAGGGTTAGGGTTAGTTTAGGGTTAAAGAAGAAAACCTAACCATGACTGCGCCTGCGCTAAAATAAAAAATAAATGGGGCGGGCGCTGGAAACTCTATCCCAGACCAAAACCAACACCTGACTTCGCATGCGTGAAAATAAAAAATGAACGGCCGAAGCCTTGGAATAATTGGTCCCATGCCGAAAACCTCTCCAAGAATGCGCATGCTCGAAAATAAAAAATAAACTGGGGGAGCCCTGGAAACTCTGCTCCCAAGCCCAAACCAACCCGTGAATGCGCATGCGCGAAAATAAAAAAAGAAGCGGCGGAGGCCTGGAAAATCATCTGTGCAATGCAGAAAACCAACCACTGACTGCGCATGCGCGAAAATAAAAAAATAAACGGGCGAACACTTATAAACACTGGTCCAACGCCGAAATCCAGCCCCAGACTGCGCATGCGCGAAAATATAAAAAAAAAATGGTGGTGCCATGGAAACACTAGTCCCATTCCGAAAACTATCAGCAGAATGCGCATGCGTGTAAATAATAAAATAAACAGGAGGAGCCCTGGAAACTTTGCTCCCAAGCCCAAAACCAATCCATGACTTCGCATGCGTGAAAATAAAAAATGAACGGGCGGAGCCTTGGAATAACTGGTCCAATGTCTAAAACCTGCCCAAGACTGCGCATGCGTGAAAATAAAAAAATAAACCTGGGGAGCCCTGGAAACATTGGTCTCACGCCAAAATCCAGCCCCAGACTACGCATTCGCGAAAATAAAAAAATTGAAGAGCCCTGGAAACACTAGTCCCATGTCAAAAACTATCCCCAGACTGCGCATGCGCGAAAATAATAAAATAAACAGGAGCCCTGAAAACTCTGCTGCCAAGCCCAAAAGCAACCCATGACTTCGCATGCATAAAAATAAAGAATGAACGGGCGGAGCCTTGGAATACCTGGTCCCATGCCAAAAACCTCCCCAAGAATGCGCATGCACGAAAATAAAAAATAAACTGGGGGAGCCCTGGAAACACTAGTCCCATGCCAAAAACCATACCCAGACTGCGCATATGCGAAAATAAAAAAATAAAGGGGAGAGCCCTGGAAACTCTGCACCCAAGCCCAGATCCAACCCATGACTTCGCATACGTGACAATAAAAAATGAACGGGCGGAGGCCTGGAAAATCTGCTGCAATGCAGAAAACCAACCCCAGACTGCGTATGCGCGAAACTAAAAAAATAAACGGGAGGAGCCCTGGAAACTCAGTTCCAAAGCCCAAATCCAACCCATGACTTCATTTGCGAGAAAATAAAAAATGAACCGGCGGAGCCTTGCAATAACTGGTCCCATGCCGAAAACCTGTCCAAGACTGTGCATACACGAAAAAAAAAAAAACATAAACGGGAGGAGCCCTGGAAACTCTGCACCCAAGCCTAAAACCAACCCATGACTTCGCATGCGTGAAAATAAAAAATGAACGGGCGGTGGCCTGGAAAAACTGCTGCAATGCAGGAAAAAACCCACCCTGACTGCGCATGCGCGAAAATTAAAAAAATAAACGGGCGAGACTTATAAACACTGGTCTCACGCCGAAATCCAGCCCCAGACTGCGCATGCGGGAAAATAAAAAAAAAATGGAGGAGCCATGGAAACACTAGTCCCATTTCGAAAACTATTAGCAGACTGCGTATGCACGAAAATAATAAAATAAACAGGAGGAGCCCTGGAAACTGCTCCCAAACCCAGAACCATCCCATGTCTTCGTATGATTGAAAATAAAAAATGAACGGGCGGAGCCTTGGAATAACTGGTCCCATGCGGAAAGCCTGTCGAAGACTGCGCATGCGCGAAAATAAAAAAAATAAAGTGGTAGAGCCCTGGAAACTCTGCTCCCAAGCCAAAAACCAACCCATGAATTCGCATGCGCGAAAATAAAAAATGAACGGGCGGAGGCCTGGAAAAGCTGCTGCAATGCAGAAAACATGCGCTAAAATAAAAAATAAAAGGGCGAAGACTTGTAAACACTGGACCCACGTCGAAATCCAGCCTCAGACTGCGTATGCGCGGAAATAAAAAAAATAAACGGGAGGAACCCTGGAAACTCTACTCCCAAGCCCAAAAGCTACCCATGACTTCGCATGCATGAAAATAAAAAATGAACGGGCGGAGCCTTGGAATAACTGGTCCCATGCCGAAAACCTGTCCAAGACTGCGCATGCGCGAAAATAAAAAAATAAAGTGGAAGAGCCCTGGAAACTTTGCTCCCACGCCCAAATCCAACCCATGATTTCGCATGCGTGAAAATACAAAATGAACGGGTAGGGGCGTGGAAACTCTGCTCCCATACAGAAAACCATACACTGACTGCGCAAGCGTGAAAATAAAAAAATTAACCGGCGAAGACTTATAAACACTGGTACAACGCCGAAATCGAGCCCCAGACTGCGCATGCGCGAAAATAAAATAAAATGGAGGAGCCATGGAAACAGTAGTCCCATGCCAAAAATTATCTCCAGACGGCGCATGCGCGAAAATAATAAAATAAACAGGAGCCCTGGAGACTCTGCTCCCAAGCCCAAAAGCAACCCATGAATTCGCATGATGAAAATTAAAAATGAACTAGCGGAGCCTTGGAATAACTCGTCCCATGCGAAAAACATCCCCAAGACTGCGCATGCGCGAAAATAAAAAAAATATACAAGAGCCATGGCAACACTAGTCCCATTCACAAAACTATCAGCAGAATGCGCATGCGCGAAAATAATAAAAAATAACAGGTGAGTAGCCCTGAATCTCTGCTCCCAAGCCCAAAACCAACCCATAACTTCGCATGCATGAAAATAAAAAATGAACGGGCTGAGCCTTGGAATAACTACTCCCAGGCCGAAAACCTGACCAAGACTGGGCATGCGCGAAAATAAAAAATAAACCTGGGGAGCCCTGAAACACTGGTCCCACGCCAAAATCCAGCCCCAGACTGTTGCATGCGCGAAAAAAAAAAAAAATGGTGGAGTCATGGAAACACTAGTCCCATTTCCAAAACTATCAGCAGACTGCGCATGCGCGAAAATAAAAAAATGAAGTGGAAGAGCCCTGGAAACTCTGCTCCCAAGCCAAAAACCAACCCTGACTGCGCATGCGCGAAAATAAAAAATAAAAGGGCGAAGACTTGTAAACACTGGACCCAAGCCGAAATCCAGCCCCAGACTGCGTATGCGCGGAAATAAAAAAAATAAACGGGAGGAAACCTGGAAACTCTACTCCCAAGCCCAAAAGCAACCCATGACTTCGCATGCATGAAAATATAAAATGAACGGGCGTAGCCTTGGAATAACTGGTCCCATGCCGAAAACCTGCCCAAGACTGCGCATGCGCGAATATAAAAAAAAACCTGGGGAGCCCGTGAAACACTATTCCCACGCCAAAATCCGGCCCCAGACTACTCATGCACTAAAATAAAAAAAAAATGGAAGAGCCCTGGAAACACTAGACACATGCCGAAAACTATCTCCAGACTGCGCATGCGCGAAAATAATAAAATAAACAGGAGCCCTGGAAACTCTGCTCCAAAGCCCAAAAGCAACCCATGACTTCGCATGCATGAAAATTAAAAATGAACGGGCGGAGCCTTGGAATAACTCGTCCCATGCAAAAAACCTCCCCTAGACTGCGCATGCGCGAAAATAAAAAAATAAACAAGAGCCATGGCAACACTAGTCCCATTCACAAAACTATCAGCAGACTGCGCATGCGCGAAAATAAAAAAAATAAACGGGAGGAGCCATGGAAACTCTGCTCCCAAGCCCAAAACCAACCTGTGACTTCGCATGCATGAAAATAAAAAATGAACGGGCGGAGCCTTGGAATAACTGGTCCCATGCCGAAAAAATGCCCAAGACTGCGCCTGCGCGAAAATAAAAAAATAAACCTGGGGAGCCCTAGAAACACTAGTCCCATGCCGAATACCTGCCCAAGACTGAGCATGCGCGACAATAAAAAAATAAACTGGAGAAGCCCTGTATAACTCTACTACCAAGCCCAAAACAACCCATTATTGCGCTTGCTTGAAAATAAATAATGAACTGGCAGAGACCAGGAAACTCTGCTGCAATGCAGAAAACCAACCCCTGACTGCGTATGCGCGAAAATAAAAAAAATAAACGGGAGGAGCCATGGAAACTATGCTCCCAAACCCAAAACCAATCCATGAATTCGCATGCGTGAAAATTAAAAATGAACGGGCGGAGCGTTGGAATAACTGGTCCCATGCCGAAAGCCTCCCCAAAACTGGGCATGCGCGAAAATGAAAAAAATAAACTGGAGGAGCCCAGGAAGCTCTACTCCCAAGCCCCAAATCAACCCATGAATGCGCATACGCGAAAATAAAAAATGAACGGACGGAGGCCTGGAACCTCTGCTGCAATGCAGAAAACCAACCCCTGACTGCGTATGCGCGAAAATAAAAAAAATAAACGGGAGGAGCCATGGAAACTATGCTCCCAAACCCCAAATCAACCCATGAAAGCGCATACGCGAAAATAAAAAATGAACGGGCGGAGGCCTGGAAAATCTGCTCCAAAGCCCAAAACCATCCAATGATGGCGTATGCGCAAAAATTAAAAAAACTAAACGGGCGGAGCCTTTGAAACACTGGTCCCATGCCAAAAATAAACCAATTATTACGCATGCGCGAAAAAATAAAAATGAACGGGCGGAGGCCTGGAAACTCTGCTGCAATGCAGAAAACCAACCACTGACTGCGCATGCGCGAAAATAAAAAAAAATTAACCGGCGAAGACTTATAAACACTGGTCCCACGCCGAAATCCAGCCCCAGTCTGCGCATGCGCGTAAATAAAAAAAAATGGAGGAGCCCTGGAAACACTAGTCCCATTTCGAAAACTATCAGCAGACTGCGCATGCCCGAAAATAATAAAATAAACAGGAGCCCTGGAAACTCTGCTCCGAAGCCCAAAACCAACCCATGACTTCGTATGAGTGAAAACATAAAATGAACGGGAGGAGCCTTGGAATAACTGGTCTCATGCTGAAAACTTGTCGAAGAATGCGCATGCGCGAAAATAAAAAATAAACTGGAGGAGCCCTGGAAGCTCTGCTCCCAATCCCAAAACCAACCCATGAATGCGCTTGCGCAAAAATGAAAATTGAACGGGCGGAGGCCTGGAAAATCAGCTGCAATGCGGAAAACCAACCCCTGACTGCGCATGCGCGAAAATAAAAAATAAACGGGCGAAGACTTGTCAACACTGATCCCAAGGCCAAAACCAACCCATGACGTCGCATGCGAGAAAATAAAAAATGAACGGGCGGAGGCCTGGAAAATCTCCTGCAATGCAGAAAACCAACCCTTGACTGCGCATGCGCGAAAATAAAAAATAAACGGGCGAAGACTTATAAACACTGATCCCAAGACGAAATCCAGCCTCAGACTGCGTATGCTCGAAAATAAAAAAAATAAACGGGAGGAGCCATGGAAACTCTGCTCCGAAGCCCAAATCCAACCCATGACTTCGCATGCGTGAAAATGAAAAATGAATGGGCGGAGGTATGGAAAATCTGCTGCAAAGCATCAAACCAACCCCTGACTGCGCATGCGCGAAAATAAAAAAAATAAACGGGCGAAGACTTATAAACACTGGTCCCACGCGGAAATCCAGCCCCAGACTGCGCATGCGCGAAAAAAAAATGAGGGAGACTTATTTAAACACTAGTCCCATACCAAAAACTATCAGCAGACTGCGCATGCGCGAAAATAATAAAATAAACAGGAGGAGCCCTGGAAACTCTGCTCCCAAGCCCAAAACCAACCCATGACTTCGCATGCGAGAAAATAAAAAATGAACAGGCGGAGGCCTGGAAAATCTGCTGCAATGCAGAAAACCAACCCCTGACTGCGCATGCGCGAAAATAAAAAAAATAAACGGGCGAAGACTTATAAACACTGGTCCCACGCCGAAATCCAGCCCCAGACTGCGCATGCGCGAAAAAAAAAATTAAGGAGCCATGGAAACACTAGTCCCATTTAAAAAAACTATCAGCAGACTGCGCATGCTCGAAAATAATAAAATAAACAGGAGGAGCCCTGGAAACTCTGCTCCCAAACCGAAAACCAACCCCTGACTGCGCATGCTCGAAAATAAAAAATAAACGGGCGAAGATTTGTAAACACTGATCCCAAGCCGAAATCCAGCCCCAGACTTCGCATGCGCGAAAAAAAAATGAAGGAGCCATGGTAACACTAGTCCCATTCCGAAAACTATCAGCAGACTGCGCATGCGCGAAAATAATAAAATAAACAGGAACCCTGGAAACTCTGCTCCCAAGCCTAAAACCAACCCATGACTTAGTATGAGTGAAAACAAAAAATGAACGGGCGGAGCCTTGGAATAAGTGGTCTCATGCTGAAAACCTGCCGAAGACTGCGCATGCGCGAAAATAAAAAAAATAAACTGGAGGAGCCCTGGTAGCTCTGCTCCCAAGCCCTAAACCAACCCATGACTTCGCATGCGAAAAAATAAAAAATGAACGGACGGAGGCCTGGAAAATTTGCTGCAATGCAGGAAGCCAACCCTTGACTGCGCATGCGCGAAAATAAAAAAATAAACTGGAGGAGCCCTGGAAACTCTGCTCCCAATCCAAAAACCAACCCATGACTTGCGCATGCGAGAAAAAAAAAAATGAACAAGCGGAGGCCTGGAAAATCCGCTGCAATGCAGAAAACCAACCCCTGACTGCGCATGCGCGAAAATGAAAAATAAAAGGGCGAAGACTTGTAAACACTGATCCCAAGCCGAAATCCAGCCCCAGACTGCGTATCCTCGAAAATAAAAAAAATAAATGGGAGGAGCCATGGAAACTCTGCTCCCAAGCCCAAATCCAACCCATGACTTCGCAAGCGTGAAAATAAAAAATGAACGGGCGGAGGCCTGGAAAATCTGCTGCAATGCAGAAAACCAACCCCTGACTGCGTTTGCGCGAAAATAAAAAAAATAAACGTGCGAAGACTTATAAACACTGGTCCCACGCCGAAATCCAGCCCCAGACTGCGCATGCGCGAAAAAAAATGGAGGAGCCATGGAAACACTAGACCCATTACGAAAACTATCAGCAGACTGCGCATGCGCGAAAATAATGAAATAAACAGGAGGAGCCCTGGAAACTCTGCTCCCAAGCCCAAAACCAACCCATGATTTCGCATGCATGAAAATAGAAAATGAACGGGCGGAGCCTTGGAATAACTGGTCCCATTCCGAAAGCATGCCCAAGACTGCGCATACGCTAAAATAAAAAAAAATAAACAGGAGGAGCCCTGGAAACTCCGCTCCCAAGCCCAAAACCAACCCATGACTTCGCATGCGAAAAAATAAAAAATGAACGGGCGAAGACTTGTAAACACTGATCCCAAGACGAAATCCAGCCTCAGACTGCGTATGCTGGAAAATAAAATATAAACGGGAGGAGCCATGGAAACTCTGCTCCGAAGCCCAAATCCAACCGATGACTTCGCATGCGTGAAAATAAAAAATGAACGGGCGGAGGTCTGGAAAATCTGCTGCAATGCAGAAAAACCACCCCCTGACTGCGCATGCGCGAAAATAAAAAAATAAAACGGCGAAGACTTGTAAACACTATCCCAAGCCGAATCCAGCCCCGACTGCGTATGCTCGAAAATAAAAAATAAACGGCAGGTGCCATGGAAACTCTGCTCCCAAGCCCAAAACCAACCCATGATTTCGCATGCGTGAAAATAAGAAATGAACGGGCGGAGCCTGGGAATAACTGCTGCATTGCAGAAACCAACCCTTAACTGCGCATGCGCGAAAATAAAAAATAAACGGGCGAAGACTTGTCAACACTGACCCCAAGCCCAAAACCAACCCATGACTTCGCATGCATGAAAATAAAAAATGATCGGGCGGAGCCTTGGAATAACTGGTCCCATGCCGAAAGCCTGCCCAAGACTGCGCATACGCTAAAATAAAAAAATAAACTGGAGGAGCCCTGGAAACTCTGCTCCCAAGCCCAAAACCAACCCATGACTTCGAATGCGAGAAAATAAAAAATGAACGGGCGGAGGCCTGGAAAATCTGCTGCAATGCAGAAAACCAACCCCTGACTGCGCATGCGCGAAAATAAAAAATAAACGGGCGAAGACTTGTAAACACTGATCCCAAGCCGAAATCCAGCCCCAGACTGCGTATGCTCGAAAATAAAAAAATAAACGGGAGGAGCCATGGAAACTCTGCTCCGAAGCCCAAATCCAACCCATGACTTCGCATACGTGAAAATAAAAAATGAACGGGCGGAGGTCTGGAAAATCTGCTGCAAAGCATAAAACCAACCTCTGACTGCGCATGTGCAAAAATAAAAAAAAAAATAAACGGGCGAAGACTTATAAACACTGGTCCCACGCCGAAATCCAGCCTCAGACTGCGCATGCGCGAAAAAAAAATATGAAGGAGCCATGGAAACACTAGTCTCATTCCAAAAACTATCAGCAGACTGCGCATGCGCGAAAATAATAAAATAAACAGGAGGAGCCCTGGAAACTCTGCTCCCAAGTCCAAAACCAACCGATGACTTCGCATACATGAAAATAGAAAATGAACGGGCGGAGCCTTGGAATAACTGGTCCCATACCGAAAGCATGCCCAAGAGTGCGCATACGCTAAAATAAAAAAATAAACGGGAGGAGCCATGGAAACTCCGCTCCCAAGCCCAAAACCAACCCATGACTTCGCATGCGAAAAAATAAAAAATGAAAGGGCGGAGGCCTGGAAAATCTGCTGCAATGCAGAAAACCAACCCCTGACTGCCTATGCGCGAAAATAAAAAATAAACGGGAGGAGCCCTGTAAACTCTGCTCCCAAGCCCAAATCCAACCCATGACTTAGCATGCGTGAAAATAAAAAATGAACGGGCGGAGGCCTGGAAAATCTGCTGCAATGCAGAAAACCTGCCGAAGACTGCGCATGCGCGAAAATAAAAAAAATAAACTGGAGGAGCCCTGGAAGCTCTGTTCCCAAGCCCAAAAGCAACCCATGAATGCGCTTCCGCGAAAATGAAAAATGAACGGGCGGAGGCCTGGAAAATCTGCTGCAATGCAGAAAACCAACCCCTGACTACGCATGCGCGTAAATAAAAAATAAACAGGCGAAGACTTCTTAACACTGATCCCAAGACGAAATCCAGCCTCAGACTGCGTATGCTCGAAAATAAAAAAATAAACGGGAGGAGCCATGGAAACTCTGCTCCAAAGCCCAAATCCAACCCATGACTTCGTATGCGAGAAAATAAAAAATGAACGGGCGGAGGTCTGGAAAATCTGCTGCAAAGCATAAAACCAACCCCTGACTGCGTATGCGCAAAAATAAAAAAAATAAACGGGCGAAGGCTTATAACACTGGTCCCACGCCGAAATCCAGCCCCAGACTGCGCATGCGCGAAAAAAAAATGAAGGAGCCATGGAAATACTAGTCTCATTCCAAAAACTATCAGCAGACTGCACATGCGCGAAAATAATAAAATAAACAGGAGGAGCCCTGGAAATCTGCTCCGAAGCCCAAAACCAACCCATGACTTCGCATGCATGAAAATAGAAAATGAACGGTCGGAGCCTTGGAATAACTGGTCCCATGCCGAAAGCATGCCCATGAATGCGTATACGCGAAAATAAAAAAATAAACTGGAGGAGCCCTGGAAACTCTGCTCCCAAGCCCAAAACCAACCCATGACTTCGCTTGCGCAAAAATAAAAAATAAACGGGCGAAGACTTGTAAACTCTGATCCCAAGCCGAAATCCAGCCCCAGACTGCGTATGCTCGAAAATAAAAAAATAAACGGGAGGAGCCAT
Organism: Nautilus pompilius; assembly: GCA_018389105.1. Classification (NCBI taxonomy): domain Eukaryota; kingdom Metazoa; phylum Mollusca; class Cephalopoda; order Nautilida; family Nautilidae; genus Nautilus; species Nautilus pompilius. Next base: position 12,192 of record JACATO010002186.1, on the reverse strand, counting down.
GGAAACTCTGCTCCCAAGCCCATATCCAACCCATGACTTCGCATGCGTGAAAATAAAAAATGAACGGGCGGAGGCCTGGAAAATCTGCTGTAATGCAGAAAACCAACCGCTGACTGCGCATGCGCGAAAATAAAAAATGAACAGGCGGAGCCATGGAAACTCTGGTCCCATGCTGAAAACCTGCCGAAGACTGCGCATGCGCGAAAATAAAAAATGAACAGGCGGAGGCCTGGAAAATCTGCTGCAATGCAGAAAACCAACCCCTGAATGCGCATGCGCGAAAATGAAAAATAAACGGGCGAAGACTTGTAAAGACTGATCCGAAGCCGAAATCCAGCCCCAGACTGCGTATCCTCGAAAATGAAAAAAATAAACGGGAGAAGCCATGGAAACTGTGCTCCCAAGCCCAACTCCAACCCATGACTTCGCATGCGTGAAAATAAAAAATGAACGGGCGGAGGCCTAGAAAATCTGCTGCAATGCAGAAAACCAACCCCGGACTGCGCATACGCGAAAATGAAAAATAAACGTGCGAAGACTTATAAACACTGGTCCCACGCGGAAATCCAGCCCCAGACTGCGCATGCGCGTAAAAAAAATGGAGGAGCCATGGAAACACTAGTCCCATTCCGAAAACTATCAGCAGAATGCGCATGCGCGAAAATAATAAAATAAATAGGAGCCCTGGAAACTCTGCTCCCAATTCCAAAACCAACACATGACTTCGTATGAGTGAAAACAAAAAATGAACGGGCGGAGCCTTGGAATAACTGGTCCGATGCTGAAAACCTGCAGAAGATTGCGCATTGCGCGAAAATAAAAAAAATAAACTGGAGGAGCCTTGGAAGCTCTGCTCCCAAGCCCAAAACCAACCCATGAATGCGCTTGCGCGAAAATGAAAAATGAACGGGCGGAGGCCTGGAATATCTGCTGCAATGCAGAAAAGCAACCCCTGACTGCGCATGCGCGAAAATAAAAAATAAACGGGCGAAGACTCGTCAACAGTGATCCTAAGCCCAAAACAAACCCATGACTTCGCATGCGTGAAAATAAAAAATGAACGGGCGGAGGCCTGGAATATCTGCTGCAATGTAGAAAACAAAACCCTGACTGCACATACGCGAAAATAAAAAAAATAAACGGGCGAAGACTTATAAACACTGGTCCCACGCCGAAATCGAGCCCCAGACTGCGCATGCGCGAAAAAAAATAAAGGAGCCATGGAAACACTAGTCCCATTCCGAAAACTATCAGCAGACTGCGCATGCGCGAAAATAATAAAATGAACAGGACGAGCCCTGGAATCTGTGCTCCCAAGCCCAAAACCAACCCATGACTTCGCATGCGTGAAAATAAAAAATGAACGGGCGGAGCCTTGGAATATCTGCTGCAATGCAGAAAACTAACCCCTGACTGCGCATGCGCGAAACTAATAAAATGAACAGGAGGAGCCCTGGAAACTTGCTCCCAAGCCGAAAACCAACCCATGAATTCGCATGCGCGAAAATGATAAAAAACGGGCGAAGACTTGTAAACTCTGATCCCAAGCCGAAATCCCAGCTCAGACTGCGTATGCGCGAAAATAAAAAAATAAACGGGAGGAGCCATGGAAACTCTGCTCCGAAGCCTAAATCCAACCCATGACTTCGCATGCGTGAAAATAAAAAAATGAACGGGCGGAGGTCTGGAAAATCTGCTGCAAGCATAAAAAAACCAACCCCTGACTGCGCATGCGTAAAAATAAAAAAATAAACGGGCGAAGACTTATAAACACTGGTCCAACGCCGAAATCCAGCCCCAGACTGCGCATGCGCGAAAAAAAAATGAAGGAGCCATGGAAACACTAGTCCCATTCCAAAAACTATCAGCAGACTGCGCATGCGCGAAAATAATAAAATAAACAGGAGGAGCCCTGGAAACTCTGCTCCGAAGCCCAAAACCAACCCATGACTTCGAATGCATGAAAATAGAAAATGAATCGGCGGAGCCTTGGAATAACTGGTCCCATGCCGAAAGCATGCCCAAGACTGCGCATACGCTAAAATAAAAAAATAAACGGGAGGAGCCATGGAAACTCTGCTCCGTATCCCAAATCCAACCCATGACTTCGCATGCATGAAAATAGAAAATGAACGGGCGGAGCCTTGTAAACACTGATCCCAAGCCGAAATCCTGCCCCAGACTGCGTATGCTCGAAAATAAAAAAATAAACGGGAGGAGCCCTGGAAACTCTGCTCCCAAGCCCAAAACCAACCCATAACTTCGCATGCGAAAAAATAAAAAATGAACGGGCGGAGGCCTGGAAAATCTGCTGCAATGCAGAAATCCAACCCATAACTTCGCATGCGTGAAAATAAAAAATGAACGGGCGGAGGCCTGGAAAATCTGCTGCAATGCAGAAAACCTGCCGAAGACTGCACATGCACGAAAATAAAAATAAATAGGCGAAGGCTTCTTAACACTGATCCCAAGACGAAATCCAGCCTCAGACTGCGTATGCTCGAAAATAAAAAAAATAAACGGGAGGAGCCATGGAAACTCTGCTCCGAAGCCTAAATCCAACCCATGACTTCGCATGCGTGAAAATAAAAAATGAACGGGCGGAGGTCTGGAAAATCTGCTGCAAAGCATAAAACCAACCCCTGACTGCGCATACGAAAAAATAAAAAAAATAAACTGGCGAAGACTTATAAACACTGGTCCCACGCCGAAATTCAGCCCCAGACTGCGCATGCGCGAAAAAAAAATGAAGGAGCCATGGAAACACTAGTCTCATTCCAAAAACTATCAGCAGACTGCGCATGCGCGAAAATAAAAAAAATAAACAGGAGGAGCCCTGGAAACTCTGCTCCCAAGCCCAAAACCAACCCATGACTTCGCATGCATGAAAATAGAAAATAAACCGGCGGAGCCTTGGAATAACTGGTACATGCTGAAAGCATACCCAAGACTGGGCATGCGCTAAAATAAAAAATATATACGGGAGGAGCCCTGGAAACTCCGCTCCCAAGCCCAAATCCAACCCATGACTTCGCATGTGTGAAAATAAAAAATGAACGGGCGGAGGCCTGGAAAATCTGCTGCAAAGCATAAAACCAACCCCTGACTGCGCATGCGCGAAAATAAAAAAAATAAACGGGCGAAGACTTATAAACACTGGTCCCACGCCGAAATTCAGCCCCAGACTGCGCATGCGCGAAAATAAAAAAAATAAACGGGAGGAGCCATGTAAACTCTGCTCCCAAGCCCAAAACCAACCTATGATTTCGCATGCGAGAAAATAAAAAATGAACGTGCGGAGGCCTGGAAAATCTGCTGCAATGCAGAAAACCAACCCCTGACTAAGCATGCGCGAAAATAAAAAAAATAAACGTGCGAAGACTTATAAACACTGATCCCATGCGAAATCCAGCCCCAGACTGCGCATGCGCGAAAAAAAAATGGAGGAGCCATGGAAACACTAGTCCCATTCCGAAAACTATCAGCAGAATGAGCATGCGCGAAAATAATAAATAAACAGGAGCCCTGGAAACTCTGCTGCCAAGCCCAAAACCAACCCATGACTTCGTGTGAGTGAAAACAATAAATGAACGGGAGGAGCCTTGGAATAACTGGTCCGATGCTGAAAACCTGCCGAAGACTGCGCATGCGCGAAAATAAAAAAAATAAACTGGAGGAGCCCTGGAAACTCTGCTCCCAAGCCCAAATCCAACCCATGACTTCGCATGCGTGAAAATAAAAAATGAACGGGCGGAGCCATGGAAACTCTGGTCCCATGCTGAAAACCTGCCAAAGACTGCGCATGCGCGAAAATAAAAAATGAACGGGCGAAGACTTCTTAACACTGATCCCAAGACGAAATCCAGCCCCAGACTGCGCATGCGCGAAAAAAAAATGAAGGAGCCATGGAAACACTAGTCTCATTCCAAAAACTATCAGCAGACTGCACATGCGCGAAAATAATAAAATAAACAGGAGGAGCCCTGGAAACTCTGCTCCGAAGCCCAAAACAACCCATGACTTCGCATGCATGAAAATAGAAAATGAACGGGCGGAGCCTTGGAATAACTGGTCGCATGACGAAAGCATGCCCAAGACTGCGTATACGCGAAAATAAAAAAAATAAACTGGAGGAGCCCTGGAAACTCTGCTCCCAAGTCCAAAACCAACCCATGACTTCGCATGCGCGAAAATAAAAAATAAACGCGCGAAGACTTGTAAACTCTGATCCCAAGCCGAAATCCAGCCCCAGACTGCGTATGCTCGAAAATAAAAAAATAAACGGGAGGAGCCCTGGAAACTCTGCTCCCAAGCCCAAAACCAACCCATAACTTCGCATGCGAAAAAATAAAAAATGAACGGGCGGAGGCCTGGAAAATCTGCTGCAATGCAGAAATCCCCCTGACTGCGCATGCGCGAAAATAAAAAATAAACGGGAGGAACCATGGAAACTCTGCTCCCAAGCCCAAATCCAACCCATGACTTCGCATGCGTGAAAATAAAAAATGAACGGGCGGAGGCCTGGAAAATCTGCTGCAATGCAGAAAACCATCCCCTGACTGCGCATGCGCGAAAATAAAAAAATAAACGTGCCAAGACTTATAAACACTGGTGCCACGCCGAAATCCAGCCCCAGACTGCGCATGTGCGAAAAAAAAATGGAGGAGCCATGGAAACACTAGTCCCATTACGAAAACTATCAGCAGACTGCGCATGCGCGAAAATAATAAAATAAACAGGAGAAGCCCTGGATCCCTGCTCCCAAGCCCAAAACCAACCCATGACTTCGCATGCATGAAAATAGAAAATGAATCGGCGGAGCCTTGGAATAACTGGTCCCATGCCGAAAGCATGCCCAAGACTGCGCATACGCTAAAATAAAAAAATAAACGGAGGAGCCATGGAAACTCTGCTCCGTATCCCAAATCCAACCCATGACTTCGCATGCATAAAATAGAAAATGAACGGGCGGAGCCTTGTAAACACTGATCCCAAGCCGAAATCCTGCCCCAGACTGCGTATGCTCGAAAATAAAAAAATAAACGGGAGGAGCCCTGGAAACTCTGCTCCCAAGCCCAAAACCAACCCATAACTTCGCATGCGAAAAAATAAAAAATGAACGGGCGGAGGCCTGGAAAATCTGCTGCAATGCAGAAATCCAACCCATAACTTCGCATGCGTGAAAATAAAAAATGAACGGGCGGAGGCCTGGAAAATCTGCTGCAATGCAGAAAACCTGCCGAAGACTGCACATGCACGAAAATAAAAAATAAATAGGCGAAGGCTTCTTAACACTGATCCCAAGACGAAATCCAGCCTCAGACTGCGTATGCTCGAAAATAAAAAAAATAAACGGGAGGAGCCATGGAAACTCTGCTCCGAAGCCTAAATCCAACCCATGACTTCGCATGCGTGAAAATAAAAAATGAACGGGCGGAGGTCTGGAAAATCTGCTGCAAAGCATAAAACCAACCCCTGACTGCGCATACGAAAAAATAAAAAAAATAAACGGGCGAAGACTTATAACACTGGTCCCACGCCGAAATTCAGCCCCAGACTGCGCATGCGCGAAAAAAAAATGAAGGAGCCATGGAAACACTAGTCCCATTCCAAAAACTATCAGCAGACTGCGCATGCGCGAAAATAATAAAATAAACAGGAGGAGCCCTGGAAACTCTGCTCCCAAGCCCAAAACCAACCCATGACTTCGCATGCATGAAAATAGAAAATAAACCGGCGGAGCCTTGGAATAACTGGTACATGCTGAAAGCATACCCAAGACTGCGCATGCGCTAAAATAAAAAATATATACGGGAGGAGCCCTGGAAACTCCGCTCCCAAGCCCAATCCAACCCATGACTTCGCATGTGTGAAAATAAAAAATGAACGGGCGGAGGCCTGGAAAATCTGCTGCAAAGCATAAAACCAACCCCTGACTTCGCATGCGCGAAAATAAAAAAAATAAACGGCGAGGACTTAAACACTGATCCCAAGCCGATATCCAGCCCCAGACTGCGTATGCGCGAAAATAAAAAAAATAAACGGGAGGAGCCATGGAAACTCTGCTCCCAAGCCCAAAACCAACCTATGATTTCGCATGCGAGAAAATAAAAAATGAACGTGCGGAGGCCTGGAAAATCTGCTGCAATGCAGAAAACCAACCCCTGACTAAGCATGCGCGAAAATAAAAAAATAAACGTGCGAAGACTTATAAACACTGGTCCTACGCGGAAATCCAGCCCCAGACTGCGCATGCGCGAAAAAAAAATGGAGGAGCCATGGAAACACTAGTCCCATTCCGAAAACTATCAGCAGAATGCGCATGCGCGAAAATAATAAAATAAACAGGAGCCCTGGAAACTCTGCTGCCAAGCCCAAAACCAACCCATGACTTCGTGTGAGTGAAAACAATAAATGAACGGGAGGAGCCTTGGAATAACTGGTCCGATGCTGAAAACCGAAACCCCGAGACTGCGCATGCGCGAAAATAAAAAAAATAAACTGGAGGAGCCCTGGAAACTCTGCTCCCAAGCCCAAATCCAACCCATGACTTCGCATGCGTGAAATAAAAAAATGAACGGGCGGAGCCATGGAAACTCTGGTCTCATGCTGAAAACCTGCCGAAGACTGCGCATGCGCGAAAATAAAAAATGAACGGGCGAAGACTTCTTAACACTGATCCCAAGACGAAATCCAGCCCCAGACTGCGCATGCGCGAAAAAAAAATGAAGGAGCCATGGAAACACTAGTCTCATTCCAAAAACTATCAGCAGACTGCACATGCGCGAAAATAATAAAATAAACAGGAGGAGCCCTGGAAACTCTGCTCCGAAGCCCAAAACCAACCCATGACTTCGCATGCATGAAAATAGAAAATGAACGGGCGGAGCCTTGGAATAACTGGTCGCATGACGAAAGCATGCCCAAGACTGCGTATACGCGAAAATAAAAAAAATAACTGGAGGAGCCCTGGAAACTCTGCTCCCAAGTCCAAAACCAACCCATGACTTCGCATGCGCGAAAATAAAAAATAAACGCGCGAAGACTTGTAAACTCTGATCCCAAGCCGAAATCCAGCCCCAGACTGCGTATGCTCGAAAATAAAAAAATAAACGGGAGGAGCCCTGGAAACTCTGCTCCCAAGCCCAAAACCAACCCATAACTTCGCATGCGAAAAAATAAAAAATGAACGGGCGGAGGCCTGGAAAATCTGCTGCAATGCAGAAATCCAACCCCTGACTGCGCATGCGCGAAAATAAAAAAATAAACGGGGAGAGCCATGGAAACTCTGCTCCCAAGCCCAAATCCAACCCATGACTTCGCATGCGTGAAAATAAAAAATGAACGGGCGGAGGCCTGGAAAATCTGCTGCAATGCAGAAAACCATCCCCTGACTGCGCATGCGCGAAAATAAAAAAAATAAACGTGCCAAGACTTATAAACACTGGTGCCACGCCGAAATCCAGCCCCAGACTGCGCATGTGCGAAAAAAAAATGGAGGAGCCATGGAAACACTAGTCCCATTACGAAAACTATCAGCAGACTGCGCATGCGCGAAAATAATAAAATAAACAGGAGGAGCCCTGGAAACTCTGCTCCCAAGCCCAAAACCAACCCATGACTTCGCATGCATGAAAATAGAAAATAAACCGGCGGAGCCTTGGAATAACTGGTACATGCTGAAAGCATACCCCAGACTGCGCATGCGCTAAAATAAAAAAAATATACGGGAGGAGCCCTGGAAAATCTGCTCCCAAGCCCAAAACCAACCCATGACTTCGCATGCGAGAAAATAAAAAATGAACGGGCGGAGGCCTGGAAAATCTGCTGCAATGCAGAAAACCGACCCTGACTGCGCATGCGCGAAAATGAAAAATAAACGGGCGAAGACTTGTAAACACTGATCCCAAGCCGAAATCCAGCCCTAGACTGCGTATGCTCGAAAATAAAAAAAATAACGGGAGGAGCCATGTAAACTCTGCTCCCAAGCCCAAAACCAACCTATGACTTCGCATGCGAGAAAATAAAAAATGAACGTGCGGAGGCCTGGAAAATCTGCTGCAATGCAGAAAACCAACCCCTGACTAAGCATGCGCGAAAATAAAAAAATAAACGTGCGAAGACTTATAAACACTGATCCCATGCGAAATCCAGCCCCAGACTGCGCATGCGCGAAAAAAAAATGGAGGAGCCATGGAAACACTAGTCCCATTCCGAAAACTATCAGCAGAATGCGCATGCGCGAAAATAATAAAATAAACAGGAGCCCTGGAAACTCTGCTCCCAAGCCCAAAACCAACCCATGACTTCGTGTGAGTGAAAACAATAAATGAACGGGAGGAGCCTTGGAATAACTGGTCCGATGCTGAAAACCTGCCGAAGACTGCGCATGCGCGAAAATAAAAAAAATAAACTGGAGGAGCCCTGGAAACTCTGCTCCCAAGCCCAAATCCAACCCATGACTTCGCATGCGTGAAAATAAAAAATGAACGGGCGGAGCCATGGAAACTCTGGTCCCATGCTGAAAACCTGCCGAAGACTGCGCATGCGCGAAAATAAAAAATGAACGGGCGAAGACTTCTTAACACTGATCCCAAGACGAAACCCAGCCCCAGACTGCGCATGCGCGAAAAAAAATGAAGGAGCCATGGAAACACTAGTCTCATTCCAAAAACTATCAGCAGACTGCACATGCGCGAAAATAATAAAATAAACAGGAGGAGCCCTGGAAACTCTGCTCCGAAGCCCAAAACCAACCCATGACTTCGCATGCGCGAAAATAAAAAATAAACGCGCGGAGACTTTGGAATCTGATCCCATGCCGAAATCCAGACCCAGACTGCGTATGCTCGAAAATAAAAAAATAAACGAGAGGAGCCCTGGAAACTCTGCTCCAAGCCCAAAACAACCCATAACTTCGCATGCGAAAAAATAAAAAAGGGAACGGGCGGAGGCCTGGAAAATCTGCTGCAATGCAGAAATACCAACCCCTGACTGCGCATGCGCGAAAATAAAAAAAAATAAACGCGAGGAGCCATGGAAACCTGCTCCCAAGCCCAAATCCAACCCATGACTTCGCATGCGTGAAAATAAAAAATGAACGGGCGGAGGCATGGAAAATCTGCTGCAATGCAGAAAAGCAACCAAGACTGCGCATGCACGAAAATAAAAAATAAACGAGCGAAGACTTGTAAACACTGATCCCAAGACGAAATCCAGCCTCAGACTGCGTATGCTCGAAAATAAAAAAAATAAACGGGAGGAGCCATGGAAACTCTGCTCCGAAGCCTAAATCCAACCCATGACTTCGCATGCGTGAAAATAAAAAATGAACGGGCGGAGGTCTGGAAAATCTGCTGCAAAGCATAAAACCAACCACTGACTGCGCATGCGCAAAAATAAAAAAATAAACGGGAAGACTTATAAACACTGGTCCCACGCCGAAATTCAGCCCCAGACTGCGCATGCGCGAAAAAAAATGAAGGAGCCATGGAAACACTAGTCCCATTCCAAAAACTATCAGCAGACTGCGCATGCGCGAAAATAATAAAATAAACAGGAGGAGCCCTGGAAACTCTGCTCCGAAGCCCAAAACCAACACATGACTTCGCATGCATGAAAATAGAAAATGAATCGGCGGAGCCTTGGAATAACTGGTCCCATGCCGAAAGCATGCCCAAGACTGCGCATGCGCTAAATAAAAAAATAACGGGAGGAGCCCTGGAAACTCTGCTCCCAAGCCCAAAACCAACCCATGACTTCGCATGCGTGAAAATAAAAAATGAACGGGTGGAGGCCTGGAAAATCTGCTGCAATGCAGAAAACCAACCCCTGACTGCGCATGCGCGAAAATAAAAATAAACGGACGGAGCCTGGAAACTCTGTTCCAAGCCCAAAACCAACCCATCAGACTGCGCATGCGAAAATAAAAAATGAACGGGCGGAGGCCTGGAAAATCTGCTGCAATGCAGAAAACCAACCCCTGACTGCGCATGCGCGAAAATGAAAAATAAACGGGCGAAGACTTATAAACACTGACCCAAGCCGAAATCCAGCCCTAGACTGCGTATGCTCGAAAATAAAAAAAATAAACGGGAGGAGCCATGGAAACTCTGCTCCCAAGCCCAAAACCAACCCATGACTTCGCATGCGAGAAAATAAAAAATGAACGTGCGGAGGCCTGGAAAATCTGCTGCAATGCAGAAAACCACCCCTGACTGCGCATGCGCGAAAATAAAAAATAAACGTGCGAAGACTTATAAACACTGATCCCATGCGAAATCCAGCCCCAGACTGCGCATGCGCGAAAAAAATTGGAGGAGCCATGGAAACACTAGTCCCATTCCGAAAACTATCAGCAGACTGCGCATGCGCGAAAATAAAAAATAAACAGAGCCCTGGAAACTCTGCTCCCAAGCCCAAATCCAACCCATGACTTCGCATGCGTGAAAATAAAAAATGAACGGGCGGAGCCATGGAAACTCTGGTCCCATGCTGAAAACCTGCCGAAGACTGCGCATGGCGCGAAAATAAAAAATGAACGGGCGAAGACTTCTAAACACTGATCCCAAGACGAAATCCAGCCCCAGACTGCGCATGCGCGAAAAAAAATGAAGGAGCCATGGAAATACTAGTCTCATTCCAAAAACTATCAGCAGACTGCACATGCGCGAAAATAATAAAATAAACAGGAGGAGCCCTGGAAACTCTGCTCCCAAACCCAAAACCAACCCATGACTTCGCATGCTCGAAAATAAAAATAAACGGGCGGAGAAGCTTGGAAACTGGTGCCATACCGAAACCAGCCCAAGACTGCGTATGCGCGAAAATAAAAAAATAAACGGGAGGAGCCCTGGAAACTCTGCTCCCAAGCCCAAAACCAACCCATGAATTCGCATGCGCGAAAATAAAAATAAACGGCGAAGACTTGTAAACTCTGATCCCAAGCCGAAATCCTGCCCCAGACTGCGTATGCTCGAATAAAAAAAATAAACGGGAGGAGCCCTGGAAACTCTGCTCCAACCCAAAACCAACCCGTAACTGCGCATGCGAAAAAATAAAAAATGAACGGGCGGAGGCCTGGAAAATCTGCTGCAATGCAGAAAACCAACCCCTGACTGCGCATGCGCGAAATAAAAAATAAACAGGCGAAGGCTTCTTAACACTGATCCCAAGACGAAATCCAGCCTCAGACTGCGTATGCTCGAAAATAAAAAAATAAACGGGTGGAGCCATGGAAACTCGGCTCCGAAGCCCAAATCCAACCCATGACTTCGCATGCGTGAAAATAAAAAATGAACGGGCGGAGGCCTGGAAAATCTGCTGCAATGCAGAAAACCAACCCCTGACTGCGCATGCGAAAAAATAAAAAAAATAAACGGGCCAAGACTTATAACACTGGTGCCACGCCGAAATCCAGCCCCAGACTGCGCATGTGCGAAAAAAAAATGGAGGAGCCATGGAAACACTAGTCCCATTACGAAAACTATCAGCAGACTGCGCATGCGCGAAAATAATAAAATAAACAGGAGGAGCCCTGGAAACTCTGCTCCAAGCCCAAAACCAACCCATGACTTCGCATGCATGAAAATAGAAAATAAACCGGCGGAGCCTTGGAATAACTGGTACATGCTGAAAGCATACCCAAGACTGCGCATGCGCTAAAAATAAAAAAAATACGGGAGGAGCCCTGAAACTCCGCTCCAAGCCCAAATCAACCCATGACTTCGCATGCGTGAAAATAAAAATGAACGGGCGGAGGCCTGGAAAATCTGCTGCAATGCAGAAAAGCTGCCAAAGACTGCGCATGGCACGAAAATAAAAATAAACGAGCGAAGACTTGTAAACACTGATCCCAAGACGAAATCCAGCCTCAGACTGCGTATGCTCGAAAATAAAAAAATAAACGGGAGGAGCCATGGAAACTCTGCTCCGAAGCCTAAAACCAACCCATGACTTCGCATGCGTGAAAATAAAAATGAACGGGCGGAGGTCTGGAAAATCTGCTGCAAAGCAATAAAACCAACCCATGACTGCGCATGCGCAAAAATAAAAAAATAAACGGGCGAAGACTTATAAACACGGGTCCCACCCGAAATCAGCCCCAGACTGCGCATGCGCGAAAAAAAATGAAGGAGCCATGGAAACACTAGTCTCATTCCAAAAACTATCAGCAGACTGCGCATGCGCGAA